>OZ020518.1:25164750-25689965 GCA_963971425.1 Bryoerythrophyllum caledonicum
ATTGATTTGGTGAGGGGCGACATCTTCGACTAGATGCGTACAGTTGTTGTAGCGACATCATCGTGGTGTTTAGTCTTGTTACTGATGTATAGTTCTAGCTGAATAGAAGGTCTCTTTATTTGCTAGGGGGTACTTGAGGGTGTATTACATATACTTGTTTTAGTGTATGTTTTTTTTCGTTTATTTGATGTTGGTTAGGACTCTCAATCTATTGTGGTTATCGATCTTTCTTTATACAGCAGCTATCACGGGACGTGGCGTTGAGGGCCTCTCCGTATCGTAGTTTTAGTGTAAATTAGTTTATTATTAATCCACGGGTGTTTAGGGACGAACGGCGACGCATCGCAATCATTCGTGAATCATTTTCATCCACATCGAAGTTAGGGTTGTATGCGTGTGCGAATAGCGTTGCACATGTCCTTGACTTGACGTCTTTGTCAAGTCAAGCTTTGTGAATGAGTTAGAGTGTTAGTGATTACCTTTGCTTATAAATGATTGTTTATCATTCGTAAAGGTTCCGCATTCTTTTATATTACTTGCACTCGTTGATTCTCCTTTTGAGGAGTACGAGATGCTTGACTACGTGAGTGATTTCATACTTGTTCCTTGAGGGTATATTACGTATATTTATTTTAGTGTATGTTTTTTTCATTTATTTAATGTTGGTTAGGACTCTCAATTTATTGTGGTTGTCGATCTTTCTTTATACGACAACCCACCCTCGCACTGCCCACCCTCCCACAGAACTGCTTTGGCTAGCAAAACTTTTTCATCAAATGTCATATTGAAAAAGAAGTCAACCTCCCACAGAGCTTTTACAAATGCCCTTCTACATTATACAATATATCCCCAAGACAATTGACACTGCAGAAACCTGCCCGAACCCTAAACCAGGTCATCCAAAAGTGGGCAATAAGCCCTCCAAGCTTTAATCGGGAATGGCAAAGAAGCCGCACCGTGGGCCGACCCGGAAACAACATGGTCGGGAACTTTGGTTGCAAAGGCCTCCTCAAACATGTGAGGAGATCTTTGTGCCGAGGGCCACCCACCCATGTAAACTTCTTACTTCACACCTCTACAATGTAACCCCTCAAACACTGCTTCCTTGCTGGTGATACGGAACTGGAATCTCTCGACATATCTCCTCATGCCTGGCACAGTCTAGAGAGGCTATTGGCTGCCCTAGTTCCACATTCTGCTGTGACCAATCGTTACAGCTTCCCGGCCTGTCGCTTCCCTTCGTGTGCATTATATCCATTGACAAGTGATTCAACTTCTTGCGTCCAAACGGTTATAATTCGACACTCAGCTCCGGCAGAGCAGCCCGAGGTAGTATGCATGCTCCCTCCAATCTACAACACAAGAAAACCTCCAACATTCACCAGTACCACTTCCCACTCACGGAACCTGGCCAAGTACCCTGGGTTCCGAAACAAATTCTACCATATAACACCACTGCTTAACAACAGAAAAGTGACAATGTTGCATTCATCATCCTCTGCTTTGGGAAGAACAGTCCTCATCCTTTACGGTTCTAAAGAAACACTATAACCTCGATAGGGCATTTCGAAACCAAGACCTGCTTGGAGGCTCTCACCTGCGAAGATCAATACTCGTCACAGCACCTTACAGGCATTTCATAAAGTACTCAAGAAGAAGAAAAAGAAAGATAGGGGGCGAGAAAAAACACGCCGCTAATCGGCTGTCTTTACTGAATATCTACGGGTCTACGTGAACCAGTTTATGATCCTGTATCAAGAATGTTGCATACAATCGGTGTCACTCTCCATCTGGCTCCGTTGGCGTCTGCGGGAGTTGCTGGAAGATTCGGGCTGCATGTGGGAAGCGGGAGCCGTCGCCGAAGTCCGAGTCTGCTGCCACGCGTGCAGCCAGGTCATTGAATAGAACAACCAAGTAGGCCTGCCATCAGCAGGATGCACCCATCCATTAGGGTATACTAGCCTATAACCGGACAAGGAACACTATTGATTACAGGATCTATTCTAATATATCCCTCAGTACCTTCATACTGTGGGTGCTGAGTCCAAACATGTTGGCCACACATCACCAAGGTTCACATCTCCTCGATCCCCTCCATACATCTACATAACATGGATATCACAACACATACCAATACTATGCCCATCCCGTTGTCTTCGCATCTCGACCGTGTAAGGCTTCAAACTACTGTCCGGATATAGGCCAATATACCCACAATTGCCCACATACAAAACACAACAGATCGTGCGGCCCAGAATAAACACCACCGCCAAAAACGACACCAACCTCACCTCTGACCTCCCTCTACCACACTAACCTGGCCCCCAGACAGCCCTCCGAACCCACACACCCATTCCATTCCGAAAAGGACACTACCAGAACCAACCAAGGGACTCCAATATCATACGGCGTCTTGCCATCCTGCTAGTGCACCCCTACCTATGCACCTCATCCACCACCGTCAAATATCATCGTGCCAAATCAAAATGCACATCCGTACCACATAAACCCAACTTATCCAACACCCATGTTCGCTCTATCCAGCCTATCTACTACACTACACATCGCTCTCCATCAGGCAGACACACACGTGCATCTGCAACTCTCAACACTCATCCACTACCTGGGGATAGACCTGACAGCGCTATCACATGATCCTGCTCATCGTCTCTCACGGCCCAACACCACCACCACTACCGCACCAAGCTCTCACAAACACGCTTTCCGACGCTGTCTATCCAAGCATGACCACCCAGTTCGTGTCTATCATGACGCCACACTCACAAAAGGCTGCAATGCAACTTGAGGGTGCAGCCTGTCACTTTCCAGGTCATTCAGGGGCTCTGCCCAGCATTGCCCAACCATCCCCCCTCACACTGGATCGCACCCATCCCCCCAAACTTCCTCCCAACTTCCCAACGCCCACTTTCGAGGGAAGCAGGCACGACCGTACTCCGGCACACCACATGACCGATATGGAAGCAAATCACTCCCTGCCATACGGGTGAGGCAGGCTATCCTACCGACCACCTAGCCCGTTCGAACTGAATCCACCATCCAAATCAACAAACCCAAGCCAATAGCACTGCCACCTGACTACCCCACTAGTATTCATCCAACGCCAACTTTTCACGTACCTCGGCAAGTCCATCAACTCGTACTGCCTGTTGGCTCGCGTCATCCGTACTCGTCGTCGTCCCGTTGCTGCCCGAAACCTCTGCGCTCGCAGCATCGGCCAAGTCCCGCAGAACAACGTCTGCCGATCCTCCATCCTCCAGTTTCTCTGCTGCCGTCTCCACCGCAGTCTGCACAACATCTCGCCAACCCTTGTTATCAGTTCGATCATCAACCAAAAATATCCATCGAAATGCAGGCCACGTGCTGCAAGACAGCAGAACGGAGCAAGACCAGATTCTCCAACGATCCACTACCCGTAGCTACGACCTCGACTTCGAGGGGCTGTTCTCGTGCACACTTCAACACTACCGAAAATAAAGACGTCGCCACCGACGACCACACTCAACAACGCAACACCTCCCACGAGACCTACACGCAATCACGACCATGCCACGCCGGTGCACTCGGACTCGTCACCAACCTTTTGTCTCTTTGCCGCAGGTGTACCACGTCGGTAAGCATCGCTCAGCGGACGCTGAGATGGCATCGACTGCTGAAGTTCTTCATCGGCTGCAATCGTTTCGCTCCACCCAGCTGCCTCCTCCTGCATTTCAACAACACCTCTTCACAACTTAGCCATGTACATACCCGTTGGCCGCGCGTCATCAGTCTTTCCACCCTAACCTGGCTTTCAACTCATGGATCCCCCCCTTCCTACGCTCCCGCACATGGAGAACATATGAGAACTGGAAAATCCATGCTTGCACCAATCTCATCAAGCCCACATGCATGCAACAGATCACAGCGCTCATGGCTTCACACTCCGTCCCAAACGTTTTGCTCACCGGTGTGAGCGCATCCTGCCATCTCTCCGGCTCCGCCTCCCGAGAAGCGGTTGCCCGTCCTGCGCCGTCGCTCGATGTTCTCACACTGGTACCACCTGCAGGACCCGGAAACGCCACCGACGGCCCTCCGTTCAGCATTTGCGTCACTACGGGCACCACCTGCTGCAACATGCCCGGCAGATCTAGACCGCTCGTCGCAGGTCCACGCCGGGATCCACCTCCACCCACATCCACATCACCGACCCCCTGCATCACCTGCTGAACCAGGTTCTCCACT
Source organism: Bryoerythrophyllum caledonicum (assembly GCA_963971425.1). Lineage (NCBI taxonomy): Eukaryota > Viridiplantae > Streptophyta > Bryopsida > Pottiales > Pottiaceae > Bryoerythrophyllum > Bryoerythrophyllum caledonicum. Next base: position 25,168,990 of record OZ020518.1, read on the forward strand.
ACGGGGCTCCTCATCAGCTGCCCAATGAAACTTGGCCCGCCCTGATGCCCATCACCACCCCCTCCGATTGCACGCACAAGTTGCCCCAAAGAAGGCATCGCCATGCCCGTCCTTTGATTCGTGTCGTTTGCCACATCCCTCAGTCCTCGCACGCCCTGCACACTCTCCTGCACTCCTTGCCGCTGTCCATCCTGGCTCGACTGCTGCACCTGCCGCCGCCTCCTTCCCTGCACACATCAAATGGGAATCTTCACTCCAACATTCACCCCTCCCACCATCATTGCCTCTAACCTGAACACACCTGCCAACCTGCACACCATCTCTGTCTGGCCCAACTGTCCACCATACTCCTTCCACCATCACAGTAAACACAACTCCCAAAACACTCACGTCCCCACCAATATCCCGGCGGAACGAGGCACGCCGGTGCGTTCTTCCCTCTCTCTCACACACAAACCATCAATCGCCACAAGCATGCACTCACTCACCCTTGATGGGAGAGGCTGAAGGCCCCCAAGCCCAAGTCCAACTGGTGTGGTACCGGGTGCATCCGAACTTCCCCCACTCGGCCCACCACCCGCTTCCAACGTCTGTCCTTCAGAAGCAGGCTGAGGACCCGACCCTGGCCTCTCGTTATCCCCCCTCAATTCATCTGACACCATGCTCGTCACCCCAGAATCCGAAGCCGCCTCCACGGACTCCCCACTACCCTGTGCATCTTCTCTTCGCCCCACTTCACCTCCTGCCTGCCGTTCGACTGTGCCCGTGCTTGGCGCCTCCTGTGCTTCGGAATTCGACTGCTAGCAAAATCACCGAAAAAGATTAATCCATATTCCTTACCACCGCCACCGCCGCCATGGCGCTCACACTCCCATCACTTGCGAAACCACTCTACTCATCCCAGCCGCCTATCTACCTGCTCTTGTGTCAATACTCCACACCCTCTTCGCAGTATGCGTCGTCCTACATCCTCCCTTCACCTCATCACCTCGCAAATCACCCGCACTTGCCCACAACTTTCATGCAACACACTCGTTCCTTCAACCACGAAAACACTTCACCGACTTTCACTCTCAGCAACCACTGTAAGAAGAGAACCTGCTGTTGAAGAGGTGTCGGACCCCCTGACTGCTGCAGAGCACCAGCAAAATGTTGCAGAAGCGGCGCCAAAGAACTCATCAGGTGCGCAACTTCACCGCCCCCGCTCCCAGCCCCACCACCTTCCCCTGAAGCCATACTGCACATATTAGACTCTGCTTTCACTCTCGCCGCGCCGTACCCCGTTTCATTTTATCGGGAGCTGCAACACTGACAACCCGATCAAAGTCTATCAAGCCTAACTGTTCCGAGTTCACTAGCCACTGGCACCGACCACAGCCACTTTCACGGCTCACAGCCCAAGACAACCATGTCCAATCACCCAGGTAAGAACCATGTCCGCCAACATCAAGTGCCGACAGCAATTCCAAGTGCCACAACATCATCCTCGACTTCACACCCCCTAGTCACCCATACGGTGCCCTGTACGGTATTGCCGAGGGCACCCGCCCCGCTGCTAGGCCCTCGCTCTACATCCGCACGATGTATCATCACACATTTGCCAGGGACTCTCGCCAACCATGCCCTGCTCTGCCGATGACGCTTATTCAACTCTGCTCATCACGCTTCTTTGACACCCCAACACACCGCCTCGCAACACACATCACAAAGGTGCAACCCATCGGAATCCAAGTAAGCAGCAGCCCAACCACGAAACTCCACATACCTGGTAAGCTGCGGCTTGCTTGTTCCGTCTGACTTGGCGAGTCGGAGGAAGCTGAGGCCGGAGGAATCGTCGACCCAGCGACAGGTCCGTCGCTCGGCGGGTTAGCAGCGGGTCGGAAATTGAACTGATGCTGGAACCTCGCGAACACATTCGGATCCCCCCCATAATTTCCAGAGGGACCATGACCGGCACCCCGAGAACGAACGGGAACCACCCGCATAGCTCCATTCTCGTCGAAAGTCATTAAGGCGCCCTGCACCCCCGTCGGAAGGCTGCCTGGACCTGAGTTCGCCCCCTCCGCTCCATCATTGCTCGACCGATTCGACCGACCAGGCCCGCTCGCATCGTTCGCTCCTCCGCCGCCATGTGCTGCATTCCTCGCGTCCGCCCGCTCTAGGAGCTGCCGCACAGTGAACCCAGACCCGCCAGCTGGTAGGCGAACATGTTCCTCAAATGAGAAGGGTCGCGCAGGAGAAGACACAGAGGAAGACGGAACAGCAATAAGACCTCCAGTATCGCTCGTATGGATATGAACGTGAATACTTCTAGGTGCTCCAGGTACACCAGGTGATGGACCCAACGTACCAGGAGTCGATGGCAGGCCGGTTCCAACAGCCACACCACCTCCCGATTGTGCCGGTAAAGACTGCACGGTAAAAAAACAAACAGCTCACCAATCAGACACACCCACGCAGTCCAGATCAACTACACCACCATGTGCTGTCCCACTGTGCTACGCATGCTAACCCTCGCAACTTCATCTCCTCACATTCACCATCATTCCTTCTCGCAACTCATCACTTGCATCGGTAAAACCTCCAAATCCCTTTACTCCTTCCCCGGAACATAACGTCAAAATTGCTCTACAACTCATCCTGTTACTCCCTGAGCCCACTACTTACAATGTTGTGACGATGTAAGCCAGAAAGATCGACCACTTGTCGAAACGAAGCAACATTTGCACCCTGCGAGTGTTGCAACTATTAAAACCCGAAACAACCACACCAATCATCATGTCAACCGATCATAACGCGACCAACATGCTTCAAGGCCTCTCCCCCACCTACAACGCCTCAAAAACCTAAAACCTTTGCAATCAAACCAACGCATTCAAAAACCCTCGCAACAACCGGTGGACCCACTCACCTGGACCATCATCGGATTCGGTCCCGTCGGGGAAATAAAGATGGCCGGCCCCGAGTTCACCACGGACTCGCTCTGCGCCACAATCACAAACCGGGATTCAGTCTCGCCCTTCGATCACTCACACTCACCTCAACCGCGCGCAAAACGGTCCAGGTATCACAAACTGCTCGGTCTATGCTCTCACCCACATGCAGGTCAATGCGGCAAACTCTCCTCCAGCGAAACAAACACCCCAGTCAAGACTGGAAAGCTTACAGGAGATTGCCCCATGCGGAGGTTTAAGGTGGCCCTGCCCAGCTCTAAAAGAAGAGCCCCTATCTGCTGCATCACGTTGCCGTCGTGATATGCTGTATGCTGCACATCCTCCCGTGCCGCAGCGTCCAACATCGTCGCCTCGCTCTCCAATCGACTGGCAAGCCGCTGCCACCCACAAATCCAACCAACTAAGAACCGACACGCTTGCAAAATCATCCTGCACAGCCCCAGCTCCCCAACATTGCCCAAACCAAAATGGCCCCTTGCAAACGCCAAACCCGCCCATCACTCCTCCAAACACCATTCTTCGCACGACCATGCAAGAGCGTTCACTCCCACTCTCCTAACACACAGATCCCAGACAAGCCACACTCATATCTACACCAACACAACTAACCAGCCACCCAACATCACAAACAACAACAATCACTTACAGAAAGCGCCGAGCTAGCCTGCCCACGCAGCAAATTATTCACTCGGTTCACAAGGGCCCCCAGGGCAGCTGGCGAAGCTCCCCGCCGAGGTTCTTCTCCGCTCGGACGCACGTCACCACCCGCCCTCGCTGCCGGCGGACCGATGTCCAGGGAATCGGTCGTTCTCGCCGACTCTGCACCGAGAAAAGAACCTCTCTTCAATGCCAACCCAACACGATCCGAACAACAACACTTCAAATCCCTCCTTAACCTATTCAACCCGTTTGCCAACTCCCACTTCCAAACTCCACATCTACTGCGACCTTCGGACAACGAAGCTCCTGGAACATCCTAACCTCCGGGCTCACATGGACCTCCGTCCACCATCGCCGATGACAGGTCTCCCACATTCCCACATGACAAACACCTACTTCCGTGACCAGAACCGTTCAACAGCTGAAAACGGACTCACCTTCGGCAGCAAACGACTGCTCCAAACGGTCCAAGTACTGGGACATGGTTGTCAAAGCGTCAGGGACAACCTGGCAAAATATATAGAAGTAACAATGTATAGAGCATTATCGACCGCACCCAGTCTTGGCATGGTTACACTCCATCACCCCGTACAAATAGCCCCCACAAATGCCCAAACTGAAACACTCCACACTTCAGAGCAAACTCCCGGAACGTGAAAACATGCTTCCCAACCTCCATACCACTCCAGACAACACCACTTCAACGACCGAATCTGCCACGGAAAAACTCACCACAGGAGGGGCCTGAACCACACGAATGGGACCCTGCCCAGTGCCTCCACCCGAATTAGATGGGATTCCGTACAGTGCGTCAATCTGCAGCTCCAGCTCACGGACGCCGCCGTCCTGCTCGCTCCCAATGCTCCTACCATCACCTGCCCCGCCATCAACTCCACCAGGTGTGGGCAACACTCCCTGCGGTCGCACCCAACAACCCCATCAAAACCACGCTCACATTCGTGCCAATTCACTGCTCCACACTACATCCTCAACGACTTCCTCTCCACGCCGATCCAGAAATTCGCTTCCACGAATGTACGGAAGCACTCTCGTCCACAGCAAAACCGACGCAACGAAGAAATGCAGTCCAACCGGGTGTGCCGGTTCTGACTATCATCATCCGGACCCGCAAAACCGCCACCTCGTAGCACAATGCACCGTGACCATAAACACCACATACCGAACCGCTCTGTCCAAGATCGACGTAAGCTTGGAAACACCCGACGGGTAGTGGGAGAACTCGCTTCACTAACGGCGAATAGTCTTCACTGAATCACGCTAAGGCCACGTGCGAGGCAGACGTGCGTGAAGATTGAGAGGGAATGGACAGGAAGCAGGTCGATATGACCTCACTCACCGTGGTAGAATTGTCGCCGTTCCCTCCACCGCCTTGAAAAGGAACGCCACCATGCATTCCAATGGAACTGATGACGGCATTTATGATCTGCGATGAACCTCCCACAAATATGAGCTTTTCACTGTTTCCGAGCACAACATATGCACCATCTGGAGGGGCCAAAATAATCACAACGTCCCTCGCTGCTTACAAGCATGCACTTCGATCTCCAAATACGCTGCAACTGTGCAAGGTGACGCACAGAAACACTTCACTCCAGAACCAAATAACACACCACAATCATAAAATGGCGATGAACCTCCACGACCCGGATCACGCTATGGGTTTAAATCCAACCAGTTCAGATTCAGCACAACCCATGCGGGAACTTCAAAGCAGACGAAGAAATCAAAACACATCGCAGCTTACTACTCACCCGGTTCAGATCAGGCATCTGCCCTTCACCGTTGTCTGGGAAGTTGATAGTTCCCATCAGAAGGCTGTGTGAAACTTGACCAGACCTGCCCCCGGGTGGAGGCAATCCCGTGTCTCCGTGACCACCTGCATGCCCGCCCCCACGTTCATCAGCCTCCACACAAACCAGAAGAAGACACGCACCATCACTGCATGCTCTGCCACCAATCAGGACTGCCGCACACATGGACTACCAAGGAACCCCTGCAACAGGAACCACCAGCTCATGGGGAACGACCCTCGGCTAACCTTCACTGCTGGCAGCGCTCGGTCCAACTCCCGAGGCTGGCGGAGGTTGCCTAGCCACCAGATGCAACGTATGCCCATCCTCGACATCTGAGCACGTCGTTAAGGACCACCCTCCCACTCCAATCACCTCCCCGCACTCCATAAAACAAATCATCAACCATGCGCTATCGTTCCAAGCTCACACCCACCCCATCCCCCGCAAACGACCTCCCACCCCACTAGCATTTCCAAACCATGATGCAGTCGGAGAACCTCCTGCACTTTCTCTTAGTGGACAAAGGATACTGTACGCAGACAGTAGCTGATCGTCTTTCAAAACCTTTCCACGGCAAATCAGCCGTTGATTCTCCGCGGGCACGCCCACCACCGGAGCCAGTTGTTCCTTCAACGCAGGGACTGCCACCTACAATGCTCCAACTCTCCACGTTACAACTCCACAAACCAGGAATTGCAGATGCTCCCAAGCCATTCATTCATTCCAACATCAAACATCACATGCTTCCAGCTGCTTGGTTCCGTCGGAAAAGACAGGCAGTCCCACATCGCATGGAAACCAAGAGGAAAACACCACTCAGTCGACCACACAAAAGCCACCCGCTCGCTTGCAGGCAACACGCACCGCCAGGTTCTCGGGAGGAGACTCACATTCTTCTCCACGCGCAGCGTATAACTCTGTGAATCAAGAGTTTTGATTTTGATCTCCACCGTTTCTCCTACGCTGGCCTCACCCTCAGGCACCGTCCCTGAACCGCTCGTGCCTTCGTGATTCGCCTCCATGGCTCTCTTGACACCAATTCCAGCCAATCACTCACCGAGGAAGCCCAGGTCCTGCCAACCAAACCACCACGTGAGTATCTGCCATTACGACACCCAGATTCCACCACGCACACCAACCAACACACTCCCGGACAGCATCTCGTCCGTTGACCCTCGGACGCGCTCTGCATCTTCAACTTCCGAGGCTCAAACGGAACAACCCGCCCACCACGACTAATCAACCAACTCAAAACCCGTGCTTCACAGGATGCCCTTGTGCAAGGGACTGCCCATGAGGCCGTGCGCCAATGCCAGGCCATACCCACGCTCGAGTGTACATTGTTCGCAACTGCTTCCCTCCGCATTCACATCGACTGGAACCACCTGCTCAAGCACTCGATGCCAGTTCTTCCCTCACATCTTCCCCCAACGGATGCGACACATGGGAAGCACGGTCACAATCACCTGCTGAGAACCGTTGCTGCTGCTTCCTGGAGCTCCTCGACACGGAAAACCTACAGAGAGAACTTAACTCGCCTTGGAAATGGAGAGTATCGCAATTGAAGCGGTTAGGGCAGTCTCCTACTCCGCAAGTGCAACAGACCTCCAAGAATCTCACAGTTGCGATCTCACATGGAACAATTCAACGCCGCTGCATCTCCGCGTCTCGTGCATGCAAGAGGCAACTATTCAGAAAAACACGCACTGCACAAGGCGATGACTGGCGATTTCCCTGCAGATGCAAAGCCACCACTGGATTCTCCCACCACTGAAACCTGTCCCGGATCTGAGTGCTCTGTGCGGGCCACCGACCGCGACATGAGCGCCAAAGCCCGACACCCTAAACTACGACGTCGCCAACATATCTCGCCACTGCACTCCGCCTCCCGGGCCCCCGCCAAACACCGAACTCCCCGTCCGCGCGAACAACCGAACAGAGCCCCCGACCCCAACCGCCCCGGCAATCACTACCAACTCCCGATGGCGCGCCAGTAGGTCAAATTGCGCCAAATTGCACCCTGCCGCGCCCGCGCCGGCGCGCTGCGCACCCGCCCACGCCGAATCAACCAGCGACCGAATCGCACGCCGTATTTCCCCCGGCCCGCTTACCCTAACCACTGCGCTGCAACGCGGATTCGCGATTGCAACACAGCAAGGAAACAAAACCTCGAGCGGCGACAATCCATCGTCCGAAAAGGGCGCGAGTGACGAAACGAACTACTTAGACCCTAGCAAGCATGAGCAGGGACAGAGCGGGGCGGTCACAAGAAGACATACCTGGTGCAAACACACAGGCCCCGGGGTCGGTTGCCGCGCGCGCGAAGAGCAATCGCCCGCCGTGAGGAGCCCGAGGTGGAGGCGATGGCGACCAAGGCAGCCTCTCTCTCTCTCTCTCTCTCTGTTCCTCCCTCACACCAAAGCTGCGCTGTCCTCCTCGCCCTGGTGGTACCGCTGTTGTTGTTCTAGAAGAGCAGAGAAGAGAAGGAGAAGGGGAAAAAAGACGGAGTTCTGGGCTGTAACTGGATGCAGTATCCGCGACGGACGATCGATGACATAAACTAACTCAACGCTTGCACACAGACGGGTATGAAAACTCGAGGGCTCATGCCAGGCTTGCTGGCTACAGTTTTCTCTCAACTCAAATTTCCATGCCATGCGGACTCTTATTGCTTGAGTGAAACTTGTGTTGTTGGAGTGATTTTGCTGCTTTGACACTCCAAGGAGAGTTGCTTTCAGATTGTCCCCTGGGGTGGTCTAACCTCTCTGCCTGCCTGGTGTCACTCACCAATAGCGGACATCCGCTGCATTACTATTACTGTGAATTTGTATTACGAGTTGTTCTGCCCGGAGTATGTCCACTTGTATGTACTGACGACTACTAAGATGTTGTTTGGAGGGACTTTGTTTTCTTCCATTCCTCTTTTTGATGGTGGATGCAGCTACATTGATGGTGCTGGAATTGGATTTGATCCTTTACACGTTCATGGATGTATTGGTATTATGCAAATGATCGGTTGTGGAAATATCACTGCAACTATCACATTTTCACAATTTGAGCTTTTCTTACACAGAGTTGGCTTTTTATTGAACTGTGTACCATCGTGTATTCAGTATTTTCTAAACTAATTCTAATTTTTTCCCAAGCTATGGTATAATTCGAGACATCAGCCCTTTCTGAACTTGGAGGTGTACTGTTCTGTGAAGGCAGATGTACACAGATATGCCAGAAGGATTAGGCAGGATAGTTGATGTGCACCACAGGGTGGATATGGCGTCATGAGCCCCTTCACATGTTATGGTATAGCTGGATACATTCGTCTTCGCTGTGAACGTAGAATGCGTCCTGTTCAAAGAGAAGGCAGATGTATACAGCTATGCCATTCATGCTATGAGATGAGATGAAACTCCATTGCCAAGTGCTTGGACTAACCGCGTCACAGTCCTGGAACATTGCACGAGTTGTTGACGGCACAAGTTTTACGAGTGATCAAGATGTTTTAGGTTTCACTGTTGCAACCCTTTCGAGGCTCTTAGCTCAGAAGGAATCACTAGATCCCGGAGGGGTTCACATCGCTCTAGCCCTGCACCTCAAAGCATCATTAAGCCATCACTGTGGTGTTTCAAGCCCAGTCGCTCTGATGCTCTGCCTTAAAGGTGAGGCGGAATCATATCCACGAACTACACGAAACCCTAAAATATGGCACAGGCACAGGACGTTCGATTCTTTGCCTTGAAGGTGAGGCGGAATCGTATCTAAAATCCACCACGGACCGAATCACAAAAACCCTAAAACCACACTTTTGAAGGCACAACTGTTGCAACCCTTTCGAGGCTCTTAGCTCAGAAGGAATCACTAGATCCCGGAGGGGTTCACGTAGCTCTAGCCGAGCACCTCAAAGCATCAGTAAGCCATCACTGTGGTGTTTCAAGCCCAGTCGCTCTGATGCTCTGCCTTAAGGTGAGGCGGAATCATATCCAAAAACTAAAACATGGCACTGACAGAGAACGCTCGATTACAAATGTACCTGCTCATTTTGACGCTTGCAATATGTGAGGAAAAGCATAAGGCAAGTAACACGATACAGATCCGGCGGCACTGGCTTTGCAACCAGACGTCAGTCTCTCTAGCACATGCTTAGGGCCGTTACGTCCTCTGGAATCCGAACTGCCCGGGGTGCATTGTGCTACCAAACATCGAACTGTTACCAAAACAGTAGCAAAAGATAGTCAACCATCAGCCTTACAGAACCGTAAACCTGATTACACTCAGACCATAGACCGAACCAGCCACGCTACGTGCAAACATCACCAACTGTCTCGGCCAAAGATGAGAGGTGAAGCATGGGAGAGAGGAATATATAGGGATGGGGGGAGCCCCACTTACATTGCAATGAAGGTTAGGTTTCGTCCGGGACACGGCTTCATCCCGAGTGCACTGTTGGCTATTTGAATGGGTCTTTGTTGCTGAAACGTCAACACCGTATATCCGTGGCAAAGTACTTGTCCTGTGCGTGAGAAAAGTTCAAAGACGCCATCACTGGGAAAATCGATGCATGTGTCAGTGTGCAGCAACATTGCCCAAGGTATTGTGATGACAGCTGAACAGTCTTGTTAGTTTGCTTGGATTTTGAGGAGCAGAAATCACCATGTTGAGCAAGTGAGCAAACTGTGAAAAACAACGTCGGAGATATGGTCTTACAAATACATGAATGAATTTCATTGCATATGTTGGTAGTGTACAAATGAGGCTTCTGTATCAAGAGATACTCAAACTCTCAAAGGAAGTATTCCTCATGTATTCACACCTTTACTGGAAAGGCGGCACCAGTCCCACACTAGGTATTTGACAGGATCTAATAGTGTGATGAGATGATTGGCACCACACCAAGTATCAACAGGTCCATCTCTCATGTTTGCTGAATATGATACAAGAACAATCACACGGCTTCAAGACTGCTTCACATATTGTACACATGAATTGTTGGCGGTGGCAGATCAGCTTCGACTGCTCACTTTCTGCGCAAACGGAAGACCGGAAGTGCACTTGAGAACTGAGGAAAAAGTGAGGAAATCATTTGATCCATGGCAGAGGCGATGCTGATCCCAGACTTTTACATGTCAGAGTGTGATGATGCATCGCTGTAAACAATTTCAAAGTGGTCTAATTTCTGAAGCCACTCGCGACCAACTCATGCAAAACTACTGCCAAGAAAAAGAACTATGGTTGGAAACTTACCTGGTGGGAAAGGGTAAATCATGGAACGCCCGCATCATCCTCCGAGCGACCGAACGCTGCAGTTGTTGCTCATCGATTCCTTTCTGTTTCATACACCGGAAGAGACGTGCTCACTGAGAACTAACGTTACACGATACTTCAAAAACGGAGTTGCACCCGGTTCCCGCAAGAGTGATAGCATATACTAGGTAATAATTAACTGGTAGATTATTACGGCTACAACTGAATTCGAGAGGCAACTGCTAGAATTACTTGCGGCGAAGTAATCTACTGCTATTGCTCAACGAGAGAACCAAAGGAAGATATGCGCACCTTTACTGCAAGCTCAATACTCTTCCACTTGCCGAAGTTGGGAGCAACGAGTTCAGCAAATATCTTAAATATCACCAGGCATCGTTTGGAATGGCTTCTCATTCATCACTGCATTCGAAAAAGAACTTACTGAACGTTGGTTCTTCCTTGCAGTGATCGAACAAAACTTTGTACACCTCCATCAACAACCGAGGGAACTTGGAAGAGAAATAGATCTCGAAGCCTTCTGGAAAGGGCCCCAAGGATTCCTGGAAAAAAAGAACCAACTTAACTGTCATATGTAATGAAGTAGAAACAAAACATTCCAATCATGGGCTTCACCGTGAGTTCACAGCCTCTGCTTTATGATACCTCACTGCTACTTGAACGAGTGAACCTTATTTGAACAGCTTGAAACAATATGCGTAGTAGCTAAGACAAGTAATCGCTTCTAAGAATCTAAACCGCTGATGAGACGACGTTATACCAGCAGACTTGATCTAAAACCGCACACTCGTGTACAAACAAAAAGGCAGAAAGAAAGAGAGACACGCTGAGCTACTACATGCGTTCAGTCAAACGAGTTTCAGATAATGCAGGATGCGCACCTGCATGTCAGGAGGGAGCTCCATGAAGTGGTGGCTCTTGTTACGGATGATACGAAGAAGGTCCCTGACACTGCTGAAGTTGTATTTGCGGTAGCGACGTCCATCCTCCAACAGCTTTAAATCCAGCTTCGTCTCCCAAGAAGCTCCAAACACATTCGGTCCGATCGCTTCTAGCGCACGCAGCACCACGGAATCGTCCGCTCTGTCTTCATGTTCCACTCGGTCACTGGCTTTCAGCAGAAACATGTGACGTTTTTCGCCAATCCAAAAGAATGGATGGAGCAGAATGTCCTTCGCAGCCGGCCTACATATACGTTCCCACATGACATGATTTTCAATACTGACATGGCATTCAGTGAATTAGCCAAAAGGTCTGAATAGATGACTGCCCACGAAAGACAAGTTAGATACACTGCTTGAAGGCTTCAAGACTACATGAGGATTATCACATACAGCACATCTGCATCTAGTTCAAATAACCAAAAAGGGAGTTTCACATGGCAACAGCAAGTCTAATTAGGTCATTCTTAGAAAAAGCCCAAAACTGATTGATGTGTTTGGCTTTGATGTTTGACAAAAACCGAGATGATCAGAGAAAAGATGTACCTTTTGCAAGGGTCGTTAGCAAGCATTGCCTTTATCAGATGGTACGCCTCTGGCATCTCCTCAATCAGGAAAAAGTCCGGGGTTCCGTTTGCAATATTCGCATCTCGGAGCCAATGCTCTCCGTAAGGATGATGGCCTCCTGTGATACAAAAGAAAAAGAGGCAGCCGAGGCTGAACACATCCACTGCCCGTGTTTGTCGACCTTCTTTGAGCTGCTCCGGGGCTTGCCAGCCTCTACTACCAGATCCACCTTTACCTGGCACAGATCAAGTCAAAACTGCTGTTAAATGACAGTCTAGCACGCATTTGAGAAAATAATAATGACCTCCAAGAGAAGGCACCCATATGAGGAGCCTGGTCGAAAGGAGAACTCAATCACGAATTACCTGTGTCTTGGTAGGACGAAACATCATTCTCCAGATGTTTACTGAGGCCCATGTCGGCCAACTTGGCTTCCAGTTTGAAAGGGCTGTTGCTCACGAGCACATTGTGGGGCTTCAGATCTCGATGAACGATTCCTACAGCATGGAGATGGGCTAAACCGCGGACTGTATCCCTGTAATTTCACCAATTTCCTTAATATTCAGGACAGCACTATGAATAAAAGATCTCCCACAAATACAAACAAACGAACAGAAAGAAGCACTTAAATTTGCCGTATTCCATGAATAATGAATGGGATAGTTCGTGGTACGGGAAGAAAAGAAAGCAAGTTATTCTGGCGTTACCTCATCAGATGCAGCAATTGGGATGAACTACGCGGGAGCCCAGGTACATCATTCCAGAGCTTCAGATTCTTCCCATCGGGCAACTTGAGGTACTTGGAAGGGCTGTGGTTCTCTTCTCGAGTGTCACTAATTTTTAGTAAGCATCTCTCACTTTCGGACACAATCAGGTCATTGAGGCTCAAGGCGCATCTTTCCAGAGCGACGTACACAAAATCTGAAGTCTCCTCCATTGCAAAGTAGCGCACCACGTTTCGGTGTGCGTCGCTGGTGATGAGAAATTTGATCTCCTTCACAGCCCTATCGTAATGATGAGCCAGCAGTCGTTTCACAGCCACATGACGGCCATCCAGATACCCCTCGAACACGCTGGTGCCGTTGCTTCCAGCACCGATCACAACCTTGGTGACAAACAACCGTCCTACTTGTATTCCATCCCCGTACGCACTGGTGTCCATGGCGATACCCCTCAGACCAGCTAATTCAGCATTCGCGTCCCCTGACCTTGCAATTCCATCCCCATTCTCCTCCTCTGAGAGCCGTTTGATATGAGAGGACGAGCTCCCTTTCTTGCCTCTTTTACCTCTTTTGTTAGCTCCCACTTTCTTTGATTTCGCCTCTCTCTTCCCGGCTGCATACCGATTGTAAAAGTACCAGCCAGAAGACAAAAGCCCCGTTACCAATAGCAAGAAACCCCCAATACTTCCCCAGGCAAGCTCGTAACCTGCCTTGGGAGCAACTCTGTGGTGCTCAGCAGATCTGTTGTCCAAACTCGGCACGATATCCAAAGAGTTACGTCCCGGAAACCCTCCTTCAGAATACATGTCATGCCTCGCAGCTCCTTCCAGCACTTGTAACAGCCCACTCTTCTCACGGAAAGGCTGCACCATGTACATGCTAGAAGCGAGTCCAACACTGCGGATGTCACTCAGGGGGGCGGACTTCCTGCCAGGATCTTGAAATGAAGCAGACACTGGTAGCAAATTCGACAAGTATTCACCTGTACAAAAAAACGCAGGCACGTCACTTCCAAGCCAGTTCACGTAGAAAAAGCATGTCAAGACTCCATAAACCAAACAACATCCACTAACCTGTAGGCGAGAAAACGGCGATCGGAGCCAGTTGACGTGATCGAATCGACGCCACCATGGGAGCACCAACAGCCGGCGTCACAAACCTCCCTTCCCCGTTGGACCCCAACATGGGTGTCTGCCCCGGCGGTGGAACAAGCGGCACAGTTTGCACATCAGCCAGAGAGACGTTCCAGCGAACTTTGCCCGTTGCAAGCTCTTGCACAGTGACGGAATAGTCGGTCCTCAGACACAGCAATGTGGCAACCTTATTATTCTCTGCAGCACCAGCGGTCTGCTCCACCAGAACCTCAGCACCCTCACCTCTGCCCTTCCCACTCGCAAAAGAGGCAGCCTTCTCCAACGCGCTTCCGGAGGTATCAAATTTCCGTATGAGAGCTCCAGTGTCCTTGTTCAGCACGAACGCGGTGTTTCGCACGGAACTCAACACCACTGCCCCATCGTCCGTGTGGTGAGGTGAGCTCGCCAACAGAGTCTTGATGTTCATTGGCGTGGACTGCAGCAGCAACCCCATAACAAAGTTAATGCCACAGCCACGGATACTAAACATGAAGCTGAAAACGAACAATGCGGAAGACTCACCCCAATTTGAGATCCCTCCACAACGTACAACTCTCCATCGGGCCCCTTGTACATGACTTGCTCGTCCGATTCTCCTCCGCCCATGTCATCGTCGATGCTCGAGTTAATCTCTCGACTTTCCTTCCCCTGTCTGGGCCTGATCACGGAACCCATCTCCGCCCCGGACGCAAACGTCCAGAGCGTCTTCCGCGTCACGGGATGCACGGCATGGAGCACGCCCGCAGACGACACCAGCATCATCGGCTCCTGGCTCCTGAATGACACGTCCCAAGACACAATTAATCGCGCATACAGAAAACCCTCACAGTAAAAACCCTCAAAACCAAACCCCAAACCCAAAGGAGTGACACCGATCACGAAATCTCTCACAAAACGACTAAAACTCAACCCTAGCAACATCCTAGACGATCATCCATGCCCAAACAAACTTACGGATTGGAATCCAAGACCGCCGGAAGAGGCTCCAGGGTTTCGTCCGGCCACGGCACCTCCGCACGGGCCTGGCAGAACATCACCACTCCCAGCAGCATGCAGATCAAGAGCATGACCCAGAAGAAGAAGGTCACCCAATACTGCCGCGCGAGCGCCATTCCAGCCCCCAAAATCCAAACCGCACACTCTCCTCTCCCTCTCCCGCTAAAGCTTCAACGCTCGCCCCCTCTCTCTCTCTCCGCACCCCGGTCCTCTGTCTGTCGGTTGACACACGTCTGTTGCTCTCTCTCACAACCTAAGACCCTCATGTGTAGGCTCCCAAAAGAGGATGAGCGCTCTGCCGGGAAGACGAGAATGCAAAGCGTCGAAGCAACGGAAGAGTGCGCGTGCGCGTGGGTGTGTGTGCTAGAAAAGCCAGCATGTGGGGGAGGAAGGAAGCTCCCGGTCCAGGATGCTGCTGCACCGGAAAGGAAAATACTACACTGTTCACTGTGCATAGTAGTGATGATCATCTTCACTAATTTACATCAAGCAAATGTCAAATTGTGATTGGAATTTCAAGCAAGTGAAGTGTGCGTCAGCCGCCGATTGCCGGTAAATTTGCAATTACTGCAAACTCTTACAGTGCCATGAAAACGAAGTTCATGTCGTTAACGAGTCATGATGATGCGTTGAAGTTTCTCCCTTAGGGTTTGAAGGAAGGTCATTTGGAAGAGCCCTTATTTTTTCTTCGATAAGGAGCCAAATTGCGAAAAATTAAATTGCCCAAAATGAATCAACCCGAAAAAGGTGGAAAAGTTATGATTTCATGTTGCCAAAACTTGCTATATTGCCATATTGCCACTAATGAAGAGCTTGGACTCCATCCTATCGCCAAAAAGGATGTACAATTCTACATTTGTGGAGATGAATTCTCGAAAATGAAAATTTATGGAGAAAATTTGGTTTTGTATGGTTTTCAAGAGAAGCCAAAAGTGCTAGAGCTCCTTGGCCTCTGTAGCCATTGTAACTATTCCACTAAAACAAAAAATAAGGGTTGATCTTGTGGTTTTGTGTGTGTTTTGGGATGGTGTGGCCTTGGAGGTACAAGGGCATGTGTTTGTTTAACTCTTGTAAGGCGGTTTAGAGGTTTTAGAACTAAGCGGTCCTTAATTTTTTGTTTTAGTGGGGTATCCATTTTGGAGAATTCATCTCCATACACAGAGAATTGTACATCCTTTTTGGCGATAGGATGGAGTCACGGTTGTTCATTAGTGGCAATATGGCGATATAGCAACGGACATCAATGAAGTTTTGGCAACATGAAATCACAAGTTTTCCACTTTTTTGGAAAATATCATTTCTTTGGGAAAAAAAATTCACTAATTGGCTCCAGATCGACAAAAAATAAGGGCTGGAACTAACGCATTTTAGAGGAATTTCTACTCCATTCCTAGACTCTAAAAAACTGCGGAGACGAATTTTTGAGAATGTAATTGTATGATCCATGTCTGAACTTGTATGAGATTAGTGTACTAACCCATTATCCCCAACGGATAATGTAAGTTTAGATAAGGTAAAATGTAAAAGTAAATATAAAAGTAAAGACCATGTTCCAAGTTAAGTCCCCGTCTTTCTCCTCAAAAATATTTCTTTGTTATCTCCTTGTTGAGTAACGGGTATCACCTAGGTTTTGATGATATCCAATAGCGTAGTTATTTTATTTTATACTAGCAATTGGTGCTTGCTTTCCAACACATTAGAGCAACCATTTAATGCATTTTCTATGTTACAAAATATTTTTTAAATTATTCATTTGAAAAAAATATATAAGAAAATTGGAAGAGTAGAAAAGGAACAGGTTACAAAGATTAAGTGATAGTTATTAGTGCTATTGATGATTTTTAGCACCTATACATAGTCATCCGCAAACTATTTTTCATCCGTGGATTGTTTTTCATTCACGGACTGTGCGGTTGACTGCGCGGTTGACTGTAGCATTTCTGTAGTTCACTGCATGGTTGACTGCGCGATTAATCGCTACGTGGCTTACTACGCCAATTATGATTTTAGTAGTATGATGAGAAACTAGTATACCAACCCGTTGTCCTCAACGGGAAGTGTAAGTTTAGGTAAGGTAACTAAAACTGTAAAATTAAAAGTAACAAATTTGTAATAAAATTAAATGCCACATGTCATCCGTCCTATGGCATGATACCTAGGTGATAACCTTAGGCCTTTTATTATATAGAGAGACTCGTATACTAACTCGTTGTCCCCAATGGACAATGCAAGTTTAGGTAAGGTAACTAAACTTAGAAAAGTAAAAGTAAAATTAAAATAAATAATAGTGACTGCCACATGTCGTCGCCTCCTACAACGGGTATCACCAAGGTATCCCCGGTTTTCATCTCCGCGCATGTCCCTTCCTCTTTAACCTAGCTATTGCCACGTGTCAAGGATGGCCAATATTGGAATAGGTCGGGCATCGCCACGTGGCGCAACGGATTGCATAGGTACCTACCAGGCATTGGCCCCTCCTCTTTTATTATATGTAGTAGATATAGATATTGAATATAGAGTGTCTAGTGTACTTATCCGTTGTTCCCAGCGGGTATCATAAGTTTAGGTAAGGTATAAAAATTTGTAAAACTAAAAGTAAATGCTACATGTTGCCGCATCCTTTGGCCGGGATCACTTCGGTATCACATGATACCCATAGGCCTTTTATTATTTAGAGAGATATAGAGAGAAGAGAGATTGATGTACCGACACATTATTTCCAACACAAAATTTAAGTTTTGGTAAGTCAAACTAAAATTGTAACAACATAACTTAAAGGAAAAAAATATCATAAGAATATCACCATCCACATAGCTTCATAGGCCAGTCCAAATTGTGCAAGTGGCCTTTCTTGATGAAGAATATGATCTTCTTTTATAATATAGAGATGATGTGGTGAAAACTTTGTGAATTTGACCATACAATTTAAAAGATTGTTGTAGTCAAAGTGAAAAAAATTGTCCCTTAACCCCTAAATTAACCCCTAAAGGACCAATGTTCCCTCGGGGGACGTTTTGAGTTTGGGTATGGTACCACGTTCTCAATTCTAGGCATTATTTTCTGAGATTTTTTTATTGAATTGCCAACTTTTGATTAGCTTTGCATAGACACAAATTTCGTAGAATTCCGACTTACGGTTCAAAAGTTACAATTTATTTTCACTTACATATACAAATAGTGCAGCAGTTTAGTGTGACATATCACAAATACTGTCACCAAACTTTAATAACTTCTAAATTCAATAGAAATTCGATTTTTGGTCCATTTAAAAGACTGAAAATGACCTCTTAGGAAGGAAATTGAGATCTTTGCATCTACCGTACGGATTTGTGAATTTCAACTATTTGAGAAGGATATGATACATGCAAAATACAAAGTGTATTGTTGATTCTCGGCACATAGGTGCATTGCAGGATTTTTTAGGACATCTTCTACACCTCTTCTACTTCTAAAATTTGGTGCACATGTGCCTAACATGATCCTTTTCAAGTTTAGACAATAAAATCACGGCCCGTAGTGCAAAAGTTGCCATAGAAGGTGGTCGAAGTTTGTTGAAGGTGTATAGTATGACCTGAAAAAGAGATTGTGTCGCAGTTCCAAGGCTAATATCTTTCAATCAGTGCGGTCAAACTTACCAAAACTTTTACCACACACTCTCATACAAGTCTAGTACAAGATCCTACGGTTTAATTTTCAAATTTTTTTTTGGTATCATTATGTGTTTAATGTGCTGAAAATGGCTGTTTTGGAGTGTTTTTGAGGAAAAATTGCCTTGGTCCTTTAGGGGTTAACAAAAGTCCCCTAGGGGAAGTGTAGAAGGTTTGGGCAGGTTCCTATGGTGTCATTTTATAACATCTTTCTTTGAAATTTTAAATGTAAATGGACATTACTAAAAGCTTTGTGTGAGTTCAATTATTTCCTAAGTCCAACATTTAATGAAAAATCAGAGGGTTTTGAAGTTCAAATGGAGAGAGCGGGCACGCCGGGCAACTCCAAAAACTTTTACTAGGACACTCTATTAAATGTGAGATTTTCAATACCAGCTAATAATATTATTCCTTTCATGTATCAAGAGAAATCTCTTGTCTTTAGTGTAAAACAACATATAAATCCAAGTCAAACATTTTCACACATTATCGCACATTCTCCGGCAAGGTACCAAAAAAACTTTTTCTTCTTTTTCACATAAAACTTCGAGATCATCACATGTTTTACTTTTTATTTTTTCTGCAGCATTATGTGGTGTAAACCTTCTTATTAATCATTTGGATTCTCATTCTAAAAGGTACTAAGTTCAAAAAAAGTATACCACAAATTGACAATTTTTGAACCTCCACTCCTTGCACAATTTTGTTGAATATGCTACACCCTTTGTCTACCTCTAAAAATTGGAGTATTGGGGACTCATATCATGCTTTACATGATGGAAATTAATTTAGACATTGTGTAAAATTTTATTGATAAAAATGCTCACCTCGATAAGTTTTTATGCAATCTTTATAAAATCATATTGAGGCGAGCACTTTGGGAAATTTCAAAAACTTTGCTATGACCCTCTGTTAAATATTAATTTTAATACAAGTTTGTACCATCATTTTATTTTAGATTGTCGAAAAAATTCTTTGAGCAAGTAAAAAATTTCACTCCGAGACGAGTCAAAGTTGTCTCACCTTTTTTTATTGAAAATGCAGAAAAAAAATTAATTCCCTCATCCAAATTAGAGATCTTCATTCTTTTTCATTTAATTTTTTGCTTCAAGAAGCATGAACCTTAGTTTTGACTATTTGGTTTTTATTTACTCACAAAAGATTAATTTGAAAATTTGAGGTGTGGTTTGGACAGTCTAAACCTCTACTCATTGCTATATTTTTTGGATTTGCTTCACTTCTCCAATATGTCTAAAAATTGTTGAAATATATGGAGCTAACATCACATGTAATGTAATTGTATAAGATTTTAGAACTTTTGTAGTGCAAAAATACAACACCGGGTGAAGTCAAAGTTTGTTGATCCTTTAACCCCTAAATCTCCTTGACAATTTCTTAACAAAAACACTTCAAAGCTGTTGCTTATAACCCAATGAGTAAGGAAGGAAACTAAAACTTGTATTTCTAGTTATAACTAGCAATTGACGCTTACTTTGCAATGCATTAGTCCAACCATTTTAATGTAGTTTTTATAGTACAAGCTATAATAAAAAATGTAACATGATTCACTTCACGGTTGATTGTGCAATTAACTGCGCGGTTGACTACAATGTTTCTATAATTCACTGCTCAGTTCACTGCGTGGTTCACTGCATGGTTAATTGCTGCGTAGTTCACTGCGTGGTCAATTGCTGCGTGGTTCACTGCCTAGATTATGATTTTGGTAGTATGATCGTAGGATCTCATTTAAGACTTATTAATCAGATACTCACAAACTTTCATAAACATAAACCGCATGGATTGAAAGATTAGAGTGTTTGAAATAGAGAAAATGGTTCTTTTTCTTCCTTGTGTTGAGTGGATCAGCTAACTTTGACTTCACATAGTGTCATATATTTGCACTATTCAAGGTCTAAATTAAGTAGCATCATGTCAAGCATGATATTAGTCCCTTGTACACCAATTTTTAGTGATAAAAAATGGGTGTAGCATATTTAAACAAAATTGTGCAAGGATTGGAGGTTCAAAAAAATTCCAATTCACGTTTTATTCCTTTTTGACCTTAATATGTTTTAAAATGAGAATCTAAATGGTCAATAAGAAATTCTACACCACATCTTATTTTGAAAAAAATAAAAGGTAATTAATATGAAAATCTATAAGTTTTATGTGGAAAAGTAGAAGTTTGTTTGGTAGCTTGCTCAACAATGTGTGACAATACGTGAAAATGTTTGACTTGAGTTAAAATGCTATTTTTCACTAAAGACAAGAATAAATAAATAAATTGACAATATGAAAGGAAATAATACTACTTTCTAGTATTGAAAATTTCACATTTAGAAGAGTGTCCTAGCAAAAGTTTTTGGAGTTGCTCGACATGCCGCACTTGAGAAGTGTTTCTTGAAGTTGACATAACTTTTTTCTAGAGGTCTGATGAGATTAAAACTTACATTCCCATGTATCCCTTGTCTTCTTGCATCTTTGTACAAAATTTTGAGGATTGTCAATATAAATTGCAACTATGAGAACATGCCCAAGATTTGCAAAAGCCCACCTTGGAACTTTAATCATTTAGGGGTTAAATGCACGGGAGAAGAAAAATTGTTTCTTTGACTTCAAACTCTACAATCTCTGTGGTCAAAGATTCTGAAAACTTGTGAGCATGTAGTTTTAGTAATGTATATTTAGAAATTTATAATTGAAGATGGATAAAAAGATTTCTTTAAATCAAATATTTTCTCTAAAATGAATATTTTTGAAGTGTTTTTTATTGAGAAATAGTCAAGGAATTCTAGAGGTTGACCCTTTAAAGACAAGAGGCTAGTTAGTAAACATTTTAAGCGTAATTTTCAAACTTGGTGGACCAATATCTCATCTGTGTTTGATCCAAAACCTAAATTAAGTTCTTTGGATCGGTGCACTTCTAACAAATGTGGTGAGAATGTGTGCCGGAGTATGACGAGCAAATTATAGTGATGTATGTACCCACCATGAGCACCAAACCCTAATGGAAGTCATCCGGCAGATGAACACTGGGCTGGATGGAAGTCATCCAGCTGCCCAGGTTCATCCAACTGGCAGATGAAACTGGTCAGGACGGAAATCATTCGCCTGGCCAGGTTCCATCTAGCCAGCCCAGTGGATGAAACACTGTCCAGGACGGAAATCATCCGCCTGGCCAGGTTCATCCACTAGAGAGTCCAGAAACTCAACCGGATTCCAAAAATGAAAATCACTACCCTGGTCCTCTAATCCTAGTTCTCCGCTTAACATTATCCCCCTTCTAAACTACATCGGTCCTCCGATGTTTTTTTTTTTTAATTTTTTTAAATTTTTTTTTTTTTTTAATTGAAGGGCCTCTATGTCTCCTTCTGGTGTTGCCGGAAAAAAAGTCTAAGTATTCAAAAACGAAAATTTGGGAGGAAGGGACTCCCAGCTAACATCCTTAAAAAAAATAAAAAAAATCACTAGGGTACGCCTAGCCACTGGGAAAGACAACAACACCGGGGATGTCGCCAAGGGCACCAATGCCTGGTGTCGCAGCTGGACTCCGGGTACCTCTGTCCGCTGCCCTGGAGATGCCACGGGGTGTCATTGCTTCGGGAGGAGGGCAAACCTCTATTGAAACCCATGCCGGGCCCCGACCCTGAGGAGACAGGTCAGTCGGCAGAGCCTGATCGCCAGTCTGCGATGGGCCCAGAGTGTGTGGGTGACTATTGTCGAGGTTGCTTGGTGGCCCATCACCCAGAGTCTGAACATCGGAGCTCCCAGGGTCAGACACTGGGGGTGGTCTCGGTGGCACGGTCGGGGTGTAGTGGCTACGGAATCCCTCCCAGGTCTGTGGAGGATAGGCAGACATGTAACCGCCATCCGAAGTCACTGTAGAAGGGGCCGCTACGCTGCCACTGGTAGGCATCCGGGTCAAGATGAGGCCCGACTCCTGCTGCGACTCCAGGTCCCCAGCCAGAAAATCGAAGTCCGGGTAGGCTGTTAAAAATCGGTTCAGGTACCGGCGGTATCGGGCAACATCATCTATATAGTGTTTCCAAGAATCCCACAACAGCCGGTGAGAAGGATCCATATGGCTGAGCGGCATACCTGGGTGAGTCAGTGGAGTCAAACCCTGACGCCGGTAATCCTCCACCAAAAAGTAGTGATCCAATACCAACTGATCGTGAGCCTTCAGTCGGGCGTTCACCAGCATCTCAATCTCGAGGCGCCTCAGCCGGGAAGCATCTGGGCCTGCTGCTCAAAATGAAGGTCACGAAGCTGGGTCACCGCCGTCAAATTCTGCTCCAATGCTGTCATCAGGGTCTGCATGCCAGCCATCACCGGGTCTGAAGTCGGATGTGAGGATTCACCTGGGGAGTCCAAAGGCCGGCGGCTGGTGATGCCCGGGGTATGGTCGGCCGGGGCTGTAACTTCCATCTCCACTAGTGGTGAGAAGGCATTCGGAACCTCTCCAGGGAGTAGCTGAGTGTTTGTTGTGGCGTTGCTAACTGGCCGTTCATCCCTAGTAGCTCCAGCCAGCGGATGAGTCCCCGGCCCGGAATCAGAAGAACGAAAAAATCTGCTGCGGGGTCTCCTCACTGGTGACTGGGTGATAAATCCGCCGCTTCTTCGATGCTGGAGGCTGGCCGGGAGCTGACTCTTGGGGTTGCCCCGGGCCGGAGTCAACTACTCCTCGCTCTAAGTTACCTCTCTCCTTGGAATCCATGCCATCGGTGGAGACCGGGCCTAGTGACTGGTCGGTGTCCAAGGGCACTCCGGCTTGGACTTGCCCAGTGCCGTGAAGCTCCTGATTGACCTCCAAGTCCTGGTCAGGTCTGGGGCGCTCCCGGGTGACTGAAGGGATCGGTGTAGACCCCGTTGTACCTGGTCTTGTCGCCACCCCGGTCACACTCCGGTCCTTGGAGTCACCGTGACTCCTAGAGATACTATTGATCATCCGCTCCGTGGGGGCTGGAGTCTCCTTGTGAGTTTCTTGACTCCCATCCTCCACCTCCAGGTCGTCACTTGACTCCAAAGTTGCCCGGGAAGGACCGGCTCCAGTGAAGAAATGCTCGCCATGAGCTGGAAACCATTGCCGGAGAAGAGCTTCAATCAACTGTGCGCCCGGGATCTCCTTCATGTTCTTGCGTGCGTGACCCAAAACCCGGCGGAGGTTAGAAAGTACCAGCGGTGCCCAGTCTAATATCTCGTCTCTGGACCTCACTGCTTCAAACAAATATTGAAGCAGGTTCAGGCTGGCGTGCGTGGTGGTCTTCTTTAGGCACAAAACCTCCAGAAGTGCCTTGATCCGGGGCTGGTAGTGCTCTCGGAACCCGGACACCCGAACTCCATCCATTTGAAAATCCTCTTCAACCAAAGAAAATCTCCGTGCAATGCTAGACCTCTGCTCCTCATCCTCCTTGTATGCCTTGAGCCTCCGGGTTCCGGTCAACCCAAATACCTCCCGGATCACTTCCGCCGACAATGCCACCTCCAGTCCTCTGACCCTGGCCCGAATAGGAGCTAGAGCGCCGCCAGCCTTGGTCTCTGGTGGGAGGATCCCTGCAATAAACTCTTGCACCAAATCCAAGCGAGGTGATGGCCAAACGTATTCATATAATACCCCCAGCCCTACCTCACCGGCCCACCTGTCATCTCCGGCTTGCCTCCAGGGTTCCCACTGAATCCACGAAGTGAAAGTCCATCCATACGCCGGCTCCGCTACCGCCAATCTCCGTGCTCCCCGGGTATATTTCTTCGCAAACCGGAGTCTAGTTGGAGAAGAATCTTCACCAGTGCCTGGAGTTGTCACACCGGCCTGGCGCCCGGGTGCTGTTGGTGTGGCAGTCTCAGGTGTAAGAATCTGCATGGCCTGGACTGGAACCTGGCGGGTCACCCGCCGGTGGCGCATCACCTGAAATCTTCGTGCCTCGCTACCTGGTGTGCTGCCATCAGTGGTAGAGAGTAGAATAATACCTCCGGGCTGAGAAGCCGTTGCTCCACTGGGTGGTGTGACCAGCTCCGGTGGTGCGCCGCACCCGGGTTCAACAATCGCCAGGGGCACCGGCCGGGGTGTCACTGGGCTTCCTTGAGGTGAGTGAATCACCCGTTCTCGGTGACTATTGTCCGGGAGTGGAGATGTCTCCCCCGAAGCTTCAGCTGTTGCCATTAGTCCGAAATCAAGCCTGGTCCCGTATCTCCTGGGCCTGGGTCTACCAAATGATGAAAAATCCGAGTTAGAATCCCCCATCCAATCCTGGAGAGTTAGTGCCGGCTTACCTGGCCAGTGTTCTTCCGGGTTCAGCCCAGCCCAGTGATCAAGCTGATACTCCTCCCCAAGGCATTTTTTGTGCTCCCCCTCTACCCGGTCCCTAATACCTTGGTGGAAAAGATTAGGTCCCCACAGCTCAACTAGTCCATGATTCTGGAGTCCCTTAACCGGTTGTTCATCCCGGCTACCTTTAAAAATCCTAATTTTGTTTGGAATTGAAAATTCCGTCCCTTCATGTACTAGGCCCGTGTAACCACAAGAAGTGCTTCTAGGGCTTAACAGAATTTCCGGGAAATCAAAGGACTGACCTAAAGTGTCGTGGCCGACTTCTTGCGCTCTCGGGCTGGAGCTTGGTAATCCTTTCGAGGTCTTCAGCCGGTGGTGCTCCCCTTTGGTTCGCTGTCGGTAAAGTGCCGCTAGTATCTCGTCCGGGTCGTCTGTTGTTTTGGCGTTGATCTCCGCCCTCACTCTAGTTGGGGGAGAAATCGAGGGCTCCTGCTCTGTGTTGGTGTTGGTCACCGCCTTTAGTCGGGTCTGCTCTGCTGTGATGCGCGCCTTCACCGACTCCTTGGTCGGTGCGTCTCTTCTCGTCCCTGTCAAGTTCCTGTCCGTTTGCCCCAGCTCCCTTGTGTTTGTAGTGCCTCCGGTGTGCTTCCGTCCCCGCCAGTCTTCGGCGTCGTGTGTTGCTGCCGCTGGAGCTGACACCGCCTCCGCGTTTCTCGTATGCTTTCGTGGCCGCGCGGTTTCCGTCCCGTCCTCCTTCCGCACCTCCTCAGTCGGGGCTCTGCCCGCCTCCGTCGTCTTCCTCACTAGCGTCGTGGTCTTGACCTTCGCAGTCACGGCGGCGATCTTCTCCGCTTCCCACCTACCCTGCGCCTGTGCTTTGTCGGAGGCGTTCCCTGCCGACTCACCGTGATTTTCGTCCTCCGCAGGTTTTGCGGCGTCGCTGGATTCACCTCCGTGCAGCGTCTCCGCCGTGACTATTTCCACCTGTGGGGTGACCTTGCGCCGTGTCACCGAGGTGGTTCCGTCTTGGCGTCTCGCTACTGTGGGCTCGTGCTCCCCCGACAGCACCTGCAACGCCCTCAAAACTCCAAGGTCTTCCTCCTGCATAGGCGGCGTCGGCCTCGCCTCAGCCCCGAGCTCCTGCGGTGTTGATGGCTGTTGTATTGCCCCTTCCGGAGTCTTCTGAGCCGTGCCTATGGTGCTCAGCTCCTTTGCCACGCCCTTCTTCAATTTCCGCGTCTCAAACTGCCCGGCTACAAGCTTCGGTGAGAGCTCTTCGGCTGACTCTCCGTCCTCTATTCTACAAACCACCTCTCCAACCCCTAATTTACAAAACCCTAAACCTTCTAGATTTAATATACAATCGCCATAGCCGACCTCCTCCTTGCAACGCTCTTCTTCTTCCCCAAAAACACCTCCAGGAACATTGCCCAAGTGAAATGGACAATCTTCGTGAAAGTCTACTTGGGGTTTCATCCTAGCAGGATGACATTCATCTCCAGTGGATGAAAACCCGAATTCTTCATCCCTTGTTCCTTTCTTTTGCAATTCCAGCTTCTTTTCCTTTCCTACAGCTTTTTCTTTTTCTGCTGCTTTTTCTGCAACTTTTTCTTTTTCAGCTACTATATTCTTTTCTTTTTCTTTTTCTGCAGCCATTTCTTTTTCTTCTTCTTTTTCTACAGCTTTTGTTTTTTTAACTACTTTTTCAGCACCTTTTCCCTTTGCTACTTCTTTTCTTTTCTCTTTCTTTTCTTCCACTGCTATTTCTTTTTCCTTTTCCTTTGGCCGGCTACCCTGCTGCTCTTTTCCCGCCAGCCTCCTAACCACTCTACCTTTCATTTTTCCCACTAAGCTTTCCCTTTCCTCTTCTTTTTGCTCTCGGCCATGTAAGGTCTCCAGGGCCAGTCCCGGCTCTCCGGGATCCTGCCGGGTTGTGCCCGAGTGACCCTTGGCCTCCTGTTCGCGTTCAGTTTCGGGTGCAAGGCTGATCATTGGCCGCAGCTGCCTTTGACACTCTTGGTCGGGCTCTTGCTCTTGATTTACTCCCTGGTCATGCTCGTCACCGGGGTTCGGTCCTGGGCTCGGTTTCTCCCCTGGGTCTGTGGCCTGGGCCTCCAACCAACTCCGGCTGGTCTCCGGTTTCGGTTCCCAAACCACCTCCACAACGCTGCAACCCAAGGAAAAACCCCAACTTGATTCTTCAACTTTCCGCTCCTCTCTTAAGTTGTTACTCACCTCGCCGGAGGCTGTGTGCTGTTCGGGTTCAAAAATCCGACTGCCCTGGAGGTCTTGCTCCCCGGTGCTCCCGGTCTCCTTCGTGCAATCCGGATCTGCCACTCCCCTATCCCCCTTCTGCTGCTCAACCCGCCCATGGGTGGACTCATTCGGGCTGATGGTGACCAACTGGTCCTTTTCATAGAACCGGTAGGGCTTCAACTTGTTGATGTTGACAAGGATGGGATTCGGCTCAAAGTGAGCCATCGTGACCAGGAGTGCCGTGTTGTTGGGTAACCGGTATTGTATCCGGTAAGGCCCAAACCACCGGCTCTTAAATTTTCCGGTGTGATCCTTGTGGCCCTTAGGATACCAAAGCACGTGATCTCCTAGCTGAAAATCCTTTTGCTTATAGTGTTGCTGACTCCACAACGCCCGGTCCCATTGCTTCACTCCGACCCGGTCCTGCGCTGACGACCGGTAACTGTCCATCTGCTCCAAGTCTGCTACCCGGGCTGTCAAGACCCTGGTCGGGTTGTAGTCCGTCTCGCCGGTTGCTGTCTTCGTGGGCACAATGTACTCCGTTGGCATAAGGGGGTGCAGCCCGTACACCAGCTGGAATGGAGTATGCCCGGTAGAAACCTTATACGCCGTGCGGTATGAAAACAATACCGTCGAGAGGTGCTCGTCCCAGTCCGTTCGCTGGTCATTCACAAGTTTGGTCAAAAGTTGGCCAATCACCTTGTTCGTGCTCTCAGCCTGGCCATTACCCTGGGGATAATATGTAGTGGATGTCCGGTGTTGAAGCAAAAAATGCTCCACAAGATGGTCTATTGTCTCATTGATGAAATGAGTCCCCTGGTCACTGACCAGTGTCAACGGACACCCGTAGCGAGTCAGGATCTGCTCATAGAGAAAACGGGCAGTAATCGCCGCGGAATTGGTCTTCAATGCCCGCGCTTCCACCCACTTAGTGGCGTAGTCGGTGGCGACCAGGATATACCGGCAGCCTGACCGGGATGCCATGGGCTTGATGGGACCAATGAAATCCAACCCCCATTTCATGAACGGCTCCGCGGGCATACTGGTCACCAATTGAGCCAGCCGGGGAAAGTTAGCATGCGAGCGGAGAGCGGAGAGCAGAGAGCGGAGAGCGGAAAATGGAGAGCAGAAATTTGACCTTTCACCAAATCTTTGATAGAAAAATGTACCCTATAACCGTGGAGAAATACAAAATTTAGGGCTGTATTTCCGTGGATTTCTAATCCCAAAACTCTCAGCTCAACTAGATTCATATTAAGCCATTAAAATTAGGGCTGACGTCATGATGATGTCATGCGTACATCACAGTATATTTTTATGATATAAGACCTAAGTCACTTCTGTTTTATTTACATCTTTCCGTGATTATACTAATCCTATCTTCTTTAAATTGTAATAATTACAAAAGCACAAAAAGTCCCACAACTAGACATATGACTTTGCCCCTCTGGACTTTGAATAGAAAGTAAAAACATATTTCATAGAACATGACATAATGGCTTTGAAAACTTCCTGGAATATATTAAAAATCGTGTACAATAATGGTGTTGCTGAAACCAAAAAAAATTCCATGTCATAGTGCTTGTATACATTGAAAATTTCTTCGCCTTTAACGGACATCACTTGTACCTTTTCTGTGAATCATGATCTCATATAAACCTTGTTGTAAAGATATCAACACGTCTCAGCGAAACCATTTCTAAAACTGAATCTTGCACCTGCGACAGAGCATTTTCAGAGATTGAGCAATTCCCTTGAGGTCATCGTCAGTGAAACAACCTTGCAGGATCTGCTTCAGTGGATGGCGGACAGTCCTGACCCTTGGCATCTACTGGGATGTAGTAGAACACGGTGTTTGACTCCTCCACCGATAATCACGTTTCAAGATGTTGAGAATGCTCGTGCTGTGTCCAAGCTTTGGAAACGTGAGATTGACGACAGTCTTGAATATGCTTGCCTTCGGCTAGCAAAATGGGATTACATTTCATATAGAGGAGGGCTCTGGACTCCGAAGGTCGAGTATGAAGCATATTGCTTCAACGTGAACTGGAACATCTTTAAGAATTATTGGTCATTAGCAGATCCAATTAACAATGAGAGGTTAGAGACAGCGTCACTTGGCAAACTTAGTTGCTGTGAAGTAGATCAGTTGAGGTCATTGCTAAGTGACAATAGGAACCACTCTCTCTGGCTGCAGCCGGGAGAGAAGATTGCACCACGACGTGGTATCTGGGTCTCCTCTAAGAATAGGTTAGATTGATTTTACTATGAGAGTGGCTTAAGTCCTTTCCTAATATTTTATTTATGTTTTACATTTTTATATTTTTTTGATTTTTTTGATTTTTTTTTTTTGGTTTTGATTTTTTGTCTATATTTTAATTTCATTATACTAATCATTTAATACAATTTCTTTGTTTTGCGATTTTAAATTATTAAATTCCAGTTGTATGACGATTTCTTAAATTCATCTTCACCATGGCATTTTTCCAATCTTAATTAGCAGATAATGATTTAATTCTTCATCCATTGTATCATTTTTTTCTAATTTTTTTATTTTATTTTTCCTTTTTTCTTATGTCATGTTTTATGTGTTGTTTAATGTTTTAATGTTAAAATTTTTGGTTTAGGGTCTTTATATGGACTGTTTTGAACATTTTAAACAGCCGTCTTCTCCTTTATCTTTATGATTCTGTGTACGAGTAACCTCGTTGAATGTAATAATTTCCAACGATAATGTCTACCTTAACTTGTGAGTATCCAAGCCTGGCCAGTCCATTTCTAATGAAGGCGCCTCCTCGTTGTACAAATGATAAATAATTTCAGACATGTCTAATGAATATAATAAATACAGTCATGTGTTTTGCGGCTGGGATCATCAGTGGTTATCATTTTGCGCCTGGGTTCTACTTGTTGTTCACTCTCCTACAATGTCAACATGGTGATCCATTTGCAGCATTTTCTTTCAGCACTGTATCGTTGTTCAGTGGTAGTGGAAAGTGAGAAAGTTTACTGCGAAGTATTAGTTACCAAGTGTTCCAAGGTGAAGGGGGACTTCTGAGGGGGTGGCTCTGTGATAGATAAGAAGATGACGTCGAAGAGGAAGAAGGCGAGCAAGCAGCACAGAACTAGACACCGAAGTTCTGTGCAGGGTGCTTCTGATGTCCAAGAAGTTAGTGACGATAACACTGGAATTCAAAGTAATGAAGAGGGCGGAAGTAATCGAGTATTCAGCACAGAGGAGTTTGGCGACCCATTTGAACTCGGTGACATCGAAGAGGGGGTGCGTCAGCGGATGCTTGTTGCAGCGCCAATGCTCATGGGGCGAGATGCAGAGTATGGTAGCAAGTTCTTTACTGATGTTGTTGGGCTTTGTGATCAAGGGCCGCTTTTAAGAGATGTTTCCAAGTGCTACAGTTTCATCACAGATGAAGAAGTAACTGCTGTGTGGAAGGAGGGAGTCTCAAAGGGGCGTTACGAGTTTTCAAGGTGCGAAGATGAGGAGCAACTGAAGATGTTTGGTCAGCAGTACTTCAAGGTGTACGGTAACAAGCCCCATAACAACTACTTCTGTCTTCGTTTTCTAAAGGCTTGCTTTGCAACTTTTATTTATGGGAAGCTAGTGAATTGGTGTGTTGAGGCATTGGACCGACACGAAGCTCGCCTAAAGAACGCATGGCGAAATCCAACAAAACTAGGCCTAGTTGCAACTAGATGCCAAGTAGAGGGCCTGTGCACGATAATCAAGGAATTATGTGGTATAGGTAGAGGTGAAGCGGGACCTGATCCTCTAGTTCATGAGCTCCAAGCAGCACTAGAATTGGAGCGCCAAAGGGCTGACGTAGTGAAGGCTGTGGAGGAGCGCCTTCACGAGATACGGCAGAGGTACAACGCTAGTCTTTAAAGGATGCGGGCTGAATCCTCTGAAATTGCAGAAGAAGATTTAAATGAGAAAAACGTTTCAAAACTTAAGTTGGCCCGGCAGGTTCTACGTAGAGAGGGTCCCACAGTACAATACAAGGCAACTGTTGCAGAGTCTGAGGCATTGTACAAGGAACTGGCTGACATGCGGGAGGTTGATGCTCAAATCTGAGAGAATGTTGTTCAGTTGGAATTTGAGTTGGGTAATGAAGCTAAAGTAATGGAGGATGCCAATGCAGAGTTACTAACCTGTAAGGCAGCAGTCTCGACTGCAAGGGGATAGATGCTTACTCTAAAAACACCAAGAGTGTTTGAATATCCCAAGGTCCAATCTGTTCCACCTTTGGGTTACCCACGTAAAGATGCTTGTACTTACTGTGGCTTGGGATTCGTTTGGAAAGCAGCTGTACTCTCCTCCTGTGGTTGTTTTTTGCACCCTCCCTGTGTTGCAGAAATGATTTCATGCCAGAGTTATCGATGCAAGATTTGCTAGGATGTCCTCCTAGCCTTGTCTCCAATCCACCTTGCAGAACCATGGATTGCCCAGTTTGGTGGCGAGTTAAACCCCCAACAAGAAATTGAGTGTACAAGCTTCTCGGTAGTTTTGAAGGCAGCTAGTGATAGTATCAACGCACCCAAAATTACTGGAAGCAAGAGTTGACATGACCACCACAGATTACTATATAGCACTAAGGAGGCCAAGTGCTAACGGCACTTGTAACAGCAGACATATTTTATTTTTTCCTTATATCTCAGATTTATTCTTGAAGAAATGTCATGGGCGTACTTCAGACATAATTTGTTGATTCACTGACTAGGGTCTCGTTAGGAATTGGAGGGAACGAAGAAAATCAAGTTAAGTGAGTTGCAAGGTTTTGAGAAGGTCCAGAGGTCAGAAAACACTTCAAAGACAATGGGTTAGGTGTTGAGGCTGATAAATTGAAATTTGAGATATACTTTATGTTTGTCTTAGCCTTGTCGTTGGTAAATTCAACAACAACATTCAAACTTCTGTGAAGAGAGTAATGCACCATATGATATATTAGGAAGACAGGATCCATAGAAGAACAATGGCCCAAGCATTCAACCAAATTATATAGTAGAGGACTGTACAAAGAAGTCCAAATCCATATAATTGTAAAGTCTCATGGTACAAACTCGTCTTCACTCTCTGAGGCACTCACATCTAAGAAAACTCGGGCCCTAGGATCGAATCTCTCACGGGGAGAAGAGGACGCGCTGGAGCTTTGGGAAGATTCTTCAGCCATTCGGGTTGCCAAACTTTCTGCATAACATAGAAGCAGTAGGTCTGAGGTAGTGGGTGACCTGTATCCTCCCCAAGAGCTCATCGGACTCAGACTGCAAAAGAAGGTAATGATTAGTTCTAAATCGGATTATGGAATGACAGATAGGAACCATGAGACTTTGACAAAAAATGACTTACTTACAGAGGTCAATTCGATCCACGTCAGGCAAGGGTTCTTCATCGTCCAGCATGACAACATCAGAAGCAGTCGGGGCCGGGGCGATCTGGAGAGGCTTGAGTTCCTCCTCGTAGATTTATGTGTCAGCCTCGAGGGCAAGAATCTGCCTGCCAGTATTCATGGCCGCTCAAATAGAAGCTCCTAAAAACAACAAACCAATGATGAAATCACATGAGAACCATATGAAAGAGCGGTATCGGATCATGGAATAAAGTATATGCAATACCTGTTCTAGCATTGAGGTCGATGACTATGCCCTCGTTGGGGCAAAGGCCAGTAATTAGCAATTGGAGGAAAGCCACTGCTTTCTCCTTCGGACCCCTCCATAGCGTCCCATCCTTCTTCACCTTGAGAGCTGAATCCTCGGTGACAACATTCTGATGCAATCATCTTTTACAAGATTTACTTTTCCAAAACGTGGATCGTGTCTAATGACCAAATCCTTCGGCTGCCTCAGTGATAGATCTAAGGATCGAACCAACAGTATTGCTTTGAACATTAGAGTCTGATATGCAAGGAAAACAAATGATAAGTTAATATTGGCTTTGCAATAAAAGCAGAGGTGAAGGGACAAATGGAAAGATTTGGTTGGCTTACGAATTTGGAGTGCGTGGTGGAATGAGTTAAATGCATGGAATTCACGATTGTCCCGTCATCCTTCACCTTCAGACTGTTGTTGTTAAGATAACTCTAGATCTCCCTCTTGACTTGCGGGTTGACTGGATGAAACAAGAGGAGTGCCCCGTCGTCATGCAAGTACCCCCCGCAAAAGCCAATAACAGTTTTCAAGAAATATAGAGATTCTCCTTGAGCATCTCTGGAGCTTCAAATTTTTCGTAGTGGACTTTGATCTCCTCAAGGAAAGCCGGCATGAGATCTGGATCTGCAATTGGAAGCAACTTCTTTAGCTCCGACTGCTGACTGTCCTCCACCCTTTTCACCGCCGTAGAGACCCAGTCATCAACCGATTTTCTGGTCCATTGTCGCTCCTCAGGATATATTTATCGTAAAATTTTTGCGAGACTATGGCGGTGACACTATGCCATAGTGACACTATTTGCGCGACACTATCGGGGTGTGCCGCCAGCGGCACACCTCCCATCGCTCAAACCTTGGTTCCTAAAAGGTGCCAAGGTATGAACGATGGGAGGTGTGCCGTTGGCGGCACACCCCCGCAGCGTCGTGCTTATGAGTGATTGCGCGACGCTATGGCGGTGTGCCGCCAGCGGCACACCTCCCATCGCTCAAACCTTGGTTCCAAAAAAGTGCAAAGGTATGAGCGATGAGAGGTGTGCCGCTGGCGGCACACCCCCGCAGCGTCGTGCTTATGGGTGATTGCGCGACGCTATGGCGGTGTGCCGCCAGCGGCACACCTCCCATCGCTCAAACCTTGGTTCCAAAAAAGTGCCAAGGTATGAGCGATGAGAGGTGTGCCGCTGGCGGCACACCCCCGCAGCGTCGTGCTTATGGGTGATTGCGCGACGCTATGGCGGTGTGCCGCCAGCGGCACACCTCCCATCGCTCAAACCTTGGTTCCAAAAAAGTGCCAAGGTATGAGCGATGAGAGGTGTGCCGTTGGCGGCACACCCCCACAACGTCGTGCTTATGAGTGATTGCGCGACGCTGCGGGGGTGTGCCGCCAGCGGCACACCTCCCATCGCTCAAACCTTGGTTCCAAAAAAGTGCCAAGGTATGAGCGATGAGAGGTGTGCCGTTGGCGGCACACCCCCACAACGTCGTGCTTATGGGTGATTGCGCGACGCTGCGGGGGTGTGCCGCCAGCGGCACACCTCCCATCGCTCAAACCTTGGTTCCAAAAAAGTGCCAAGGTATGAGCGATGAGAGGTGTGCCGCTGGCGGCACACCCCCGCAGCGTCGTGCTTATGAGTGATTGCGCGACACTGCGGGGGTGTGCCGCCAACGGCACATCTCCCATCGCTCAAACCTTGGTTCCAAAAAAGTGCCAAGGTATGAGCGATGAGAGGTGTGCCACTGGCGGCACACCCCCACAACGTCGTGCTTATGATGATTGCGCGACGCTGCGGGAGTGTGCCGCCAGCGGCACACCTCCCATCGCTCAAACCTTGGTTCCAAAAAAGTGCCAAGGTATGAGCGATGGGAGGTGTGCCGCTGGCGGCACACCCCCGCAGCGTCGTGTTTATGAGTGATTGCGCGATGCTGCGGGGGTGTGCCGCCGGCGGCACACCTCCCATCGCTCAAACCTTGGTTCCAAAAAAGTGCCAAGGTATGAGCGATGAGAGGTGTGCCGTTGGCGGCACACCCCCGCAGCGTCGTGCTTATGAATGATTGCGCGACCCTATAAGGGTGTGCCGCTAGCGGCTTAGCTCCCATCGCTCACACCTTAGTTCTTAAAATGGCCATATCTCACTCAGAAATAGTCCAAATTAAGCGGGCGATACGTTTTTTGGCATCTAGAGAAAATTTTGATGTCCAAACACACCTCAAACGCTTAATTTGGGCTATTTTTGAGTGAGTTATGACCATTCAAAGGTGCCAAAGTGTGACCGATGGGATGTATGCCGCTGGCGGCACATCCCCACAAAGTAGTGCAATCACTCATTAGATTGACTCTGCGGGGGTGTGCCGCCAGCGGCATACCTCCCATCGGTCACACTTTGGCACCTTTGAATGGTCATAACACTATTTTTGAGTGAGATATGGCCATTTTAAGAACTAAGGTGTGAGCGATGGGAGCTATGCCGCTGGCGGCACACCCTCATAGCGTCGCGCAATCATTCATAAGCACGACGCTCCGGGGGTGTGCCGCCAGCGGCACAACTTCCATCGCTCATACCTTGGCACCTTTTAGGAACCAAGGTGTGAGTGATGGAAGGTGTGCCGCTGGCGGCACACCCCCATAGTGTCGTGCAATCATTCATAAGCACGACGTTGCGGGGGTGTGCCGCCAGCGGCACAACTTCCATCGCTCATACCTTGGCACCTTTTAGGAACCAAGGTTTGAGTGATGGGAGGTGTGCCGCTAGCGGCACACCCCCATAGTGTCGCGCAATCATTCATAAGCACGACGTTGCGGGGGTGTGCCGCTGGCGGCACACCCCCATAGTGTCGCGCAATCATTCATAAGCACGACGTTACGGGGGTGTGCCGCTAGCGGCACACCCGCATAGTGTCGTGCAATCACTCATACTTTTTCAATCTTCACTTTTTTGTAATTTTTTTTCACTTTGTTTTTATCTTTTTTGTCACTTTTTTCTCTCTTTTATTTTCTCATTTTTTTTACTTACGTTTTTTTTCCTCTTTTTTGTTTGTTTTTCACAGTTTCTGTCCGCGGTCATGTACGTGAAATTGTCTTGCTCCTTTCCCGGTCATAAGGCCGTCTTGGAATCCTTATTTTAGATTATTTTTGGTAACATAAGTTTCAGTTCCTGTAGTCTGATTACTATCGTCTAGTTAAAAAATTACTTTTGTATAGTAAAAATGTAACTTTGATATAGTGAAAAAGTAGTTTTCATATAGTAAAAAGTTACAATTTTCAAAAACTTTTTACCAACTTTTTTCTGACCGCTCACCGTTCACCGCTCATGCCTCACCGCTCACCGCTCACACCTCACCGCACCCAAGATAGCTTCGTCCGGTATGCAATATCAAAGTAGTTGTTGTCACCCTAATGTAGCTTCTAGCTCTACACCCTATATTTTATAGGATGGACACTTGCCAGGATGTCTTGTCATAAATAATAATGATTTACTTCCATTTCAAAACAATCACCTATTTCTAACTAGCAAAGACGGCTGATACTAATCTCAGAGAATTTTATGGACAAGTAGAATTTGCAGCATGATGTAGTAATGAGAAATGGCGGCTACCTGATAAAATTAAACTACGTGCCAGGTAGCCAACAGGATTACGTTCGTTCATTGAAGTATCGTCGAGAATGCATTCAGAACTGCCTGATCTATTGGATCGCATAAATTGATGATCGTCGATGCAACATTCCTCTCATTCTAGGTTATCAAATTCCTTATGTAATTTCCATTCGCGCCCCACTATCAGTGATGGCGCAGCTCCTTGCAGAGAGAGTGTTAGGTATGGCCGTACTCCGAGCTCAAGGCGTTGGCATCCCACTTACAGTACGTGTAGATGATGATGGGTTGGCAACAGTTACGGCGCTTCGCCTCAGCCTTAGATTCCACTTCAGAGAGGATACTATTAGTATTGAGGAGGAGATATACGACGATGAGACCTCAGAGGTTACGCATACAGATGATCAGGTTTCAGAGAGAGACGATGACAATACTGTGTTTTGGAATCTCTATCCCGATAGGTATAGAGTATACGGTCTCACAGATTCTCAGATGCAGGCATCCACGGAGATTCTAACTCCCCGTCGTTCCTCTACATGTACTGTTCAGACTTCACTTCCTCGTGACGTGAAGGTTAAAGTAGAGCCTGGCTTAGAAACTCCTGTTGCAACGCCAGTCATCTCTCTCTCCTCAGACGAGGAAACTAGTCCTATGAAATCAACCCTTCATGTTCCAAAACAAACTGTAGATTCCAGGCCACCGGTTGCGCTTCCAGTTAAATGTCCCAATCCCTCTCAATCTTCAAAGGTGGAGACTGTTAGTCTAGTCCCATTGCTTCGCAAACTTGCCGAGAGACCAGGAAAGAAAAACATTCTGAAAAAAATAGACTACTCATTCATTAGACAAGAGAGAGTTGAGTACTTGCCTGCAGTGTTCGATGGTGCAGTTATTTTTGAGTTGCCCCCAGCTGGTGAAGGAGCTTCAAGGTCGCAAGCGAAGTCTATGCAAGGAATGGACAAGCGATACGACGGCCACGTGTGGACCAAGACCATCACCACCAACATCACAAACGACTTTGGCCTCTCTTTTTGCTATTCCAGCTGCGTTGGATGGCTGCGTTGCAACAACAAGGAGTGCCCATTTCTAGAACGCCGACCTCGCATTTATCAAGTTAACGAGACTGAGTTTGAAGGTTGTACCCTCCAAGCTTTTACAGTGGACCAGCCACCCCCATCCAAATCTACACTTGTATGCAAGGTATGCAAAGAACCCCCAGCATGCATCGCTACATGTGGAGCTAAAATTTATTATGTGGCTGGCAAAGTCAACCAGACCAGAGCGTGTATCCATCTAGGATCTCACGATCACCCAGTCAAGGTTGGCGACTACAGAGACACAAAGGCCGAGATCAGTAGCTTGATAGAAGAACAGGTTGAGAAGACTCCCCAAGCAACGAAGAGTTCAGTGGTGTTGGAGGCGAGCAAGGTTCTAATCGGCAACTACATACTACAACCTGAGGACTTACCTCCAAAGAAGTTGAGCATGGAGGAGCTTGTTCCTGTACTTGATCGTTGCAAGGACATGGCATCCCCAAACATCCGCAACAAGGTAATGACTTTCCGGCGGTTGAGAATGTACGGTGTCATGGATGCTATCACTAAGCTACGTGGAATCAGTTTATGGGCCTTTGTCCAGGAGAACAAATTTCCAGGTCAAGGGGCTGATCGCGACAAGGTATTTGTATTCAAAATGTCGGAAGTCGGGCCAGGTAGTGGGGTCGACTTGGTGAGAAGAATGCAGCCCGGCGGAGATCTCGAGAATGCCTAGCTGATGTTCGACCATGTCAAACGGGTAAGACAATGGACCACGATGGCATGCCATGTGTACGACTCAACCTACTGCCGTGTCATGACCATTGCTAGCTGTGATATGCAATCTGAGGACTGTGAGGCCCAAATCGTTTTCTGGAAAAACCTTAATCTTGTCATGGAGAATAATGGCGTTGTAGCGCCAAACTTCAAGGGATTCATGGCCGACAGCGCTCAGGCCAACTGGAATGCAGTTCGGATCATCTACGGCAATGGAAGAATGAAGACCGTATGGAGGACCGGGAGAGGACCTGCCAGTTTCACTGGACGCAATCGATGGTCAAGTATACGGAGAAGTACATCCCCGAAGAGCTTTGGGAACAACACAAAAAAATGTGCCACCAATATAGGACAGCGAAGACTATGGACGAAGCGGATAGTCTGTACCACGGGTTGCAAGCCTGGTGGGTTTCCGCTGGAGCTGTCACTGAGAAGGCCCTAAGCAAACTGGAGCTCTGGCTTGCATTCTGGCACTTCCGCTATCGCCAATGGGGAGGATTCATGACTGGGGTATGATATTTTTTAACTCATTTAACTTTTCTTTTTTTCCTAGCAAATCCGACCCTAAATAAAGTTGTAACAGATCTAACCGGTTCACCTTGGTACTTTGCAGAAATTTACTGATGAAGAACTTGCAGAAATGCCTTCATGTAACCTTGCGGAAACGATTCACAACAAGTGGCTTCAAGCTTCTGGAAACAAGGGCGGCGACCTCTACGTGGCTACAGTGGACGACTTTGTTCGGGGATTTCTACAAGTTGTCAATTTCTACCAGTTTCTGAAAGGTGACGTAGGAGGAATGGGTCCATCAAAGAAGGAACTAAAACTAAGGATGGCAGAACAAAGGGCAAAGCTCACAGGGAATCCTATAGTGCTTGAAGACCCCATGTTAGAAATGCCTGGAGCAGAAGAGTTCTGCACGCGTCAGCCTCGCATGGCTGGAGAAGAAGTTTTTGGGTCCATCAAGCGGAAGGCCGACCTACCCCTTGGAGCTGAGGAAGAGTCACATCGTCCGGATAAGGTAAACTTCTCTTATCCAAGTGATACAGGACGTGCTGTGAGGGCTCGCACTGTGCAGATGCCCATCATTTTGGAAGATGATACCGAAGATGATACTGAGGTACAAGAAGATCATCCTGCAGCATCGGAGGCTGTGACTACCCCGGTGTCCCCAACAAAGGAGATGGGAATTCGCCATGTGAATGCAGTTGAAGAGACCAAGGTAAACGTCAAGGAGTGGCACATTTCAAGACTTCCCAAGACTTCTGCGAAGTGTTGTTGGGCCCAGAGAGCTGTCACCAAGAAGAAGTGTACTGAGAGAATTGTTAGGGGCGCTAATTCTACCGCAGCACCTACCTACACTGGAGTTTGGACTAACATACGCAGGAACATATCAGAGAGGACGGAATTCTTCTTCTGCTCCGATGACATTGAGAGGTGCGTGAAGGGCTTCAGACGCAAGTGGATTGCTCGGTACTCAAAGGATCAGGAGATGCCTCCGATTCCAGACGTTTGGCCAGTGAAGCTAGGAACAAACCTGAAGCTCACAGAAATCCTTGCACTTGAAGCGGCTGGATTCCAACTCCCACAGAAGAAGCCGGTCTCCCCAATACGCCTCTTCTCCTCTGCCCCGCCACCTGCAAATCTGAGTTCGTTGCCAGTCCCTGCAGAGGCTGACCGCTATTCTGGTAAGAGAGACGGCAAGATGGTCAAACGCACTGCAACTCGCCCTAATCCGGCTCATCGACTCTCCATGGGCTCCTCTGACTCCCTCAAAGCTCGCCTCCGTTGTGTCACCATGATCCCTCATCCAGGCCATGGTTGTATCATCGGGCTAGATTCAGGCGTTGCTCCTACCATCACACAGTACCAGATCACCATCAGCTCTTACCCTGGTTGCACTTGCCCTGCATTTAGGAAGACTATGACTAAGTTCCGAGGGAGGACTCAATTCTCCTACTGCAAGCATGTGTACTTCATCCTCTTGAAGGTCTGCAACCGTGATCCCGACGCCGACCTTTTCATCCACGCACCTACCTTTAGCTTCAACAAGGTCAAGCTAGTCCTAGAAAGCGGAATCTTGACTCACCCTTTGGCGAAAAAGTAGGAGGCAGACTACTTTCCAGTCACGATTTTTCACAGTGGACGGTGGTCACTGGGGTTGCTTAGTCATTGGTTTTTGAATTATTCCTTGTACTGAGTCAGCAATACAAATTTCGTATTGTCTTTTTCAATATAAAGGTTTTGTCATTCACATTGATTGCATTGTGTAAGAATAGCTTCCACCTAGGACAAGTGCACTGTGAACCTCGTATCCACTGACGGATGCACTTTATTACTGCCAATCAATACTAGTTAATAGTCATTTTATTGTTTGAACTTAATGCGTTTAGGTTTGCCCCTTGCATTTTCAGCATAACTACCAACCCCCGGCTGTAGTACAGGACAAGCTACATTCACGTCCATTTTTGGTCCTACACTTGGCATTTGTCCTAGGTGGGAACGTTTCAACAATGGCCCACCTCCACTCATCCCTCTAAGTGCTTTCCTAGAATAAGTTCCCGATGGGATCTTTCCAACCTTGGAGTATGCATGTGGTGGCAGCGGCACATCCGCCTCGTCGTCAAGCACTATGATCTCACTTGAATCTTCTACAGCTGAAGGGTCTCCTCTCAAATCTGATCTTACATCTACGTCCACCATCACAGTAAGCCCTTGGCTGCAGGCCTTCACCTCCTCCTCCTCCTCGACCTCTAGATATGGTTGAAATGGGCCAACAACGTCACCAAGTGATGCAGCAATAACCCCGACGTCCTCCATAATCGTAGCCCGCTTCTACAGAGACCTGTTTCAAAAAAAAAAAAAAATCGAAAAAAATGAAGAGACTATCCATAGCCCAAGCTTAAATATCCGTAAAGAAGGTGCTTGGCGCCCTTGAAAACCGGCCATTAAACTCGTAAACAACTTTCATCCTGCAGAAGAGAATGAAAATCTATATGAACTATTTTATATTACGTCAACCTATTCTACTGAAACAGCAATATTGAAAAAAATAGCACGGTAATAGGAAAAAAATATAGCTTATTTCCACTATAGTATCTAAAAGGTCCACGGTTATAGGCCCACAATAAATTACTAAAAAGGTAAAATTCCAAGAATATTCTTAGAATATTCGAATCTTCTAATTTTAGTTTCTGATTTTAGTTTTAAAAAAGTCTATATTTGAATTCAGGTCTATTTTCTCTGCTCCCCGCTCTCCAAATCTCCGCTCACCGCTCTCCGCTCGCATACAAGTCTCGTCCTGAGCCAGCCCAGTGTTTGCCATCCCGCCGACCCGCTGGCACTTATCGCATGCCCGGCAGTAGTCAAAAACATCCCGGTGTATGTTTGGCCACCAGTAGCCTACGTCGAGGATCTTCCGGGCGGTGATCTCCTGGGAAAAATGCCCACCGCCAATGCCGTTGTGTAACTCCTTCATGATCAGGTCATCTTGTCCCGGGTCCAATACTCGCCGGAGGACTAAGTCCTGGCCGCGTTTGTGAAGAATCCCGGATATTAGAGTGAATGGCAGCGACTTCAGAATTAGCTTGCGTTGCTCCTCCTTGGTCAACTCCGAGCGTAGAGTGCCAGTCCGAAGATACGACACCACATCCGTCAGCCACTCTGGTTGGACATAAAACAACCCGGCGTCGCCGGTCTTGTCTTCAATGCCGGTGGCCGGTTCTCCATTGGGTAGTCGGGATAGAGCATCGGCGACTCCGTGTGACTTCCCGGGCTTGTAGACCACCGTGAAGTCGTATTCCTGAAACAAGAGTAACCACCGGGCAATCCTCCCGGACACTTGAGGCTTGTTGACCAAATAAATCAAAGCCATGTGATCAACATAAAACACCACTTTATTACCCAACAAATAATGCCGGTACTTGTTTAAGGCATACACCATGGCTAGAGCCTCACGCTCCGTGGTCGTATAATTCTTCTCAGCCGAATTCAACAATCTGGAGGCGTATGAGATAGGCTGGTCACCCTTGCCGGTCGGGTTCTGGGCTAACATGGCCCCCACTGCAATATTGGAGGCATCCGTGTGGATATGGAACTCCAGGTCCCAATGGGGAGCGATCAGGATCGGCGCATCCTGGTAACGTTGTTTTATGTCCAGCCAGGCTGCCTCGCACTGGTCAGTCCAAACAAACTCTTCAGTCTTCCGCATGAGCCGGGTTATCGGCTCCATGATGTGCGCATAGGATTTAATGTAAATCCTGTTGAACTGGGCAAATCCATTGAAAACCTGGATGTCCGCCGGTTTGGCAGGCCTGGGCATCCGCTGGACTGCCTCCAACTTCTTCGGATCCGGAAACTTCCCAGCCTTAGACACTATGTGCCCGAGGATAATTCCAGAGAAGACCATGAAGACACACTTCTCCGGGTTTAGACTGATGCCGTACTCCCGGCATTTCTCAAAACATTTTTGAAGCTTCTCAAGATGAGTGACTATGTCACTATACACGGTAAAGTCATCCAAGAATAACTTCATAAACACATCAATGTAGTCCCGGAAAGCCTTGTTCACCGCCCGCTGGTAGGTTGGAGGTGCATTCTTCAACCCGAACGGCATAACAATCCACACAAAGGCACCCCAGTCAGTCACGAAGGCAGTCTGATACCGGTCCTCCGGTGCTATCTTGATCTGGTGGTATCCGGAATATCCATCCAGGAATGAATACATATCATGGCCAGCCACGGTGTCCAGGACCTCCTTAGTGAACGGCAGCGGGTACGGGTCTTTCTTCGTGGCAGCATTTAACTTCCGGAAGTCAATGCAAATCCGGAGCTTCCCATTCTTCTTCGGGACCACGACTATGGGTGACAGCCAGGTTGCATCCTCCACTGGGCTGATAAACCCGGCTTGTAAAAGTTTGTCAAGGTCATTCTTGACAATACTTGCGTAATTGGGGTTCATCCGGTACCGGACCTGATGAGGCGGCGGGATGTCTTTCTCCAACTCAATCCGGTGTTCAGCCAAAGAGGGTGGAATACCTTTGAGGTCCTTGTATGTCCATGCAAACACGTCCTTGTATGCATGGAATAAAGCTTCAGGGTGAAAGCATGCTACACCCACCCCATTTTGGGCAAAGACCATGGTATATTTTTAGTATATTTTGGTATATTTTTAGTATATTTTAAACTTAACTTTCAAAAAAAGGATATTAATTTAATTTTTTTTTAAAAAGCCACCATATGCCGACCTAGGGTTATATATGAAGCACTGTTTTTGACAAAAATCCATTCAAGAAACGACCCAATCCTTAGTCATTTTGAACCATGTACGATTGGCATGTTTACTACCAATTGGATTTGAAAATTTGTTTTTTTTTTATCGGATAGTCCATTCACAGCACCCTATCTATGTGCATACAAATTTTCATCATCATATGTATCACAGATCACTCAAAATCAGTATATTTGTACAAATCTAGTATTTTGTGACAAGTATATTTCTCCCACAAATTCAGTCATAGAGATGAAACCATTGATCGGCTTACCAAATTTTTAGCGTTTATTTAATGCCATTCAAGTTGGGAACAACATTCCATCATCAAAAATGTGAAAACAAAGGTACATCTTGTTTGGTAGGCGAAAGAATGTTTGTTACTCCTACAAAAACAACTTGTGACACGTTTTTTATACCGGTGTAGCTTGCTTTTACCCTTCAGCCCGGGCCATAAGTTCCGGGTTCAAGTCAGCATTGACTTGGAGATACTTGGGCTCTTCTGGTGTCCCCACATTGATCTTCCGGAGCTGCTCAGCCTCCGGTAGACTCCAGCCAGCAACCT
Organism: Bryoerythrophyllum caledonicum; assembly: GCA_963971425.1. Classification (NCBI taxonomy): domain Eukaryota; kingdom Viridiplantae; phylum Streptophyta; class Bryopsida; order Pottiales; family Pottiaceae; genus Bryoerythrophyllum; species Bryoerythrophyllum caledonicum. Next base: position 25,213,093 of record OZ020518.1, read on the forward strand.
TCATGGACTCCACCTTAACTCGGGCAGGTGTCTCATCGACTCGGATATCGCCCTCAGTATAAGTATAAAAATGGGCCGGGTACTCTCCAGGCTGAGCTAAAGCTGGAGTGTCTTGCTGGTCCTTAGAGTCATATCGACCTTGCAAAAATGGGCCAGTCACTACCGGGCTGCCTTGCTGATCCGGCGATGGGTCATGTTCCAGTGCCGGGCTGAAGTGCGGTAAAGTCACCGTGCCCACCGCCAGAACCTCTGGTTCAGTTGCCAGCCACCGGGCTTCTTCTTCCTCCGTCAGCCCTTGTGCAAAGTTGTAACACACCAATACTGTTGGAAGCTTCGGCCGAGGCCCGATCTTCTGGTTTACCCGGATGGTCTTGACTGTCCCGGCACCCCGAATGGTCACCAGGTTGTTACCCCAGTCATGGGTAGCCTTCGCATCAATCAACCAAGGTCGCCCGAGAAGCATGCTATATGCTTCATTCACTTCTTTGTTGTTGATGACTGTTAGGGTAATCAAGTAAGGAATATCATGAATGTAAATTTTTACATTCTTGATCAGCCCGACCGGTTCCACCGTGGTCTGATCAGCCATCTTCAGCCGGTATGGGGCCGGCTGAGTTGCTCCAAGACCCAGCCTCTTCCGTTCCTCCTCGGTGATCAGGTTGACTCCTGACCCGCCGTCGATGAGAACACTGGCCAAAGTGCCATTGCCCACCCTGACTGTCATCACCGGCAAGTTCCGGTCAACATCCACTGAAGATGTCAACACCGGGTTGGTCTCCGGGGTTGGACTTGATAAGTCCGGGGTCGGGCCGGTTGTGCCTGGTGTTGTATTTGCCGGAGGGTTCGTGACCGGGAAAAGGTGAGCCTTCATATAATCAGAGAGGTTGGGTGCCATGTGCGGGAGCTGCCCGACCGTCACTGTGACCGGGCTCTCCAGTATCTTCCGGCTCACAGTTTGAAGAACTTCGTCCGGGCTAGTGTTCGGGACTGGCAATGGGTCCGGTCAAGGAGACTGGAGTACATCTGCGTCCGGGAATTCTGCCCAGTCTGCTGTCAGTGGTGCTTCACCTTCTTCTTCTGGGATCGTCGGAAGGCCTGCCGATGAACCAGCCCGGTCTTCAGCCTCCTCTCGTTGGATATCTTGGATTGTCTTGATCATGTCATCCCGGAGACGCTCTTCAGCAGCCCACTGGTCTGGTGTCCAGGTGGTTCGAGCTTCAGGTACCTTGTCTTCCTGATCAGGTGGGGGCAAGCCGGCCTTCAGTCGCTGTGCCCGGGTGAGGCTGGCTATTTCCACCGCCGCCTCCTCTTCCAGCAGCCGGATGGTGACGCTACTCACATGGTGTTCGGGTTTTCCTTGTGCCTTGGCTGAAGAGGCTAGAAACGCCTCCCATTCATGCCTATGTGGGCAGTTGTAGTGCCGATGACCGGGTTGCTTGCATAAAAAACAAATCTCTGGCTCGTTACTTCTCCAGGATGAGTTCCCTCCGGGTCGTACATGTTGAGGCCTCGAGTAACTTCCCTGACTTGATTGGGGCAGGGGGTTCCTAGCGACCGGCTTAATGACGACCTCGTTCACCCCGATAGTGTTACTATCAGTGGTCTTTTCCGCTGTACCTTGGGAGCTTGCCGGGTTGAACCAACATTCTGTGTCCGTGTGGCCCGACCGCTTGCAGCCATTGCAATACTTCCGGGATGCCTCTTGGGTTGGTGCCTTGTTGGCCGGGCCAGACCCCTTGCTGCCTCCATCACTTCTCCGGACTTCTACCCGGGTTGCCTTTCCGGTGGAGTCTGTAGAGTTTTCTTCACATCTGAAAGCTGCATCAACCAACTCTGTTAAATTCCTAACCGCTACAACACTTGTGGGCACCTTGATGTAGTCCAGTAGTCCAGCCCAAAAATTTGTAAGCCGGAAATCCTCGCCCGGGTCTGACTGTAAACACTTAATTAGAGTCATAAACCGGTCGTAGTAGTCCTGGATCTTCTCCCGGTCCTGTTGCTTGAATGATTTCAGCTCCCGGTAGACCGCCTCATCTGTGGTCTGCTCCCGGTATCGGCGCCGGAATGCCGCTTTGGCTTCCTCCCAAGTACAATCCAGGTGGTTCTCCTGAAATGTTTCATACCAAGCTCCCACCTTATCGATCAAGGTAGTGCCAAACAGATTAATAATGACTTGCTCCTCACGCTTACTATTATGCCACAATGTGCGCTCAAATTGCCGGATGTGCGCATCCGGGTTACCTCCTTCCTTATACTGGACATAAGGTAACGGTTTTCGATGACCCAATGCCCTTGTGGTCGGGAAACTCCGGGCTCTTCGTTCCGGTGGCCTCCCTGGGTCTGCTGCCAAGGCTGGTGGTCCTGGAGGGTCACCGAGCAGCCAGTGACTCCGACCACCTCGACCGTCGTCTTGGGTAACAGGGTGCCCAACTTCCGGCGGAGCAGCTCTTGGGATATCCACCGGTGGATAAACCCCACCCGTGAGATGATCCATATAGTCCACCGGCATTGCCGATCTTCGGCTTGGTCCATATGGTGGGATAGTACTCCCCCGGACGATAGTCAGACCCGGGTATATACCTGGATCCGCTGCCTTATGTACCAAGGCTGGAGTTAGAGCCGGTCGTCCACCCGGGTCTGTGGTGTGCCGCTCACTAGGGCCAGGTATTCTTGATGGAAATCCGGGTGCTCCGTAAAATTCCTCTCCAGAGACATTCCGCCACCTGGCCAACGGGTCTTGTGGTGGTAGTTCGGTGTGAATGGGCTGCTTGGGTGGTTCTATCATTGTCTGGGATTCTTGCCAAAGTCGGTAAGACTCTTGTTGCAGAGCCCGGGCTTGCTCCTTCTTCCGTTCTAGCTCCTGGTATTGGGCATGAAGGAGGGCAAGGCGCTGGTCCTCCAACCTTTGCCTCTCCGCTTCCTGCCAACGAATCGCTTGCTCTTGATCCTTTAAGGAGCCCATAACATCGGCTAGGTTAGGCAGTGGCGTGAACGCCAGTGGCTCGCCACCGCTACGTCCGACTGGGTCCCGAAGCTCTCTCATCTGGGCACGGTATAAGTCCTCTCTGGCCCTCCGGTGTCGTGCCTCCTGTTCGGCTTGTGACTGGGCTCTCCAGGCCTCATATCGCCGGTAGTCCTCCGGGGTGTCTTCGGCCGGTTCCGGAAAAAACTCCTTTGGAAATGGAGGTGCTGTCGGTAATAAGTGAATTGGGTCGGCAGCCCGGTGTCCAGGGGCTGGGAGCCCCATGAGCGGTCCATACCTCCTTGGCTGGTCCTGTTCTAGCCGCCTTCTCATCCGTTCCAGGCTACCCGGCAAGTCGGCTGGTGTGCGGTTTTCCTTCGGTGTTGGAGGTAGACTAGGCACTCCATCAAAATGTACTCTCATGCTGACCGCATTGGGGTCCTCGTGCCAATGGTACACGGCTGGGGGTTTCTCTATGTGAAAGTCCCTTCGTTGTATCTCCAGTTGTCTTCTATCTTCGCCAATTGGCTGCAATTCCCCCCCTTCTAGGAGTTGTTGTCCGCCGGGTTGCCCTCCTGGATAGTCCGGTCTCCAGGGTTGGATTTGGGATAATTCTGGTCTCTCCAGTTCCATTTCTCTTTCGTGTGGTGAATGTGAGGCTTGGTGTACGCTGGCCTCCGAGTTCATGTGTGGTCCGCCCATGACCGTGTTAACCTCCAATTTATCCGGCTTCAACACTAGCCGGGTTGTACGCGGTTGCTGGAATTGACTCCCTACATCTCCTAGACCTCCTCCTCCCTGGTCACCGTCCATGCTGAGTGAATTGTCTCCTACTTCCGGTGACTGACTTCCCGTGTTGGTTAGGTCGAGTTGTCTTGCCAGCTACTTCAGTATCCGGTCTTCCCTGGGTGCCCGGGTAGTGATCGGGGATCTCCTTTGTCCTCCGTCCCTCCTGTGGTCCTCCCTTCCCGGGTGCCGATATACCGCCCTGGTCATGCAATCCCGCCCACCATCCACTGTCTTTCCTCCTTTCCGGTTAGCAGTGCATTCCTCTAGTCTAGGTGTTGCCTAGTAAGTGGTGTCCACATACTGTAGCTGGAATTTTCCTTTGCAACTTTTACCTTTAAACGTAACATCAAAATTTCCCATTTTTTTTTAATTTTTTTATTTTTTTATTTTTAATCTTTAATTTTTAACTTGAAGTATGTGTTTCCGGAAACTTACCTGGTCCGGGTGCACCATCCCCCTTCTAAAGTAGAAGAGTCCCCTGGTCCAGGTGGTACGTTGGGGTTGATTTCAGCTGGAAGCCTTCCGGGTGTCACCGGCAGTGCTTGGATGTCCGGGTTGAGACTCAGGGTTGACGTCAGCTAGAAGCCCTCCGGGTGTCACCGGAAGTGCTTGGATGTCCGGGTTGGGACTATGGGCTGGGTGCAGCTGGAAGCCTTCGGGTCGCCGGGTGTCACTGGAAGTGATCAGATGGCCGCCTTGGGACTCCGGGCTGGCTTCAGCCAAAACTACCTCAAAAATGACCTCTAAAAATGTTTTTGAATGTGCGTCTAAAACGGCTTTTAAAACAGCCTCCAAAACTACCTCGAAAATTGCCTTAAAACTACCTCTAAACGTCTAGAAAAGTTCGCTAAACGTCAAGAAAGTTCCGCTAAACGTCAAGAAAGTTCCGCTAAACGTCTACACCAATTACGAAGGTGTGACCGGGAGCAAAAGTTTTAAAAATCAATAATTTGAAATGGGAAGGAGGAAAACTTTCCTGGGGATTTATTGTTGGCTGCCGGCTATTGCTGGCTCCCAAGGAACTGCTGCCCGGCCTGCTCCAGCTCCTGGTTACCTTTGCCTCCTGCTCCTGGACACCGGGGCGGGCTGGACTGCTGCCTGGACCTGGCCTGGACTGCGGCTCAAACTGGACCTAGGCTGCTGCCTGGACCTGGCCTAGACTGCGGTTGGGGCTGGTCTTGGACTGCTGGCTGGGACCGGTCTTGGGCTGCTGCCTGGACCTGGCCTGGACTGCGGCTGGGACTAGTCCTGGACTGCTGCCTGGACTGCTCCGGGACTGCTGGCTGCCAGCTCCAAGACGCCAGAAACCCTAATTTTGCATTTTCTCAAAATACAAATGTTGGGGTTTTTGCAAAAACCCACGAAACCCTAGTAGTGCATTGAATAGAGAAGCACTCTAAACCTCCGATGCAACTCAAAAACAACCAAAATTTCAAAAAACAAGCCTCCAAACCGTAGATCTAGATCTCAAAGCTTCAAACCCTAGTTGCCTCCTTGTAGCAAGAGCCACATGATTCGAACTTGTGCATGGTCGCCAATGTTAAAGGGAGATTGACCTACAAACTCACTTTCACATAAACCCTAGAAACCCTAATGAAACCCTGATTTACTCAAAACTCCTCATAAAACCTCAAATCACGTCGGATTTTATTGGTTAAGTCATAGTTTGTACATGGCAAAGTCTCTCCAACTCAATGTGACCTCAAAACCTCTACCAAATCCTCAAACCCTAATTGTGTCTAAGCTCTAGCTCTAAGTTGCAAGTGTGTGAGAGTGAGAGTGAGAGAGAGAGCCCCAAGCTCCCCCTCCATGAGCACCAAACCCTAATGGAAGTCATCCGGCGGATGAACACTGGGCTGGATGGAAGTCATCCAGCTGCCCAGGTTCATCCAACTGGCAGATGAAACTGGTCAGGACGGAAATCATCCGCCTGGCCAGGTTCCATCCGGCCAGCCCAGTGGATGAAACACTGTCCAGGACGGAAATCATCCGCCTAGCCAGGTTCATCCACTGGAGAGTCCAGAAACTCAACCGGATTCCAAAAATGAAAATCACTACTCTGGTCCTCTAATCCTAGTTCTCCGCTTAACACCACCGTTGTCGTGTAGAGAGGGGAGCGCTTTGAGAATTCACAGGGAATCTGGCTGCAATCGGAATAGATGGCAGGAGAGTCTAGTCGTATCTTCAATTCTTCTGTTCTTCAAAAAGGTCCCCGTTGGCCTATCCTATGGTGGCTCTAAACGGGTTAAGGGTAAAGGTAAGGTGATAAGAACCCACGGCCTCGGACGGGTAAAACGGGACGGCCAGACCACAAGTTGAAACCGTCCGAAAGATTGGCTCCTAAAATTCAAACCCACGGTGACCAACAATTGCGCCTTACCGGTGGGAGCAACATAAATACGACCGTGTGGGTGATCAACCCTACTTCGCAACAAAATTTATGAAACAGAATTGAAAAGAACTAGCCTCCAAATCTGGTTGGGAATAAGAAAATAAAGACAACGAGCCTCCAAATCCGGCTAGGAATAACAAGCCACAATACACAGGTCTTCTTGTCTTTAAATCTTCATGTTTTCAAAAACACAAAGAAACTCAAAAGAAGTGTTCAATAATACAATGGAAAAGTTTCCACCAAGGCTGTAACCTTCAAACAAGTGCCACAAATGACTCAAAACTCCAACTACTAAGTGTAATAACTCTTTGGAAAGAAAATACCATTAACTAACACTCCTACAAATTTCAAGTCATTCTAAACTATTGTCCGTAAGTTATATGAGTTCACAGTTCCGCCCATTTAGAAATTCAATCGCTCATAACTTCTTCTTTAAAACTCAAAATCTTAATTGTAACAACTTTTTGGAGAGCTATGACAATGATGCATACACCTTTCAAATCTCAAATCATTCTAAATTATTATCCAAAAGTTATGGCTTGTTGAAACCTCTGCCCTCTCAATGGATGGCCTCGGATTTTTACAATTTCAAACCTTCATGACTTTTGCAATTCAACTCCAACTAACTTGAATGATAAGTCTATGCAAAGCTAAACTTACGTTCTACAACTCCTAAAATTTTCAAAGAGAGACGTAAAAACTACAAACTTTGGTGGCCGCCCGAATCTCTGCTCCTCTTCGTTGGGTGGCAGCAGACCCTCCTCCACTGACACGCTTGTAACTCTTTGTTTATAATTCCAAATCAAACAAAAATAATCTCGCTGAGAGCGCATCTCAAAGAAAAAAAAAATCTCAAAAATTCATTTCAAAATATTTGTTACAAGCAGAGTTATCGCTCATCAAAATTTCGGCTATCTACATCCATACACACGTCACTTTAAAAGCACATTCCCTCCTTTTTCCCCCAAAACCCGACTATGAAGGAGAAAGAAGATGCTTACCTACCATCTAGACCCCTAAGGTGGATAAGATCAGCCCATGTGCATATCACATGGGCCTCAAAACACCCATTGGCTCTAGGAAAACTCAAAAGATAAATACCTATTTTTATCTTAAGGTCAACAAACCTTTAGAGTTCTAACTAGGAGATAAACTATCCTCTATCTACCATCTTTAAATTTCTAACATTCAATTGGAACACAAAATACTTATATTTAGTACAAAGCTTCAATCAAAATTAAGTAGAGGTAAAAACTAAAGTCAAAGAAGAGTGCTACTCCATCTACAAGAACTTGAGGATGCGCTTGATAGTAATTGCGATGTAATCTGCACGTTAAGTCTTTGTCATAGGATTCACTGGCCCTTCTAACCAACGATGGTGGCCAACGCTTACCTTGATCGGCCGAGGTATACAAAAGTAATGGTCTTCGTTCAGGCCCTCGAAACTTCCTAAAAATGTCACTTGACGAGTGCCCGGTTCAACAAATCCAGTTTGTAGTAAGATTACCAAAACACGAGCGTCATTTTGGAGATTACCATGCCAACGCTGCTCAACACGAGGCTGCTTCAGCGGACGAGAAGATCCAGCTTCATCTTGTGGGTGGAATGGCAATGGTGTAGAAACCGCCGGTTGGGATGGTTGAATTGACAACTGAGACAAGGAAAGCTGTAAATCTACCTCTGGTTCAGACTCTTGATCTTGTGACTCCATAAAAATCCTCCAGTTCAACATATTAGTTCGAACTTCAAATCCAAACACGAACTCTATGAACGTAAAGGAATACCTCGAATTGGTGAATATTGTATACGGATTTCGCCTTTTAAACAATTCCATGAGCAATAAGCGTCACCTTGAAGCTACTAAAAGCGTCACCTTGAAGCTACTAGAAGCGTCACCAATAAGTTTCATCCTCCTAATCAAAGATCTTTCCAAAAAGGTAAACAAGTAAATGTTTTACACACTGTAGATATTTACATCAGGACACCGTGTAAATGATGTCCTACATAATCTATTACACTTGTGGATTCTCCTAGGCTTGGTCTTCCTTGTCGTTCTCAAAGGATTAATGAAATATGATAATGGACACTTCTATCTTCATGAGTACTTATAATTAAAGCTATATTATATACTCTTTATATACCAAAGAAATTCTAGCTTGCAATATTTAAAAATTATATTAATCAATCTTGAGGTAAATTGTTACAAATCATACAAAGTTTATACATTGTGTTGTCTGTACTATAAAATGGACAAGAGCCTATACTATATAATAGAGAAGAATTCACTAAAGATTGTCATTAGTGTAACTAGACTATTTGTTTTGGAAATGCAATAACTTTTTACTCAACGACAAGACAATGTGAGCAATCAGAGAGCGTTTGCGGTGAGCGGTGAGCGGTGAGCAGAAAAGAAAAGAAAGACCTCAAATTAGCATTTAAAATAAAAACATCAATATTTTCGGTATTTGGATTTAAAAACTAGATTTTATAACTTAGACTATCTAAATGTAGATAATATATGGACATATTTCCATGAATCATTTTATTCATTCCCCCTTATGACGAATGTAAATGATTTTGAATCATTGGAATTTCAAAGATAAACTATAAAATTTGGAAAAATAGGGGTCTCATTACCGTGGACAATGTCACAAATTCCCCCTTTTGCAGATATAAATGGTAACCCTTTTTGTCTCCGGATTACTCCATTGGATGATAAATTGAGGCAGTGTTGTGAAAGTTGAAATAAATGAAACAGGATTTATATACACAACGTCACAGTCGTGAAGTGGCATAAACATTGAATCTATAGATATACGATTCAAAAGAAATATGCAAACATGATACGAGGCAAAGACAAAAGACAAAGATATTGGCGAGTTGTATAGAATCAGTGATATAGCAACGTCCCTAGTGTTTGTCTGCCTACAAAGTTTCAAGGAAACTTCTACAACATAATTGCTATAACTATGGATATGAGTTCCTTGAAATTGAGTGTTGCGGCATCGACAAACAAGTTCTCTAGCTTGTCGAGCTTGCACATGACTCCATAGACGAAGTATAAATGCTTGCAACTAAGCCAATACCGGCCAAATTGGTTGACCTTCGCCTGCATTGAAACAAAGTCTGGACATATTCAAGCCGGAATTGAGTTCAACGTAACAATGCTCCAAGGCGTGGGCAGTAGTGGAGTCAACCTCAAGATCTACAATGCAGTCAATCTGGTAAAGGTTAACATTGGGCGCATCCAAATCACCGCCTTCACCGTAGGAGCAGGCGCCCATTGATGAAGTTCGGCAGCTATTGGCCCGTTGGAACGATGCTTCACCACTTTGATGGACGGAAACGTGGGATGTTTGTCAGCATCCTCTGGAATTGGATATACAAGGCCAACACCATCAAAATTGGTTGATTGGAAGTGTTGATGGGAAGACCCTTCTCACTTTTGTGGAAGCTAGAAACCACCACGCTTGAGGGCAATGATCTCCGACCACTTGAGATTGGTGCCTCTTAACATGCGAGATTTATGAGACGTTATTTGGACAAGTAAAAACCCACTTTTTTCTAGAGCTCAACACTTCATGATGAACATCGTCGGGGTAAAAATATAACCCATGTCGCTAGATTCTATCAATGTGATAGTTCATCCACTTTTCGGTGTATGTGGGATATATAGTGGCCTTTCTTCTTTGGATGATCTTCATTGTGCATTGCTTCCTTGAGAGGCCTCAAAGAGCCCATCACACTACATTGGAGCAATGTTTAGGTACTTGGGTGATATACCAATTGGTAACATCACTGTTGGATTGCTCTACCCCGCAACATGAGTAAGCCAAATGTGCCTGACAATAACGTTGTCCATATGTTTCAGACTTGGAGAATTCCATGCGCCAATAGTTAGATCGACATTCGCATCTAAGTCCGCACCCTCAACAACCTCTCAAAGAATTTCACCAGTCATGTGGGCCTTGTCCAACTTGGGCTCCACTTGGGAACAAAACAAATTGATCATCTTCGGGGTAAACGGGGGGTGAGTTTAACTTTGATCATGAGGATACGTGGTTGATCTTTTGTCATGTGCATTGCATTCTAATTAGATTAATAGGAGATGTGATTTATTACAGATTCTCAAGGAAATTGTCACTTGAATACATGTTTATATGATTGAAGAAAAGAAGAACAGAAGGAAATTTGGTCTTTCATTTCTTAAGTAGTAAGCAATTGAGGACTGCAAGGATGGGATGACGCAAGGCCTAGAGGGTGACTTAGGAGATACCCCTTGTGCCCTATCATTAGAGATTGGTGAAAGTGAGAATTTGCCAACTATTGGAGAGGATGGTGCAACGCCATTGGTGCATAAGAAAGACAACATTAAGAACGAGGGATAAAGACATGGAGGGCTCAAATGTTTAAAAGTGTGCTCTAGGAGGCCACCAACATCGGCACCCCTTTGGCACTGCCTACAAAAAACTCCAAGGCAAATTCTAAAGGGGTGCCATTATCGGCATCCCGTTGGTGCTCAATGAAGATTCTATTTCCTTCAAACCTTTAATAGATCTTGTGATGCACTTTCCAAAATGGTGTGGCATGATAGGAATTGAGCTTGTAGGAGTGTATCATGTGCGGATGAAGTATGCCAACACAAAACTTCATTCATGCATAACTCTCTCATCCAAGCTCCATTGCTAATGTACCACACCATTTTAGAAATCGCATCAAATTCTTAAGAATTTACTCTTCAAGGCGGCCAACACCAACACTCCTTTAGAAGTACCTACAAGAAAGTCCAAGGCACATTCTAAAAGGGTGCCATTAGCGGCACTCTCTTGGTAGTGAATGATAAGTTCATTTTATTCAAACCTTGCTATAGAACTTGTGACGCACTTTCTAAAATAGCATAGCACGTTTGGAATTGAGCTTTGAAGAGTGTATTATGTGCGGATGAAGTATCTCAACACAAAACTTCATTCATGTATAACTCTCTCATCCAAACTCCATTGCTAATATGCCACACCATTATAGAAATCGCATCAGATTTCCAAGAGTGTGCTCTAGGAACGGCCAACAATGGCACTCTTTTGGGAGTGCCTACAAGAAACTTCATGGCACTTGCCTTTGAATTGAAGGTTCTTCAAGTAATATCTTTCATTTGGTTGTCATTTTAATATCTGGCAAGTCCAAGTTGATATCAGCATATACTCTCAATGTTTTTGTTGCTTGCTGACTGAGATTGTTGGTGCCGGCATAGGGGTTCCTGGTGCTAAGATGGGGGCTGCCGGTGCCGGCATAGAGGCTGCCAGTGCTGGCATCGAGGCTACTGATGCCAACACGGGGGCTGCCGGTGCCGGTAGGAAGTTTAAAATACATATGCAAACTACGAAAGCAAGGCCTATTGAGCATGTAGTCTTTTGTAATCTAAATCTAGAGGTGACAACAAAGGTAGTTTATATTTAGAAATGGAAGCGGCATTCCATTAAGTTTTTGATTCCTCAACCATGAATAGAGTTTGAGAGCTTGGTTGTTGATCTCGTGAGGCAAGATATCATCGCCTTATGGATGCTCAGAAAACTTGCTCTTATGCATCTCTCGACAAGTATGCCATCCATATGGAAGCATGGACTATGTTGATCTTACATACGACCACGGTCCTTCGCATGGCATAGAGTTAAGGAGTGACCCTAGTGTGAGCTAAATTAATACACCCTCATATAGTTGCGTTGTAATAGTCCAAGGGGCAATCCAACTCACATAAAGTAGGATGATTTTGTAATTTTTATTTAATTTTTGTTTTTATCGTTTTGTATAAAATTTTCAATAATTTTTTCTTTTACATTTTCATTGCAAGGCCAAAATGTTCCTTAATTTACTTGTCATCCAATTCTATCTTCATCCAATCACATCCATCCATGAGTCAACTAATCATCCATACGAACATTCATCCAGACGAAATGATTCATCCAAGTTACATCCTAAGAGTTGGAAAAGACTAAGAGCCGCCACCTCCCAAGTATAGATAGCAACCCCCTTGCACAATTCCACCACAATGTCTTCATTAAGAACTTTCCAATAACAAGCCTTAAGTTCCTAAAAACAAGACTCAACCACACATCTCTTTCAACAAATTTCACTCCAAAACCATGCAGAGCTAGAAAATCTCTTGCCTCAAAGTTAGGTGACTCCACGGCCTAGGTAGCTCACCATTGTCAACAAAACTCTTGTTTCAAATCCGTCACTGCTAAGTTGTACATTTTCTTTAGCATTTCTAAAAATAGACTTGTATACTCTCTTTCTCCAACAAATTTCATCTCAAAATCTTCCGTGAGCTCAAAGATACAGCCGTCCAAAGTTGACTCCCCCATCACAGCTGACTCTCTTTTCCTCAATCGAATGCCACAACCACCTCAAAAAACCTCGTGAAGCATGTCTTATCATTTCAAAAACAAAACAAAAAGGAGGTTTTTCTCCAATAAATTTCACCCTCAAAGCTTAAGTATGGAGGAAGAAATGTGACGTCAAAGTTGAAGTACATATACTGCCCCTACGGGAAACCCCCGCCTACTCAAATCAACACCACTCCTTCTTCACAAATTTAATTTTAATGATACTACAATCTATAGAAGCACCATAACTAGGCCTAATCACATCTTCATTATCAAAGCCAAAACCTTATTTATGAAAAAGAAGTCTAAGGAAAACTTCACTAGAATAGAGAAAACTTCGGGCATGGCTTGGCCCACACAAGAAGAGGGGAAGAGAGGGATACTTGGTCGCCCAATCCTCTTGTGGAAGTGATTGAAACCCTAGAAATGGCGGCCACATCTCCACCATTGAGATCCTCAAACCTAATCAAGATTTGCGGCCCACAATCAACCAAAGTCCTTAATCCAACCTTAGTGCTCGACACGCCTAAAACTCCTTAAATAAATCATTTTTTTTGACAAAACTAACCTTTTCAATGTGTTCAAAACGTATTTAAACATTGGAGTTTTCTTGAAAGTACTCGGGGTTTAAACCCTGACTGTCACCCCAAAACGCTAATAGGGGTTGTACACATGACGTCCACTTGTTTTTGAGAAACATGGTGGTTTGGTTAACTTTGGGGTTTATTCCATAAATTATGGTCCTTTGTCAGCCAACCAACATGCTATAGGGTTAATCATCTAGGCACTGTCACCGTCCAAACATAGATGCAAGGTGGCATTGGTGACTACAAATTACTAATTTGGTTACATTACCGTAGGTGAAGGGCACCTTCGGCTATAATTAATTCAAAAAAGGCATGCCGAATAATTTGGGAAATTATTGAGTGAAAATGCCGAAATTGAAGAAAATATTAATATACAAAATCTTTGGACTCCAAGGACATCAATGGGGAGTTATGGCTTGGAAAGCCTTGATTCTTGGAATTGCGTGCGAAAGAGCTCTAAATAGGGAGCTTGAGGTCTTAGGTTCAATCCCCTTGGCCGTCAAAATAGGCTATTTATAGTAATATGTGAACTCCTTCCGAAATCTATTGAAATTTCTTTTAGAATGCCAAACCCACTTTTTTTACTTCGATTAATTATTCGGCGACCAAGTGCCGAAGGTGCCCATGACCTACGGTAGCTTATTCCATGCGTGTGGCCCATAAAATATGGAGGGTGAGAATTTTCACCTTGCAAGTATTGCCGTATTTAAATCTCACCCTGCTTTGGTGAATAGAAAAAGAGACAAGGTCCTTAAATAATGTTGCACCGGGTCTTTTTGGTTGACACAAGGTAGCCACCCTTTCAAACTCAGACTTTCAGGAAAACGCTATTAACCCCTAAAGGACCAATGTCCCCTCGGGGGACATTTTGAGTTTGGGTATGGTACCACGTTCTCAATTCTAGGCATTATTTTCTGAGATTTTTTTATTGAATTGCCAACTTTTGATTAGCTTTGCGTAGACACAAATTTCGTAGAATTCCGACTTACGGTTCAAAAATTACAATTTATTTTCACTTACATATACAAATAGTGCAGCAGTTTAGTGTGACATATCACAAATACTGTCACCAAACTATAATAACTTCTAAATTCAATAGAAATTCGATTTTTGGTCCATTTAAAAGACTGAAAATGTCCTCTTAGAAAGGAAATTGAGATCTTTGCATCTACCGTACAGATTTGTGAATTTCAACTATTTGAGAAGGATATGATATATGCAAAATATAAAGTGTATTGTTGATTCTCAGCACATAGGTGCATTGCAGGATTTTTTAGGACATCTTCTACACCTCTTCTACTTCTAGAATTTGGTGCACATGTGCCTAACATGATCCTTTTCAAGTTAAGACAATAAAATCACGGCTTGTAGTGCAAAAAGTTGCCATAGGAGGTGGTCGAAGTTTGTTGAAGGTGTATGGTATGACCTGAAAAAGAGATTGTGTCGCACTTTAAAGGCTAATATCTTTCAATTCGTGCGGTCAAACTTACCAAAACTTTTACCACACACTATCATACAAGTCTAGTACAAGATCCTATGGTTAAATTTTCAAAAAAATGATTTTGTATCATTTTGTGTTGAATGCGCTGAAAATGGCAGTTTTGGAGTGTTTTTGAGGAAAAATTGCCTTGGTCCTTTAGGGGTTAAATCTGATTATTCATATGCTCTAATCTGAGTTCTAAATCTTTGGTAACCAACAATTTGTCAAACCAATTATTAGCCCCACAATAATTTCAATTCTAACTAATCTATATAAATGATTAGCAAGGATTCTCCCTATGAAATTTTTCTGATCATTTTCTCCAACTCCTCAACTTCTTCTAGTTTTCTTTTCTTTTCTGGCCTCTTTCTTATTTTTTCTTTCTTTTGTTTTTGGCTTATTTTCTTATCAATTCTCAAATACACAAAATACCAATTCTAAAATCTAATTTTAATCTTTAATTGAATATCTAACTAGTCTTCAAGACTTCAACCCACTGAACTCTAACATAAAGTTGACTAACTTCTAATTTTTCATCATTCAAACTACCACTACTTAACCACTAACTCCAACTACTACTAATACAAATTCCTACATAAGATAACTCACACTAAATAAGGAGTCCACCGCAGTGGATCCTTTGTCTCTTCAGCTTCCCGCACGCTTCCACTAATAACCCGGATAATCCATGAACTTCTAAATTAGTGGACTTCCTAAGTTATTTCACTATAAAATGCCTGTAACTACCAATTATCTACTAATATCATCAGTAGCCGATTAGTAATTGATAGTTAAGGTTAAAAAATAATGTGGCCCAGTTTTTGGGTTCACACTTAGTCGTTGGTTGCTAAGAGGGCCAAGGAGGTCTGCCGGTGACAACACTTCCCAAGCATGTGACAATCCTCACTCAGTTTCACAAAAACATCCAAGAGGATATTGATGAGTGGACTGCACAATTCCATCTATTGATTGTTGTGGCTCTTGGTTTCATTGCGTTGGACATGCCATCAAAGCTGAGCAAAGAGATTGAAGATTCAATCCTTAAGAACATCTCATTAGGTAAGTGTTCTCATTCTGAACAGCCAATGGTCATTCAGAAGTCGATGTTTTATCCACAAAAACATTTACCTAGGGTTTTGATTTCAGGAGCCCGGAATTTGATTTTTTTAATTTCTTTTGATTTTGTAAAGGGATATATGGTCAACT
The DNA here is from genome assembly GCA_963971425.1 of Bryoerythrophyllum caledonicum. Lineage (NCBI taxonomy): Eukaryota > Viridiplantae > Streptophyta > Bryopsida > Pottiales > Pottiaceae > Bryoerythrophyllum > Bryoerythrophyllum caledonicum. The sequence goes on from OZ020518.1 coordinate 25,228,889, forward strand.
TGAGGACGCCATTGCTGCCACACATGCAAGTCTTACTTATTAATAGTCGCTTTTCATGCACTCAATCTCCGTTTGATCGTTTCAAAATTTGATTTTTGAAAGTTGAAGAGCTTTTGTTCTTGCAAAAAAGAGGCTAGATCAACGTGTTATTGGCTTTGAAGCCAATCCACTCATTTTTAGGCTTTAATTTCTTCTCTTAAAAAAGAAACAACGATTTTGTCAATTCCAGCTGGATCAATAAAAGTCTTTAGTGAAGATGAGGTTCTAATTTGTTATGTGGCAAAGTACAACCGTTTAAGTAAGTAAGTTCATTCTTTTTATGATTTTTCGATCTTTATACTCGAATCATTTTAATTCATCTTTACTTATATTACCTATTCTTTGATAAATTGATGGCCTCCGCCATGTCTCCTCCAAGGTCATTTACACTTCCGACATATGCCGAGACTATGGCACACGCCTTCGCTACAACATATTTTCCATTGTCAGTTCATCGGCGTCGTAGTTTCAACCCTGGCCATAATCTGTTTGTATATGTGGTAGCAATAGAGGGCAATGAAAATTCACCTAAATTTTTTAGTTGTAGTTGTCGTGATTTATGTGGCTTTGGTTTTGCGATTATTGTTCATCTCTTATTTGTATATTTTATACTTCATTCATTGGCTTCATATATAATATTAAAATTCTCCAGCCTAGATTTTGGTTTACTGCAAAGATATCCCATACATACGTTTTTATTGGTGATTGGTTGTAAATGTGGACTAAATTTTTCTTCACTATTGGCAGTTTGTATTTTATCTTGGTGTGTTTGACATAGTTCAATGTCTGGCATTATTGGTCTAGGATAACTAAGTCATGTATGTAGAACAAGTATAGACACAGCTCAATAGGAACTACAATTATTCTAACAACCTAGGGGTAACAATCCTTTACCGTTTGGGAGTTTGAAACTTTAAAACAATCAAAAGGTGTTCACCAAAGATTAGCTAAAAATAAAGTTTTCATTTTTTGATATTTCATTTTGACCACATGAAGTAAAATAATAAGATAAAGGAAAAATAGAAAGTAACATTAATAGACTGACAAGTATCTTACTTTCATTCTTATAAACATATAGTAAAGGTTGTTGGTGAATGAAAAGAAGAGAGTGGGATAATAAAGAAATGTCCAAATAATATGAGTTAGTATTTGTTTTTTTGAAATACCTCCCAAAGGATGCTAGTAACGGAAACCCTACAGTGGAATCTCGTCACAAAATATCTGAACATGTCAATGTCCTGTATCATTTGTCAAGGCAAAGTAAGTAATGCACTCCCTATTCAACTTCACCCATATGTTTTTATCCACCATATTACGCATCCTTTATCACCCTCTCTCATTGTACTTATCATTGAAAGGATTTTATATTGCACTTATCAATCTTTCATGACGTTTAATTCCACGGTAATAGGATAGTATATTCCACTACCAATATTTGTAATTCTTTAATAATGAAAATATCGGCCCCCGGTTATAGGATTATGAAATAAAAATCAACTACCGTACTTGACAAAATTCCACGGCTTTAGGCTTTAATAGTTTATAATTCAAAAAATAAAAAATAAATACTTGCCTATATTTCTCTGCTCACGGCTCACCGCTCACGCTGACTGCTCTCTGACCGCTCACACGGTAAAGTTCTTGACTTTTTACTTTTGATATTTTCTTCTTCTAAGAGCATATCTATACTACTTAAGGAGGGGGATCATTGTAAACAAGGTTGGCAAAAATATTCATGAGTAAAAATTTATAGCATTTATAAAAAGATTAGTGTGGTTAACACAAATGACCATATGTATTGTAGTGCTTTTTACAACGACTATCTTTTCCGAAGAGCTCCCCAAACTTACCTTACAAGTGCAAAGAGCAGAATTAGAAGAAAAAAAATATTCCCTTCAATTTCTAAACAAAGGATGTTACTCTACACTATAACAAACATTTATGAATTTTTAAAAACACTTCCAACCACATGGATTGGAAAATTATAGCAATGAAGTAAAATTTATTTTTGAAACCCTTTTTTACAGGGTCATGACACTTTGATCCTCCAAAAAGATGAATCTTTGCACTACCAACATTGATATTCTCAGAAATTATTCTACAGTGAAAGTTCACAAAAAATTTACCACGTCATCTCATATGAATTTAGAAGAAGATCCTACAATTACATTCTTAAAGAGTTCATCTTTGTAGTTTACAATCAATGGAGTTATTAATCTAAAAGGCCTCGAAAATGCCTCAGTCCTTTAAGGGTTCAAGACAAGTACATGGAGGACGGGGATGGGGGATTGGGGAGGGGATGGGAACTGGGACGGGGACATGGACGGGGATGGGGATGGGGGCAAGGATATGGGATGGGAAATTTGGGATGAAGACCTCGGACATGGGATTTGGAACGAGGATAGGGATGAGGGATCGGGGATGAGGGATTGGAGACGGGGAAAGAAAGAAAGTTGTTACGTTGCGCTGTTGGAGACACTAGGTCAGTGTACTAGTCTACATTAATGAAAAAATACATGGCAACAATGCTCTTGGGCTTTATCAAATGCAAGCTAAAGCTCCCCAACAATATCTTAAGTCCTCAAAGAGCTCCCATCAGACCCCAAAGTCGAATGATGGGCCCCACTTCATGTGAAAATTTGTTTTCTAACATTTTAAAGATACACATTGAGAACACATGGGAACGACAATGCCCACTTGGGAACTTACTTGGGAAAGCACTTGGGAAGATTGGGAGCACTTGGGAAGATTGGGAGCACTTGGGAAGATTGGGAACACATGAGAACGATGTGGGAACACACTCGGAACGGATAAGTTACAAATATGGTAAAATTTGTAAAGTCGAAGAAGGGTAAACAAATGGTTTGGTTAGTATCCAAACTACACCATTCACTGAATATAGTGTGGAGGTATAGGTAATGTGGATGAAAATTGAGGTGGACCACATCAATTCTAGTTTTGGATGAAAATTGATGTGGACCACATCAATTTTGGTTATTAATATAGTAGTAATATGTTATTATTATATACTAGGGTTGGTACCCATCGTCCCGACAGGGAGAGCGGAGGGTGGTGTGTTAAATTTACGCTTGTATGTTTTGTATTTTAAAACCTATAAGCTCAAATCAAATCTAAATGGAAAAGTACTTCCCCCGTGTCATCAACTGGCCGGGGCAATTCCAAGTTAAATAAACGTATGTAAATGCAAAAATCAAATTTACCCATTATATACGCATTATGTACTATATATACCTATTATTCACTTTAAATACCTATTATTCACTTTAAATACCCATTATTTATTTCATATACGTGTTATTGTCTTTAGATAACTATCATTTATTTTATATACCCGAGGTAGTATATTGTGTAGTTTCAATATGTTGGAAATTATGGTTTTATTTTTCTATTTTTGATACATAATACAATTTTAAAACTCAATAAGCCAAATTTGAATAAAAGGGTACTATAAAGGATTCCTCCAAAGGGCACATATGGAGGATTCTTTCAAAGTTTAGATGCAATTCAAAGGGCACATTTGATTCAAATGGCAAATCCAAAGGTCACGTGACCGGGAGCGGCGGACAGACGGACTGACGCCTATTATTATTATATATGATGTTATTATTATATATGATGTTATTATATAGAGTATTAATATTATAATATATGTTATTATGTTATTATGTTATTATTATATGTTATTATTATATTCGTATGTTATATTATTATGTTAATATTATATTATAATATTATATTAATATTCTTATGTTATATTCTTATGTTATAAAACAATATTATAGTGTTATTATATTTTGTTATGTTATTATATTATTATGTTATATTATTTTATTATGTTATTGTATTATTATGTTATTATTTTATTATGTTATTATGTTATTATGTTATTATTATGTTATTATGTTATTATGTTATTATTATGTTATTATATTATAATTTTGGTGTTGAGTACAACTTGTAAAAACTTATCCACATCAATTCCCGTGTGTTTTATTTTGAAACAAGCCACACTATTTCTAATGGACATGATTTGATGTGGATGGAAAATTGAAGTGGACCACTTTAATTTGCGTTTAATGAAATTACTGTAGGAAATTTCAAATAGTCTAGTCTACACTATATTCAGGGAACGGTGTAGTTTTCCACCTCACCCGATATGGGTGTGAGTCTGTGAGATACCAAACCCGGCCCCGTAGGAACCGGATTTGGTACTTCACAGTACCGTATGGTGATCATGTGCTTATGCTTATTGCATGTGCTTATGCTTATTGCTCTGTTAGAAAGGGGCTTTGGTTTGCCTGCGGGACACGTCTGAGGAGTCCACTACATTCTTGTCGAACGAAACCGTCCCCAAAAGCGACCTGTAACCGACAGAGTTGATCGATAGTAACATATATCATCCAAATCCAGTAACGCATCCAAGTCCAAAGGCAAATCAACAGACATCATCACGATGATAGTTCCTGCGAAGGCACCTGCAATCGGCGACCTTCGCTCTCGCCTTCCAGATCCCGAATCTCCACCGACCTGTTACCAATATAAAGCCATGCAATCCATGCATCTGACAAAAGTCTCACACTTTAGTCTCTAGTACATGTTGCACTCAATTGTAGTTTCAAGTCCTGAGGCTGGTTGGGGAGAGTTGCCGTAAGTTGTGGCAGTTGCAGGAGAGATGGCGATGGCGAGTGCTCGCAAAGTGATACGAGTGGACGTGACCTCGGACACCATCTGCCCGTGGTGCTTCGTGGGGAAGAAGAACCTGGAGCAGGCCGTGGCGGCAGTGAAGGACAAGTACGACGTGGAGGTCGCATGGCACCCGTTCTTCTTGAACTCCGACGCGCCGGTGGAAGGGGTGAACAAGATGGAGTATTACAAGGCCAAGTTCGGGGAGGGGCCGCGGATGCAGATGATTCTGGACCGGGTGGGAGGAGTATTTGCGAATCTGGGGTATAAGTACTCGATGGGAGGATTGACGGGGAGCACTTTGGACAGCCATCGGTTGTTGTGGCTGGCAGGGAAGCAAGGCTTGCACAAGCAGAACGCGCTTGTGGAGGAGCTCTTTCTGGACTTTTTCACACGGGAGAAGTACATCGGGGACAGGCAGGTGTTGCTGGCGGCCGCGGAGAAGGTGGGCGTCGAGGACGGGGAGGCGTTTCTGGCCGATCCGCAGTCGGGGTTGACCGAGGTCCTCGCCGAGGAGCGCACTTTCAGGCGAGGCGTCTCGGGCGTGCCCCATTTCGTCATCGATGGCCGGTACCAAGTCTCCGGCGCGCAGGCCCCGGAGGCTTTCGTCGAGGCGCTTGAGCTCGCGGCCAAGAGCCAGAAGCCGGAACCAAATGGCGTGCCCACCGGCGCTTGCACCCGAGACGGATGCCAGTGACGAGGTTCCATTTTCACAGCACATGGAAATTAGGGTTTAGGGTTAAACATGTAAATTCAGAAACGGATTTCGGGACTTAAATTTCGTCGTGGTGAAATTGCTTAGGTTTTTGTAACTTCAAGTTTTGGAGCCTGTCGAAGAGAACACCGAGCTTGTAAAGTGGGAGTTGTCTTCAAGGTTGGTTCTGGACAATCTCCCTTCCTGAAACTGAGATTAACTTGCGACATTATAACAGCATGGGACTTCTCTGCACGGTGGGATATTCTAGGTTGGCATACACTTCACACTTCCTGTCAGCTCTTGAGCTTTTCCAGAGAATTATATCTACTTAGTCATGAAAGGAGGGTTAAAGTTTGCTACATGTTGCGTTTTGTTGCCCATGTGATCTACACAGAACGCATTGACGTGTGGTTCACCTCGCACTCGATCTGCCCTTCATTTCGGACGAGCCTGAAGATCAGAGCTGGCGCTCTGGTGTGAAGGCTGTCGGCTCTGGAAGACAATGCAGACTCTCCTCCTGAGGTACGCCGATGGTGCTCTGGTTGTATTTCAGTTATTCCTCTTTCACAATGATCTGTGAGCCTGTCGACGTTTTTCGGTTGTCTGCACTCTCTTTTCAACAGCATGTGGACCAAGGTCTCACTGAAAACTGAAGATTGTAGAGGTTAGAGGTCCATATTGAGAGTGCTATCATAACATTGACTAGATGGTAGGGCAGGTTCCAAATTCAGATGAATAGGAGACATAGTCCAGATATTTACTGTAGAGATATTGGCTCTTCATGGATTCAGTAGCTCTTTTAATGAAGAGAATAGGTGGAAAAAAAGATGTAACAATATGAGATAAGAACATGATATCCTTGGAAAATCAGGAAGCAGCAGTGAAGTTGGGCGGTGTTTAACAAAAAAAATCATCAAAAAGACGGTGAGAGGACCGGGACTTTTGAAGTGATGATTTTTCCATCTGTGACAACGTCTCTTTTGTGAATGAGAAAATCTAATTTTTTTCTTAGATTTTAGAGGAAATAACAAGCACATCAGATCAAGGAAATGAGCTGCAGCAGATGGTCACGGAGTGAATTTGTTTTCTTTTTAATTGTCTATTTGCATTGTTGCACTTCTCCCAAGCAGAAGAGAGAGTTCGTGTAGAATTTGTGTCTATGAGGTTTAGGGTTTAGGGTTTAGAGTTTTAGAGTTTAGAGTTTAGGGTATAGGGTTTATGGTTTAGGAAGTGAGAGTTTGACTCCTTCATTTGCTGCACTAAATATTGTTGATAGTGAGTGTGACATTAGAGTTATTTGCTAAGTCATTAGAGTTATTCGCTAAGTCACCTAGAGTTTCAATAGGATATTGGTCTTTTTATATATAAAAATACTATTTGTTTAGTCTTAGATATTGAAGAATTTAGTGGTGAATCCTTGATAAGTATGGAAGAGGTTGGTGGGCTTAAAGCTTAACCCCGGAACTTTTAAAGCCTATGATTGTGGCATCAATCTTAGTGTCCATTTCATTATGTGCTCTAATTTTTCATTATAATGATGATGATGAAGAACTGTAGTCTTTAGTGGAGGTTGGTGTCAATAGAGTGTCTCTTAACTCCACCACTAAGTTGGTTACCTACTGGACAGGATTAGTAATATGGAATTACTTACCTCTCTTAGAGGTAGACATATAACTTTTCATTAAACATAAGTGGAAATTCTTCTATTTCTTGATTTGGAGATGAAATTACATGTCTTGTACATAACACAAGTATCACTTTTTTTCTGGTGAAAATTTGAAATTATTATGATTTTCTCCAAAAAAAATGAAGAAAGTTCACATCAAATACAAATGATGCTTAAAATTTTTGAATTTCATCGAAGGTGTACATTATAGTGCCAGATGTTATGGTGTGATTGAAACTTCCACCTGTAGCTAGACTTAGAAAAACCAATTAACCACGGTTATAGGTTGAAAGCTTAAATTGCACTAACATAATTAATATTATGAATTTTTCTAACTAGTGGAAATTATAATTCAGAATTTGTAACATTTCAATAGTTGGGCTCAAAATCTAAAAATATCATTTGAATGACTCAAATTCAGATCTAGAGCAAAATCAAAAGGTTCTTAAATTCACTACATTGAGATCTGTATGACAACATTTTTGTTTTTAGAACATACATGATCACCTAAATGAAGTAAGTTTCATCATCATCTAGTGCTCGCACACTCAATGAATTCTTCAAAAAAGAATTGGATGAGAAATTCCAATTCTTGATCTACTATCTTGAATTCAAAATCATTTAAGAAGTCACATTTTGGGTCCTTGGATGTTCTAGGGTTAAGTTAGAATTTTAGGGACTTTGGAGAGAAATGAAGAGGTCATGTTGTATTATAAATCTGAACTACATTTTTCTTTTTTGAGTTGATTATAGATATTTGGATAACTTTAAATGTTTAAAGCTGGATTTTATTATTCAAAATGAGGATAGAGTTTAAAACTCACGATCACTTAGCCTAACTTTACAAACAACTCTAAAATTCGCAAAGTTTATACTATTTTATAAAATTCTAGAATTAGGGAGGCTAATTTTTCTGTAGCCTTCTCTAATACAATAAAGGAAAATTTAGTATCACATCCTTATAAATCCACCATTTCTATCAGCAATAGTTAGTGATTATGATGCAAAAGCTTCCGTTTGAATCCTTTTTTTATTTTCTATTGTCTACTTTTGTATGAATCTGCTTCAATTCATTTTATTTCATTATTATCAATTCATGTTTGTAATTTCTATTTGTCCATGTAGTGGGGGTTTAGGAAGCCCAACAAAGTAAATGAAAGGACAAATTAAGAAATGCACAATTTGAGTAGTAATAAAGTAGAATCATTATGTGTTGTTCTTTAAATTCAAATATGACTTTTAGCATCTTAGTAAGTATTTTTAGCATTTATGTTACTATTTAGGGTATGTAGTCATGTGTGTGAAATAAAAATTATGAATTGTCAAGGACAACACTAACAACTAGGAAAAATTGTTGGATATACATAGAATCTATACAATACTTAAAGTACTACTAATATCAAAGAACTGTCTAAACTTAATAGAGCAGCAATTATCCAACACCTAATTTTCCACCAATGTCTAATGCGCCACTAATTATGACACAAAATATGTACTTTATCTAGTAAGATAGAAACCTTTCAATGCTTCTACAATTCTATACCAAGCTTGTCCAAAGAATACCATGCAAACCTTGAAGCTTAAGCGCTTATAAATTTATAAGATTACTCAAACTTTATTACAATACAAAGCACAAGACTTTTGTCGACAAGATTGAAGTTTTCTTCTTGCCTCCATTATATACTACCATAGTTTGCCGAGGGAATGTGTTAAAAAACCATATGAATCGCAAGACTTTGTACTCAAATTCAAGTATGGCATGCCTAGTGTAGTTGGTCCCCTTGAGGCTTGAAGGAGCTTAACTTAGGAATAGGAAAACATCAAGGAAACTACTTGCCAAGATGGTGGTTTGGGGTCTAGAACCTTGTCTTGAGCCTTGCAAGGTTTTACTTGAATATAGAGTGAAACAAGTACAAAACAAGGACCATGTAGTTGGGCTGAGTGGCTTATAACTGCCAAGACCACGTCGGATAGTGGTAGCCCAATGTGAAGAGGTATTTCGGCTCCCTAGTTACATGTACTACTAAAACCACACCTAAAGATAGAGCGGTGTTCCTTCGCCAACCTATTTTTTACTATGCCTCAATCAAGAATTTGCAAGGCAAAAGATAGGGGGATGTCAATTCAGCTATATTTAGATGATGGTTTGACAAGGGGGCATTTTGGATCAAGCATCTGTGGGAGCCTCCACATGACCGTTTGGTAGATCAAACAAAATTGTGTCGATGTACTAGTTTTAAAAACATTGTGCCTCTTCATCAAGAGGTTCTACAGTCGATTCCATGGGATCTATTCCTTCCTGAGATTGCTAAGGAGAAGAAGTGGTGGACCACTAATGAGCGACAAAGTCTGCTTTAGGAGAAATTTTACCATATTGCTAGCGTCGTACTTGAGGGAACAAACTTTGCACACGTTTACACAAGGTTAAACAGCATTAAGCAAGTCCAAAAGACCTTAGGCAACGAGCCAATTTAACTCCATCCTAGGAATCTAGCTTCCAAGGGTAAAAACTGTCCTCCGCATCCCGATGGAGATTTTTGGGCATTTAACCTCTAAGGCAACTAACGACCTGTTTCGGGTCGTAAGCCATGTCCTGGGCTTGTTTTCGGCTATCTTCCCTCTGTATTTGGACTTTCACCCACAAACAAAAACATAGAGGGTGCTTCAACTTAATTTTAGCGTGTATTAATAGATTTTTTTTGAGTCATTCTTTGTTTTCTACAGCTGATTACATGCGGAAATGGTTGTATTCTACGCCAATTGGGTCGGATAAATATAGGTCTGTGCACTCTGACAAGATTGTAATCTCCACACGAGTGTATAGATCCGTGACCGCCTTTATGGGTAAAAGAGTTGTTCTTGTAGATGGGTAGGGTGAAGGACCTACGCTACGAGCAAAAACCCAACTCCCATTGGATTCTACACGCACCAATCTATTTGTGTGAATAAAATAATGCCCATACCATCTCATCCGGTCAGTTTTTTACCGTTTGCTCTGCGGCAAGTCCACATCGCACCATGTGTGCGGTACTTTCACCGTGTACAATACCATAAGTGTACCCACCGTGCAGTCGATACATCTCAAGAAGGCCGCGTTGAACCCCCTTCCTCACTTAGTGTACTAACTTGCGCAAAAATCGGCATTCCGTCACGACCCCACGATGACAGAGTTCTATCTTGACGTATGGGCACCCAGCTCCAAATACGTCATTTTTCACCGGATTGGTAGTGTAGATCAGTTGCCTTAGGGGTTAATCCTACAGGAGTTCCGTGGCGGATTGGCTGATCTATGCTTACAAGCATGGTAGAGTTGAGGATGAGGATTTCAATATGAAGGAATGGAAATAGAGCATGACTGATTACAATAAGGTCGGAGATTTTTTGCCTACTCCACCAAGCGAGGGTACAAGATTGTCAATAAGAAGTAGAGTTTCATCTATGCTTGGAGTTCTCCACTCAACAAGTCTTGGCTGTAGTCTAAACCCAATCCGGTGAAAAACAAATTTTACTTCAATCATATTGCTCCATTTTCCTAGAATTCTTAACGAGTGCACTCCTCCATCGTAGTCCAAAGCAGCCCTTAGGTTGTATGTGGTCGTTGAGTGCTCGACCTCATGGTTGGATCTTGACTTTTCTTTGGAGTTGACATTCTATGCTTTGGCTTGTTTCCTCCCTTGTCTGATTCACTGTCAATTGTTTGCCTTGTTGAACTTGTAGGTCCTGGGCCGAGTGCCCAATCTTTTCTTGTGAACTCTTGTCACATTGTATTTTTGGTTATTGGTTATTGGTTAATTTCCTGAAGTTGATCTTCTAAGAACATCAAGGAAACTTATAAGTAGGTATGGGAGAACTTTATGTTGCATTTCTGATAAATATTCTCATTTAAAAATGATCCTTTTGACATAAAATAACCAAATTCTTATCATGTTTTCATTAGCACAATAGTATTAATCCTTAAAGAATCATCTGCCCATTGGGAAATTTTGTCCATTTTAAGGAGGTTCTTGTGATGTCACTTTTTCTTATGAATGTTTGAATTATATTATGAGACCGTAACATAATAGTAGCTTTGAACATGATTACTTTTCACGTTGGACCTCTAGAAAACAACTATTTTATTCTCAATACAACATAGTTGACTTTGGGCATCTCCAAATTTCTACCACAATCTTCTATTCACATTGAGATTTCTTATGCATATAAATAAATAAATAAATTCTTTGAAATTGAAAAAATCCATTACAATGCAAGCCAAAAAAGTTTACACAATCTTTAATAAGGCACAAAAGAATTTTTTTCTTTTGCACAAAGAATGTAGAGATTTTTATTTTTATTTTTTAAGATTTTAATAAAAGTCGTGGTTCTAAACTTTTGTTACCCTCCAAATTTTCATCATATATAAATGGAGTGTAATAAAAATTAAAAAGAATTGAACCTTTCTTCCATCTATTGTCATATCAAGTGTGCTATCAATTGTTTTTCTTTTTTCTTTCTAGCTCTTTGGTGCAATAAGTAGTTTTGAAGTGTATGTTTGTGTGTTTTTATTTTGTGAGAACCACTTCAAAACTTAGTTGGGATTTTTTACCTCTAAAGCACCAAGTGTCAAAAATGGGCTTTTTGAAAGTTTGGTCAGGTTCCTATGGTGTCAATTTCCAACATTCCTCTTTGAAATTTTTACTACACAAAGGCATTACCAAGACCTTAGTAGGAAAACAATTTTTTTCCTAAATTGGACATTTGATGAAAAAGTTATAGGGATTTGAATTTCAAATGGGGAGAGCGGGCAACTTGGGCACCTCCAAAAACTTTTGCTAGGACACTATTGAATGTGAGATTTTCAATACTCGCAAGTAATATTATTTCCCTTCATATTGTCCAAAAAAGTTATTTTCGTGAGTGGAAAATAGCATACCAACCCAAGTCAAACATTTTCACACATTGTCGGGCAAGGTACCAAAAAAACTTCTTCTTTTCCACATAAAACCTAGATATCTTTATATTTTTCACTTTTCATTTTTTCCACAACAATATGTGGTGTAAACCTTCTTATTGACCATTTGGATTATCAATCGAAAACATATCAATTTCACAAAAATTAAAGTGTGAGTTGGAAAATTTCAAACCTCCACTCCTTGCACAGTTGTTTTGAATATGCTACACTCATCCTCTACCTTTAAAAATTGGTCTATATGGAACTAATATCTTGCTTAACAAGATGGTAATGGATTTAGACCTTGTGTAGTGCAAAAATTTGACACCAAGTGAAGTCAAAGTCTGCTGATCCACTAAACGTAGGGAAGAAAATGAACCATTTCCTTGACTTCAAACACTATAATCTTTCAATCCCTGTGGTCAAAGTTTATGAAATTTTAAGAATATATTACTTAATAAGTCTTAATTGAGATCCTATGGTGAGAACTAGAAATCAAAGTTTTTGTTTACTTCTTTGTTCATTGCACTAGAATCCAACAATATTGAAGTGTTTTAGTGTAAAACTGTCACGGTACCTTTGGGGTTAATACAGAACTACTGTAAGTATTCATATATGACATCTCTCAGTGAGTTAGGATGATGTGCTTTTAAAGCACCCAATCTACCCACTCAAAAAGTATACATTCCTTGAAACTCAAATATTACACAAAATTTGCTAATGAGCATGGAATTTGCACTTTCACTCAAGCAAATGCTTTCAAATCAAGATTGGTTTTCATGAGGACATCATGTCCAATGTGAGCTTATCTCCTTTAAAAGAAAGGTCAATGGTCTGGCATGGCCCTGAAAGTCAACATTTCTTCTTTGTCACTCCACTTGTTTATTGTTCTAGGGAGCTGGGTCCCACTACCAACCCCGTACACATTATAGCATGCTGTAAACTCTTAACCCTTTAACCCCTAAAGGACAAGGTCTATGACAATGGCATCTATCTCAAATTCCATTCCATTGTGTTTTTTTTTTTTTTTTCATTAAAGAGGGGTGGAATAGATGAGATCATATGCCTTGCTTATGTCTCAAGAATTGCAGAGTTTTTGGTGAAAATTTATCAATACAAGTTGAAGCTCATTCATGGTACCCCAAGCGCCCAAAGTGATGACCATTAGTCCCTTCATACTTCCTCCATACCAAATCATCCTCTTCATGTGTTCTTCCTTATAGTAAGTTAAGACCCTAACAGTATGGAGTGACAAATGGGGTCATCTCCACCAATTATAAAAACTCAAGCATTTTCTCAGAACTGATCATAAAGTGGCGTTTAATGGATACAAGTATAGAGGGACATGGCTAGACATGGGTTTTATATCCAAAAAGTGCCGTCTAAGTGAATAATTATGTTGGTATACTATTTTGGGTGTGTATTACACATAAAATACAAATTACATAATTTTCTAGAGAGAGTTGTATGCCGTGTTTCCTCTACGAGCCATACTTTTATGACTACCCCCCTTGATCACTTATCTCATTAACACCGAGCTTGCTATGGCTGATGGTCAAATCTACTAGCGTAATAGACTTTGTGGAATATCATCTATTACACTAATAGATTCTCCATCAGCCATAGCCAACCCGATGTTGAAGGGTTAAAACAACCTTGTTTTCATAGTATTTGGACTAAAAGAAATATGGATGAGAGCATAGTTGAATATGGTTGTCTGGCATTGGACAAGTTAATTGGCCAATGTCATCAGTCACCTTGTGTTCATGACGCGGTATTGCCTAAAGGGGGTTTCACACATGGACCATGGTACCAAGGTACCAAGTGCTACTAGCAATTTGATTTGTGTAGAGCCTCAAAATTGGCCTTGGTCGAGACCTTGGTCACACTTGGACCAAGGTACCAAGGGCGTCTTAAATGCCTACATGGCAATACTTTTTGGAGGTTTTGGCGCCAAGAGGTTGGCACCTCAAGGGAAGTTTGGGTTTTTATTCTCCTTTGGACCAAACTTTTGCCGAGGTGCCAAACACTTTTTTCATTAAATTATAAAGACTTGACAAGATCTCAACCATTAGATCAAAATGATAACTTATCTTACCCTAAAATGTTTTACCCAAATTCTTTACCTAGAGTTTTTGCCCAACTATTTTTACCTAAAAGTTAATTAGAATTTTTAATTCAAATTTTCACGGGAATTGTTTTACCTGAATTTTTTCTATGCAGGTGCTAGTGCTATAATTTTTTGTATAATGAGCATTTTAACCATTTTCTTGATTTTAATTTTACCAAAATGTATTTCCTTGTAGACTCTATGACTAGAGAATGTGAGAGAGGAAAATTTCATAAAAGTAAGACCCTTAAGAATTAGAAATTGACTAAGGATCTGCCAAATGGTATAGGTTAGAGCGTCTTGACTTGGTACATTGGGCTTTCACACATGGACGGTCCCAAACTCTACAAATTGCATATTTCAATATTTTTTCCAACTAAAAAACACGGCACCTTGGCATAGTTTGGTCCTTTGGTACCTTGGTACCATGGTAACCTCCCTAAGTTCAACTCCAATTGGGATTGCTATGATGATGCAATCATGATGGTATAGAAGTTTTCATAGTTAATCTTTAAAAGCCATGACTGTGATTCATCAAAATCACTTTAAAAATACCACCTTTAAGATGAGATATTATGAGAATAATAGAAACAACTTCTCACTATTTTCAACTGTATATTGTTGAAGTTTAGTATAGCAAGAAGACACTCAAAAAAATTCATAACCTTTCACCAAATGAATTATAAGATAGATATACATTTGAAGAGTGCAAATAGTTTTTTCTAACTTGCCCCGGACAAGTGAGCATACTTTGACTCAAAGTAATGTCAAAATTTCCCACTATGCATAGCTAAATTATATATACCGAATATGTTCTATCTTATGTTAGGTCAATGCACACCAAAAAACACAAGGATTGAAGGATTTAAGGTATGAAAATAAAGACAAATGTATATGGATATAAAACACAACCATTTCATAAGTATGCAATGTTTGTATTTAATTATTGAAAGTGAAATCCAAATAGTAGATAAATATATTATGACTTCTTTTATTTGGTAAAGATAAATCGAGGAAAGAAGTTGTAATTTTTTTGTGTTACTTCTATGCATTTCAACTACAAAAAGCAGAGTTGCCATTAAATAAAGGGGTGAGAGAAGAGGCAAAGCGCCACGTATGCATATTTGCCCTCCTTTTGCCTAACCAATGGATGGCCACGTCGCAACCCTTATATGAGGGTCTAAGACTAAGCAGGTATTCAACAATAAAGGCACGTCTTTGAAGAGGGGCAACTTGGAAGATCTTTGCAAGGGGTCCTTGGAGGTAGTCTTTGATGAGGGGACTTTGCAACGAGTTAATCTCAATTTTCCAAGAGTCCCCTTTGAGAACTCTTAGCCCTTTAAGGACAACACCTGCAACTAGACTTGGGAGATGCCAAGAACGGGTACATTTCACCACAACCAATCATTGCATCATTCACACAACGGGATATTCCATTCCGACTAGTCACTATAAACATCGCTATAGTTCACCCGTCAGACTCCGACGCACATTCTCACTGCATTTTTTGGAAGTGCATGGATCCGAAGAACTAAAATTAGGTTGCGGATCAAACAAAGATGAAGATTGGTTCACCAATTTGCAAATTACTCCAAAAGTGACCACATAGGTCCTTAACCCCTAAAGGACCAAGGCAATTTTTCCTCAAAAACACTCCAAATCTGCCATTTTCAGCGCATTCAACACAAAATGATACAAAATCATTTTTTTGAAAAGTTAACCGTAGGATCTTGTACTAGACTTGTATGAAAGTGTGTGGTGAAAATTTTGGTAAGTTTGACCGCACGGATTGAAAGATATCAGCCTTTGAAGTGCAACATAATCTCTTTTTCAGGTCATACTATACACCTTCAACAAACTTCGACCACCTTCTATGGCAACTTTTGCACTACGGGCCGTGATTTTATTGTCTTAACTTGAAAAGGATCATGTTAGGCACATGTGCACCAAATTTTAGAAGTAGAAGAGGTGTAGAAGATGTCCTAAAAAATCCTGCAATGCACCTATGTGCCGAGAATCAACAATACACTTTATATTTTGCATATATCATATCCTTCTCAAATATTTGAAATTCACAAATCCGTACGGTAGATGCAAAGATCTCAATTTCTTTTCCATGAGGACATTTTCAATCTTTTAAATGGACAAAAACTCGAATTTTTATTGAATTTAGAAGTTATTATAGTTTGGTGACAGTATTTGTGATATGTCACACTAAACTGCTGCACTATTTGTATATGTAAGTGAAAATAAATTGTAACTTTTGAACCGTAAGTCGGAATTCTACGAAATTTGTGTCTACGCAAAGCTAATCAAAAGTTGGCCATTCAAGAAAAAATCTCAGAAAATAATGCCTAGAATTGAGAACGTGGTACCTCACCTAAACTCAAAACGTCCCCCGAGGGGACATCGGTCCTTTAGGGGTTAACCTCTAAATGCCCAAGAGTCCCATGGGGTGACTCTTGAAGCTTTGGGCATGTTTCTTTAGCGTCAATTTATAGCATTCCTCTTTGAAATTTCTACTGTAGATGGACACTACTAAAAGCTTTGTCTGAGTACAATTTGTTTCTATAACCAACATTTAATGAAACAAATATTGGGTTTTGAATTCCAATGGAGAAAGCAGGCACGTTGGGCAGCTCCTAAGACTTTTGCTATAACTTTTTATCAAATGTGAGGATTTTCAATAACATCAAGTAATATTATTTCGTTTCATATTGTCAAAAACCATTTTTTGTCTTTAGTGAAAAATAGTAGATTAACCCTTTAGTGCCTAAAAGGCTCAAATGTGGTTTGTGGGGGGGGGGGTGAAACGCAGTCAATAGAGGAAACTAGTGCCAAAACATTCTTCACGACGGATGTAGTGCCACCATTTCATGCATTCACCATTGTATTCACCACCAATGAGGGCTCAATTGAGGTGGAGCAACCCAAAATTGCACACTCTGCGACTCAATGCCGATAATGACTGGTATTTTCAAATTTAGAGTTATCGATTTTGGGTCACTTCATGCACCATTTCATGCATTTGCCATTTTCATGCACCATGCCATACATACTCTAGTGATTGGAATTGGATAGCCAATCATAATTGGGTGCCTCTCCCTTAGTGTAGGAAAGTGTTTACTCTCGAGAGGGGGGAGTAGTTCTATCACACTAGCCTATGCCCCGTGGCCATATGCTTAGTGAAGAGAATGAACAAATACTATATTCACGTCGGTCTTCTTTGGAGACTGGAGTTCTTCTTCTCCTTAAAACTTAGGAATCTTCATATTTTTTACATTTTATTTTTTCTACTTCAAGATGTGGTATGAAACTTCTCATTGATTGTTTGGATTTCCATTTTGAAACATATTTAGTTTGCAAAAAAATAAAACGTGAATTAGCATTTTTTGAACCTCCACTCCTTCTACAATTGTTTTGAATATGCTGCATCCCTTTTCTACCTTTAAGAATGATTGTACGAGGAAATAATATACTGGTACTGAATTTGGACCTTGTGTAGTGCAAAACTTGAAACAAAGTGAAGTCAAAGTCTATTGGTCCACTCAACGCAGGAAAGAAAATGAACCGTATTGAAAACACTATAATTTTGCAATTGGTGCGGTCAAAGTTTATGAAACTTTTTAAGGACGTTCTTAAAAATTTCTTAATTGTGATCTTACGGTTCTTTGTAGAAATAAAGGTTTATGTTTCCCTCCTTATGGTAATGAATTTGGACCTTGTGTTCTGTAAAAACTTGACACCAAGTGAAGTGAAAGTCTACTCATCTACTCAATACATGGGAAAAAATGAACCGTTTTCTCTACTTCAAACACTATAATCTTTCATTCCGTCTTGTCAAAGTTTATAAAATTCTGCGAAGACATTATTTAGTAAGTCTTAACCAAGATCCTATGGTTAGATACAGAAATAAAGGTTTTATTTCCCTCTTTATTCATTGCATTAGAATAAGAGTTTTGAAGTGTTTTTGGTGTAATAATGCCTTGGGCCTTTAGAGATTAAAGTGTTAAAGTCCCCCGAGAAGACTCTAGGAAACGTAGGGATTCAGAGTACGAGTTCTTTCTCTCTAAATTCCCTTTTTTTAGGTTGGACGACCATATATTTGTCGTTTGACACAAGAACTTTTGTAGCAAGTGCTAGAGGCCACTTCAAAGGAAAAAATAGACCATGACTTAGAGGTGGAGGAAGATAGGCATCTACTAAGACCATTGCTACAACAATCGGTGCAAGCATTGGCGAGCTACAGTGATTTCCGTGAAATGACTTTGTAGATTTTTGTGTTGAAATGTACCTAGATCGTAGATGCCATTTTACAAGATCTATAATACTTGTAGATTCTCACAAGCCATAAATGCTCATTAGCCTTAAAGGGTTAATCCTTAAAGGACCACGCCTTATGCTTCACCAAAACCACTCCAACACTGCTACTTTGACATGAGATATTTATCGACTAATTAAAATATCAGTTTACTATCTTCAACCATTGGATCTTCAAGGTAACTACTACAAGAAGACACCTAAAAACGTTTTGTAAAATTTGATTGTGGAGATTGTAAGATACATGCATTTGAAGAGTGCAAAATTGTTTTTTTCCAGTGTGTCCAGACAAGGTCATCATACATTGACTCAAGATAATGGCATATTTCTTCGTTACACATTGCATTAACTCAATGGATATATGTTCCACCTTGTGTTAGGTCATTGCACACCAAAAATCACAAGTAATGGAGATGTTTACATTAAGGAAAATGGACTTGCAACGACTAGGAGTATAGAAAGTGATCCTCTACTTGGGAAAGCAATTTGATTTTCAAATATAGAAATTAGTGTTGGATCTCAAATCCAAACAATGAATAGAATTCCCATGACTTATTCAAACAACTAAAAATGTTTTTCAAAAAAGGTAAAATCCTTAATTGCTATGCATTTTCAACCCCTAAGAGCCCATTTAACTATAGGGGGACGTTTTTCATTTTGGACAGGTACATAAATTCGTTTTTTATTTTATTTTCCATACTGGATTTTCCCTCATAAGATCTTTGTGGAATAATTTCAAAAAAAATTTGGATTAATAATATAAAAGCTATTAGCCTTCAAAGTCACACAGGGGACTTCGTGCAACTCCAAATGTTTTGCTAGAAGTTTCTATTGAAGTTGAGATTTTTCCATACATTTAGAAAATATTACCTTCTCTGAAGATGTCAATTTTTTTTGTCTGTAGTGTAAAAAAACATTTCACCCAAGTCAAACACTTTCAATCATTGTTGGACAAGGTACCAAAAAAACTTCTTCTTTTCTATATAAAACCTAGAGATCTCCATATTTTTCACTTAACGCACGCGGGAAAATGAACCATTTTATTGACTTCAAATGCTATAGTCTTCATAATTATGAGGTGGATCGTAGCCAAAAAATATGGTAAGTTCACATAAAAGTATTTTCTAAGATCTTTCGGTCAAAAGTCTCAAATTGTACTTCAAAATTCATTTTCTTGCCACTTGTTGGTAGTGGTAGTTTTATGTCTCGGGCTCTTAGGAGTTAAGTAAAAACAAAGAAGGTTGCCAAGAACTTTCTTTCACTACTATCTCCCTCAAAAAGTGAAATTGTCAACTTTACAATAGCACTATTCATCTCTAGAGTACCCTATCCAACTACCAAAAGGAACATGCTTCTTGTTTTTGAAGCACCATAACCTTTTTCTTGAAAGTCCAAAGAAGAAAAGAAAAAAATCCTGCAAAGATAACCGGTATCTTTCTATTCTCACTAAAAAAAATCCAAGAAGTGATCCTCGAAAATGGATTTTTAGGAACATGCCCAAAATTGATTTGTACCTTGCACGTACAAATGGTCCTTTGGAGGTTGAGGAAGGGTCCAAGTCACTACAGTCCACCCTCTTTAAATGTTACCTCCATAAGGGTTATTCTTCGATAAATGTTATGAAAAATCTCGCTCCCGAAAAATTAACACTACTAAGTGTTATATGTTAAGTGTTATGACATTATCCGCTCCCTCCTTTGTTAATTTCACCTCTATAAATGTTAAAGTTAGTAAAATTGGAGAAAATATGGGGCAATAAATAGGAGCAAGGCTAGTAAAATGAAATGCAGGGTAGTAAAATTGGCCAAGTAAGATGCAAATTAGGGTTTATGGTGATTCTTTAGGATGAAAATGTCTTAATGGATGAAAAAAATGAATGTAAAATACATTGGTGGATGAAAAATTGATGAAAAATGAATGGAAAATGGCTTAAAAATTCGGTCAGAACTCGATATGTGTTATACCTCGATAAGTGTTATGCTTTTGACCGCTCCCGAGGAGTATCATTTAAAGAGGGTAGACTGTAGTCTCTTTGGTCCTTTCTCCTTTCAGGTTGGCTCTGAATGTGTATAATTGCTCTCTCTTCGTTGACTTGGGTGAATAAATAATCAAATATAGAAATAAATAAGAAAAAGAGAAAGAGAGAGGATTATGGAATAGAACTTGTGAAGGAGATGGTAATGAGCGCTGTAGCCCATACAAGGCACCCACGCTGGCATTAGAAAGTCACCAATCTATAATGATAATGCCCCATGATATGCCGAGGTGAGTTTGACTTTATGCAATGTTTATTGTTAGGTTGGGCCTCCAAGTCAGCCGTCGGTATTTTTATTTTCATTTAGTTGTTTGTCTATTTATTTACAATTTACTACACAAAGAAGGACCGACCCTCGATTGCAAAAGAATATTTATTTGATTTTGACCCAACAAATAGAGGTCAAACTTCGTCATTCGCAAATGCATTGTAATTTACTAATATGTAATCCATGCTCTTGTTAAATGGTAGAAGTTATCATCTGCACTGAGGGCCGCTTCACACCTAACGCCCGAGTGGAGAGTCCGTCGGTTTCCACCAATGAGATTGCTTTAATGGCCAAAGTCCGGCCTCTCGGTCTTCATACCAAAGGCCAAAGTCCAAAGGCAGTCGTCTTCCAATGTGCCTACATGGCAATACTTTTGGAGAGTTTCGGCGCCAAGGCGATGGACTCTCGAGCAAAACTTTGGTCACCGTTTTTAGTCGACCCAAACTTCCTTCGAGAGTCTGTCCATTTTTTCAATAAAATAATCAAATTCTGACAAGATCTGGACCGTTAGATGAAAGAGGCCGAATTTTTTGGCTGATTATTTTGGGCTGGTTTTTTTTTGGCATAATGATATGGGGTTTGGCTTTGGACTTGGGCTTTGGGCCTTCACACCACAACCGCATAAAGGCTTCATTATATATATATTACAATGTTTTGTTATCCATGAGTTTGGACTCTCGCCATAGTTTGGGAAGAAATTTTGACGAACACACTCTTGACTCGGCCTGGTGTGAAGTGGCACCGATTTCTTATCATTTAGTGCATTGTAAGCATCTCTGAACACCAGGTATTTATTGGTTTGAATCAAGTGGAGTTCTGAATGTACACTTCATACGCCAAGACGTGTATAAATTTTATAATTAGAAAATTTATGGTTAGAGATTTCATTCTCTTATGGTGTGTATGTAAACCTCATCATGAGTATTCTATTGATTGGAAAAGCATTACACCATCCAAAATCCACAATGTTCACAACCAATGATTTCAAACACTACAATCTATTACACCAACCTTTGGAGGTTGCGCACATTTTCCCCATAGTCAAAATCATGCATTGAGCTCAGTATTGCAAGGGTTGAAGATTGAAATTAAAAAGATCCATTTCCATGAGAAGCATCCGAGAAAAAAAACAAATGCATATCTCGAGAATGTGGAAAAAGTCCCTCAAGGGTGAAGAAGGGGCTGTGCTTTAGGTGGGGTTGGTCAAAGGGGCCCAATCAATCCAAAGGAATCAGCAAAGCTGAAACCTGTTGACAAACATGACCAGCTACATGTACCAGGAATTGCCATTAATACACAGTTGTAGGTGTAGGGTCAGTGACCCTATGCTATCATGGAAATTGTACTTAGGGCCGCTTTACACTACGGTGGAGAGCTCCACTGGTCGGTCAAGAGGTTTTGGCCAAGACATGGTTAATTTGGAGCAAGTGGTGGATGTTGGACAAGATAAAAAGACAATCAAATAATGCATGAAGAAGTTGCTCTTCTCTGGTGGTTTGGTTTCTTGTTCGGGGGTTTGAGGCCGGACAAGAAATGAGCCCACTAGAGAAGAACTCTTCAGAAAAGTTTTGCCACATAGGAGGCCATGTCATTTTTTCATCCATGCTTGAAGTTCTCCACCAGTCAAGTCTTGGCCGTAGTGTAAACCCAATCTGGTGAAGAATTTTTTTTCTCCAATCATATTGCTCCATTTCCCTTGAATTCTTGACCGGTGAACTTCTCCACCATAGTGTAAAGCGGCCCTTACTATTAGCCCCCCCCCTTTTGGTTTCATGGTTATAACCAGAGTGGCTACACAATTTTCTTAGAGAGCACACATCTGGCGACACAAAATTTCTCATGATACCATACAAAACCCAATTTTCTCCATTAACAAAAATTTCTACGTCCTTTCTGGCGACATGATGGCGTCCCCGCTGCTCATTAGTAGCAATAAGGTGATATGGCAACGGCCATCAATGAGATTTCGTTGATATTAAATCATAAGTTTTCCACTCTTTCCGAGAATTTTCCTTTTGGGAATTTTTTTCAGCAGTTTGGCTCCAAATCACCAAAAAGAAAGGGCAACTAACTATCATGGAAATTGTACTTAGATATGATTTAGTGAAAACCTAACAGCTCTTAGGGTTTTTGCTTTACCTTCCTAAGAGCTTAAAGGAACCCATATGTGGTGTCAATCTTCAATTGTTGAGAAAGATGTGCATAGGTCTACTTTAGGGCAACAACTGGACAATATAATTTATGAAAACTTGGGTACACATAATATATATAGTTAACATAAACAATAGAGTTTTCCGGAAAGTTTGATTTTTAGAGGGTGGCCACCTTGTGTTAGCCAAAAATATCCGTTGGAGCACCATTTGAGGACCTTGTGCCCTTTTCAAACCACAAAAGCAAGGTGAGATTTAAAAACATAATTATTCAGAGGTTGAGAAATCTCACCTTGCGTATTCCATGGACTATAAGCTGGTGTTCCTTGAATAGTGCGTTTGGGTTACATAACTCCACCTAGGCTCCTAAACCAAGGGTTGACATGCACAAGTGCATGATTTCTACATCCCTATATAGCCTCCACGATTCATGATTGCATCCCAAATCCCGTGAGACCATCACATGGTCATCCATCCTTTTTGCGTACTTTTATTTTGGAGGCCACATTTAGGTCAACCAAGATAAGCCCCCCCCCTATAACCAACCAAAATCCATAGCCAACGCCTATAAAATTGGGGTATATCCAACCCTCTTCCATCCTATTACCACCAACTCGGCTCCAAATGAAGATTTGCTATTAGTTAAGACCCTTACTTTTGTTTGTTGGTTATGGAGGGTACCTATTGCTTGCCACCCACTAATCATGGCTTCACAATTTGAAAATTCATAAGTAAATCAATTTTCATCGGAAAAACATGAAATCACATGGGTTGGAATTGTATTTCTATAGGCTATCACTGCAAAACAATAGTGTAATTATCTCCTCTCTCCATATATGCACATTCCTGAACTTGTCGGTTTTAGGGGGGAGTACCTTATAATATAACTAAAGATGCATGATTCAATTCGAGGCCGTACTCGGTACTTTCTAGAAAACTTTAAAAATCAATATAACTAAAAAATAGTAAAAGAAAAAGGGTTACCTTTTTCAACCTACTAGGGAAGGGCCAGGGCAAATTGACTCCATCATTGGGGGTCAGTGGATGGATGGAGGCAGACAAGGTCATTCCCTCCTTGTTCCCTTCCTCGTTCCAACAACCCGTTCTCCTAATCGTTCCCCTAGCTTCATTCAAACTCTAAACCCTAAACACCACCTGTAAATCCTAAATCCTACAAGGTGAATCCTAACTCCTAAACCTTGAGCCCTAATTCCTAAACCCTAAACCCTAAAACCCTCCCGAGGATTCTCTAAACCCTAAAACCAGGTTATAGGGGGAACAAGGAGGGGAATGATCCTCGTCCACCTCCGTCCATTCACTGACCCTCCAATGAGGCCTAGGGCAAATTGACCCCCTCATTGGAACTTACCCAAGGTGGGCCCCGTCTCAATTGCATGGGGTCATTTTTCTAGCCTTCTTATTCTAGGGGGCTTTTTTGGGAATTTTGTGGGACAAATTTGGGGCCTACGGTCTTTGATTACCCTCATGGTCCCTCCCTTGCTGTAAATAGGACCCCATCCAAAAACAAAATAAGGGCCAGGTTTGGCCCGACCACCTTGGGTAAGTCCCAATGAGGGGTTCAATTCGCCCTGGCCCTAAGGAAGGGAAGAAATGGTGGTTTTCATGCAAATGTTTTTATGCACCCTTCTAGTAGGAGATGGAGAGCGAGCGAATTAAGGCCAGGTGAGGGAAATAGAATCACCGATTCTCACAGCACAAAACCTGCCAGGCATAATCTAGGGTGACAGCGCAATAGTGCAGGGTGACTGGGGTCCAGACTGTCGCTGCTGAATGACAGAACTTTCTACTTGACGACCCGCAAGCTCCCGTCGCAGCAGCAGCCGCTCTACAGTGCCTCTACTGTCAAGTGGCCTCGTTAGTCCACTGCTCGTCCTTCCAGGCTCGTGCGTGTCATTACTGGGCCAACCATCGCATGTGGCACTGTCGTCGTCTCCGCTGCTTCCTTCATCGACCAGTGACCCTGCGGACCACCACTGTAGCTTCCTTCGCTGGCACGGATGGCGACCTCGACGACTGGATCAACGCGCCCTCACCACCTCTCAGCGATCTAGATTGTCATACAGCACTCGCGACCCTCCTGATTCATGGTCCTGGTCGGGGATGAAACGATCAGCGATACTCTTTTGGAAGTTCCGGCTTTTCAGTTTGACCGATCGATCATTGTCACATTCAGTGGTTTCGATTGCGTGCTCTGGAAGGAGGGCGTTCGTACTGAGGATTTTCTAGCAAGTTGTTGACTAGAGATGGTGAGCTTTCCATGTTCGGAGCTCTGGGAGCTGGTACGTGAGGCTTGTTCGTGGAGTGCAGGTAGAGAGTAGGTTCGGGGAGTTGATTCTCAGCTCATGGGGCTGCGGGGGGTAGCGCCCTTGCTCCAGTCGCCCGAAATATGTTGATCATCTCGGGGTAGGTGCGCAACGAGTGCCTCGTTCACTCGATCAAAGTTACCTTTAGATATTGTCGCGTCAGGCTGGAAATGCAAGCAAGGCAGTGAAGGTCGGAGTGGACTCCGTTTGCAGGTTTTGCGATATTTTTTTCTTCTGGGAGTGACTGCAATGGGAGGAGCTGCAGAGCGGATCAAGCTTCTGGTGTGTACGGCGCTGCTGGTGTCCCTGTGGAGCCCAGCTACCGCGTCCCTCGAGCAAGGTACGGCCGTCATGAAAATTCACACTTCTTAGGTAGATCCTTGAGAGAGCTAGCCCTCCTGACGTGGAGTACTGTTGTGCGAATTTCAGGCGTTGTGTTGCAAGAGGTGCTGGCCTCGAAATGGATAACGAAGCCATTGCCTTCGTGGATCGCCGGCACGGACCCTTGCGTCGACATGTGGGAAGCGCTGGATTGCGACACAGCAGGCAACGTCGTCTTACTGTAAGATGAAGTCCTGCATTCAGGTCGCTTCAAAGAGTGTGTGTGCTTCAATGGGCTTCCATCTTACAAACTATGATTCTTCCTCGCTCAGGAACTTAACGCATGTCGGATTGAAGGGCGCGGTTCCCGCGGCCCTGGGCAAGCTCACGTCGCTCACGGTGCTGGACATGGGCAATGACAAGAATTGCGAGACGTGCGGGCCTTGGAATAGGGTGAAGGGCGACCTCGCCGCGCTTGCAACTCTCGTCAACTTGGAGTCTTTGTAAGCGGATATAGCGCTTTGCTACATTGATGCTTTTTGCTGTTGGTAAATCTGTTGGCTGACTCATGTTGTACTCCACTTCAGGGTGCTCACCTCCAACGCGCTTTCGCTCGACTATTTTCCAGACGTCATTTACAAGCTTACCAAACTGACAAACCTGTGAGTGTTTGCAAACACTTATGCGTTCCTCATCTGTTCTCAAAACATCACTGTGAATGTAACCTGATTTCATTCTGTTGATGAACAATGAAAATGCAGAAAATTGACTTAGCTTCCACCTCCAAAAAAAGGGATTGTTTCCAAGGAAAAGCTCAGACAGGGAGTAAACAGAGAACTTATCCTCGCATAGCAGAGGTTCCAACCTCATTTTCACAAAACAGATGAAGATAATTCATGGCAAATCAAGTTTGCTTTCACTTTCTAAAGCCCAGGGTTCCAGGTTTTCAATAAAAAATTATGATAACGTATATCCCATACAGACTCTCCCACCCACGTTGTGACATGCTTTTATCTCTTTTTGGAAAACAGGAGGGTGGACAATACTTTGATTCGAGGGGGTTTGCCGCCTCGGCTCTCCGAACTCACTAATCTTCAATTCCTGTAAGTGAAGCTGCCTACTTATTGAGTCAAATGTTTGTTGTTTGGATTCATTTGATTGACATGAGTGTGGGCTCACTCTTCTGACTACAGGTACTTGGGCAACAACTCATTCTCGGGTCCTCTGGATGGAGCGCCACTCAGCACTCTAACAAACTTGAAAGAATTGTAAGTTCATCGATGTCTTGCTCTCTTGTGGCGATATGTATACGATCTTGCGAACTGACATAATTGTTCTTTCGTTTTTGGGACCAGGACAATCTGGGGTAACTTATTCTACTCGCTGTGCCCCCCGGAGCTCAGCAAGCTTGTCAACTTAACCTACTTGTGAGTGATTTCTTTCCTTTCCTCATCACTCAGTGGACATCACCAGAGCCTTGATCTTATTTCGGCTGAACTGGTTTGTGCAGGAATATGAACAAGTGTGCACTGTATGGAGGTTTTCCCCCGGAATATGCAAACCTCACCAAACTGCAGAGATTGTAAGGAATGCAACTCTTGTCTCTCACATTCTACCTCTAGGTCAAGACAGTGAAGGAAGAAGGCAGTGAAAAAAAGTCAACAACAGATTATGATAGTTTCCTGCAAAGATCAGGGGTCATCCGATGAGAATTAGAAATACATGGGGGTTTAACTATTTTAGGACCATCAAATGATGTGAATAGTGCCTAGTAATCTTGTGATTCGGGGACCAGTCTTTCGGGCAACTCTAGATGAATGCTGCTTTTTCTTACATGTGTGTTTGTTTTCTTCAGGATCATGTACAAGAACAATCTCACAGGGCCTATCCCTGAAAGCTGGCGTTCTATGGTCAACCTCAAACAATTGTAAGGAGTCGAAGAACTCAGTCCAATCTGTTCATTAGTTAGTTTAGTTTTTGACAATATATGTCTCATTTCATCACATCTCTTTGAAATGCAGTGAGATCAACAACAACTTCCTTTACGGGAAGCTACCGACCTGGCTTCTCCAGATTCCTTCTCTCGCCATCATGTAAGCTCCCAATCAAATAGCTGGAGTTGAAATCTACATCTTCCATTAGCTTCTAGTTGCTCACTGTCCTCAGAGCTTGGGTTGCTGACATAACCAGCTTTGATCCAACAGACGATCCAGCAACAATAATCTCTACGGAAAACTTCCACCTGGCCTAAACGAGACCTACACCCCAGGTCTGCGAAACTTGTAAGTAATCGCCAACATCACAGACTTTTTGTCAAAGTTACAAACGGGTGGTTGAATTCGCTAACGGCTCTGATTTTTTAAGAGAAAACTCAATAGATTTTCATATCGACTTCCCTCATTATACATACTGTTTCACCTCTGGTTAACACACGGTTATATCGAGGATTTAACCTTTCTTTCATGCAGTTCTATATCGTGCAATTACCTGAACGGAGTCAAACCTACAGTCTCAGCAAACATTTCGTACGTTCATCAACCTCTGAACTCCAAACTTGCATAATTTGATTCCAACCGTGAATGAAGTAACTAATAATAATAGTGCACTTGGGCATCCGTGAAGGAATCTTGTTGTAATGGGAGATATTTCAAATCCTTATGTGCAGGGCTACGCTCGACTCCAATTGCTTTACCGGCGAGTCCAACACGGATTCCTCTTGCAGCAGACCTCAGAATTGCCAAAACTTCCAACTTTCTACAGAAGATGGTACGCATACGTAGCTTCCTTTCAATCTTGTCTGCTAAGCATCAAACATTTCGCCCTCACACTTATAAACTCATACGTGATCGTGGTAGACAAGCTTCATAACTATTTTGATTCTCCTGTTTTCTTTCGCAGGGGTGAGGTGTCCAGATTGCCCTGTAAACCAGCATCTGGTGAACTCAACAACTTGTATCTGTTTTCTAGGTGCGTATCACGAGCTTTCGTAAGAGAAGTTAATGGAGAAGGATGGCTTCCTATGTAACTAGGATTGATAAAACCTGATGACGTTATTCTCGTTGTCTTTGCAGATCCTGCAAACCCGAGCAAACTTGGAATTGGCGCAGTGGTGGGTATTGCAGTGGGAGGGGCGGCGCTCATGGCTGTGATTATCCTCCTTTTCTACATCTTTCTCTGCAGACGCAGGAGCAGACCTATAGAGGGAGCAAGATTGTACCCGGACTTTTTCAGCACTGGCAAAGAAGGTGATAGCATGGGACTGAGTCTAGGAACGAATTGCATCACGCCCAGGGCTTTGAATTCGGTACTAAGGATATATTTTCTGTGGTTTGTCTCAACAGGAGGTAGCTTGAGGTTCAACAGCACAAACTGGGAGGTTCCAAACGGAGTGGTGCGGTTTACATCACAGGAGCTGATGAATGCAACAAATGGATTTGACAAGGCACATGAAATCGGAGAGGGTGGGTTTGGGAAAGTGTTTGTGGGTAACTTCCCTGATGGTCGCGTTCTGGCCATCAAGCGAGCTGCCCCTGTCTCAAGCCATGAAGGAGCAAGCGGCCTCACCCAGTTCCGAAATGAGGTAAATCCATCATCTCTACTGCAAGTTCTGGATATCATCTATCAATCAGGCTCTCACTCTGCCTGTGCTCTCACTCAGGTTTTATTGTTGAGCAGACTTCACCACAAGAACTTGGTTCGTTTGGAGGGCTTCTGCGATGAAGGAGAATACCAGGTATGCCTTTTGCATTCGAAGGTATTGGCATTCTTCTGCAGTAAGAAGACCATTTTCACTGAGACATGTTTTGTTGCAGATCTTGGTTTATGAGTTCATGAAGCTGGGAAATCTTCACAGCCTTCTTCATGAAAATGAACATGGTTCGTACCATCTCGTACCCTTGAAGTGATTCTGTACCATTGTTCGATTTACCCTTCATTATAACTGCATCTTGGATCTGCAGGGAAGAACGCTGGTAAATACATCATGTTGGACTGGTACAAGCGTCTCGAGATTGCTCTTCATGTTGCGCAAGGATTGGACTACCTTCACTCCTTTGCGGTACCTCTCACTCCAAGTAACCTGCAGATTTCGCCGCTTTTTCAGTGGAAACGGAAAGCGATACTCTGTTCTGAGCTCTACCAATGATAGTTTTCAGTTTTTAATTCTCTCTTTTTTGATACTGAATGTGCAGGATCCTCCGGTAATTCACAGGGATGTGAAACCGAGTAACATCTTGCTGGACGAGAATCTGGTTGCCAAAGTGGCCGACTTTGGCATCTCCAAGGAATCCCCGGAGCTTGACACTCACGTGTCCACCAGGCCAGCCGGAACCGCAGGGTAATAAAACTAGTTGCATAATTCTCCTTCTTCAAACAGATGCCAGTGTTGTGCAGACACCGAACATTACAGAGGTAATTGACACCCGTGTGTACTTGTTCAATAGGTACTTCGACCCGCAATATTTCCTTCGCCGCCAGTTGACCCCAGCTAGTGACGTCTATAGTTTCGGCGTGGTCTTATTGGAGCTCATCACCGGCCGCAGAGCAATTGATCTCACTGTCACTACAGATGACTCCAATCTCATCGAATGGGTGAGCATTCTCTCCAGCACAAGCTTTTCACTTTATAGTCTTCCGTGCAGAAACATAACATCCTTCTGTGCATAACTTCTGCAGACAAGGCTTCAAAGGGAGCGGGACCCGGGCAGCGTCGAAAGCATTGTGGATCACAAACTGGAGGGCAAGTATCCTCGAGAAACGTACTCAAAACTGGTGGACTTGGCGCTGATGTGCGCATCCTTCAGAAAGAACAACAGACCGTCTATGAAGGTCAGATTCTCCTCAAACGCAACCTCGAGGACATGCCTGTCCACCTGGGTCTCACAAGTGGGACCTTGTTGTCTGTGTGCAGTATGTGGTGAGTGTGCTGGAGCCTCTGTTGCAGACGGAGGAGCGGCCGCCTCAGAACTATGCGCTGCAGGCATGGCCAAGCTCACAAGCTGCAACGAGAAGAGGCTCCCCGAGCACGGGAAGCCATCCTTGGTCGACGACGGGCACGTCCGATGAGAGCTTCCGAGCTGCTGACGTTGAGTACACTCGGATCGAAATGCCTACCATCATCTTACCGCGCTAGCTAGTCACTAGGAATATTGTCACTATACTGTCACTATGTTTTAGGCCAGGCCCTCTTCCAACCAAGTATATTCTTCCAGAGAAGCGGATTAGGATTCCCTGAAGCATTATTACCAGATTAGGCCATCTGCTTGACGATCCATCGAGAGTTTTCCAAGTGTTTGTACAATTGGGAGTGGACTTTAGGAGGTACTCATACATAAAAGAACTGTGTGTTTCGGCAGGGCTCTGAAGAACCTGCATCCTTGTGAAGACCCTGTACAGTTCCCTTCAGTAAAGATACGTACTTTTTGCATTCCGAGGAAAAGTCACTTTCAGTGCTGCCAACTTTGACACCCTCTTGAGGGTTAGAAAACTGTGATTTAACAATGAAATTTTTGGCACAAGATCATTTCTATGTTGACAACATGTGTGCCAAGTTTCAAGGCCAAAAGATGAATAAAGGAAAAGATATTCCAAATTTACCAACATGTGTAGTTGTAAGTCGTTCACTATTGCCAATTTTAACAAACACCCTCCTGAGGGCTGAAAATTTGATATTTTATCGTGAAAGTTTTATTGCAAGATCATCTTTATGCTGATAACATGTGTGTTGAATTTCAAAGCCACATGGTGAATACAATAATAGATACACGAGATTGTTTCTCATAGTTACACATGCTAGTAGATTTTGAATATGGGTTTTTGTATTCATCTTTTAGCCTCGAAATTTGGCACACATGTTATAAACATAGAGGTGATCCTGTGTTAAAACTTTAACAATAAAATAACAAAATTTTCAAACCTAGGGAAGGTGCCAAAGCTGAAATGGTACCCTTGGTTGTTTCACACAATTAGCAGGTTGGTAGATTTTGATTTTTTTCTTTTCTATTGTGGATATTTTAGACTTGAAATTAAGCACACATGTAATCAACATAAAGATGGTCTCATGTCCAAAGATATAAATATCGCATCCCAAAAAATGACCACTTTAAACTGGCACAATATTCTCTACCCGCGCCCATTCTAGATTCATTAATCTCATCTTTCAACATCCAACACTCGTACTTCTCATCCCCGGTCACATGCTCCATGCAACTTACGAAGTTCTATTCACCCTTCAAAAGAGACAAATTTTTTGGCTCACTAGGAAATGCCTTTGACCACAAATGGATGGGAAATGGTATTGTACACCCCCACAATATAGAAGATACACTACAACCAATACACTGGGCAAGACTTGCAGCCAAAAATGATCCACACTCCACCTCCACTCTTATTATTACACCAGACAACAACTGGTACCAAAACTTTGACCCTCATTCATGGCCATTCCCAGACTCTCACATCATAGCCTTATTTGAAGCAGACTCGGTACCATATGAAGAACCCACCTTACCACCCGACTTACCAAGAAAACCTAGGTTTGAATCATCTACCATCCAAATACTATGCATACACCATCAAAATAATAACATTGGTACCTTAGAACAACTTGCCATACTCACCTCCATAACAAATTATCTTAACACAAGGGGAATATATACAAAAATAGCTCCACCCACACCCTTCCTTACCCCAGTGAATCATAACAAGAAATGGTCCCATCTTAAATATGCAAATACAGCACAAACCCACCCCATTACAACACCCCCTCCCCATTATCGTGATTACACTCCCTTAAAATTTGCCCCCGCATACAGTTATTATATAGATGGTTCCTTCAAAGAACGAACAGTAGTCAGCCCAGGACATTGGCATAGAGAAAAAGTTGGATATGGCATATACAACTCAACCAAAGAAATAAAAATATCCAAAAGACTCCATGGACTTCAAAACATCCTCCAAGCAAAAGTAATGGCCCTCCATAAAACCCTCCAAATTATCACTACACAATACGCTAATGAACCTGCACACATCTTCAGAGACTGTATCAACGTCTTATATCTATTAAATACACAAATAACACACCCCATCCTCCACAATAGCCACCCCGACCAAACCATCCTATCATCCATGGTTCAAATGTTACAAAATTGCACACAAATCACAACCCTCCATAAAGTTAGAGCACATGCCAACATAGAAGGAAACGAACAAGCGGATAAATTAGCTAAAGGACTAAATAAATCCCATAGAGATGCCGAACACCCACATGAACACGCCCACGCTACCCCGTACTACCTCCAAAGAGAAAGTTGGGCTTCTATGGAAGATACCCTGGACAAAGGCCCCATCAGATTTTTAGACAAATACCTCAAAAAACAAGATCTAATCAACAACCTCGATCTAATCTCAGAAATCTCCCTAACGTAGACAAATGGACCGGTAATAAAGACATTAAAATGAATTCTCTACAAACTTCTCGAAAAATCCCATAATTACTCACTTACAAAAAACAAGCATTATCAAATTTTGTACCGGATAATATATGGGAAATGCCCGCAAACAACTCTTCTTTGGTATCAAAAGATTTCCATCCATAACATGCCCAATATGCGCATCCACGGACCGAGACACATGGCTACACATACTCCTCAAATGCCAAAACCACCATATACACTCCATAATCGTCAAAAGACACAACAAAGCGGTATGGAAAATCTGGAAACTAATAATACCCTCCAGTAAATCACAATGCTTTATACTTATGAATGTTGGAACCTTCAACAACAAACCACAAGAAAATACGGTCCCCACATTGCTACTTCCATGCACATGTGGAACCCAAAGATGTCACTGCAATGCAAGATTCAAACCAGACATACTATGTGTCAAAGGACTACCATATAAAGACCCCCCACCGGACCACATAAATTCAAACCTGACCATCCAATTTATCGAATTCAAATATTGTAACGATAGATTTCTCCCAGAAGCAATCGAAAACAAAATTAATAAATACCAACCACTTATCAACGACATAACAGCCCTTGGATGGAAAGTTGACCCCCTTATTGACATTACCACCAGAGCTAGAGCCACTACCTTTATCCCCTCTATGAAAAGCCTTGAAAAAACATTCAATATCCCCACTAATCCAATTAAAAATACATTCACAAATATTAACATCATCGCTATCCAATATGCAATGTCCATACTCTTACATGAATGTAAACTAGAAAATAACCAACCCCTTCAGAAAAAAAAATGTAAAAATGTAAAAAAACCTCTCAGAACACACAGTTAATCATAACTAGATCACTTCTAGGAACAGAGCCTGTGGCTCTAGTTTGTCCCTATTTATGGTTACAGATTACTGGTCCCGGGTTACATAGTGTCTACCCTCGAGAGGGGGGAGTAGGTCCATACTACTAAACCTATATCCAGTAGACATGGATTTAGTGGTGGAACGAACAAACACTTTATTCACTCCAGCCCCCCTCAAGGACCGAAGTTTATTTTTATTTTTTTACACACAAGTATTTCACTCTGATAAAATATAGAAATATACTAAATTTTAGTAAGACTTACACCTTTGGATTCAAGATTAAGAATAACCATGACGGACTTCAAACGACAACGGAATTCAGAATACAAACCATGGCGGAATGAGAACCCTGATGGGATGAGGGCCCTTACGGAATGACGACCCTGGCGGAATGAGAACCCTGACGGGATGAGGGCCCTTACGGAATGACGACCCTGGCGGAACGAGAACCCTGACGGGATGAGGGCCCTTACGGAATGACGACCCTGACGGAACAAGGTGCTCCACTCTCAGCCTCTGTCCCAAACACAGCCACCACAAACTGCGTTTCAATGCTGCAATACACGCACAACAAACGCTCTGTCAATGCTTGCGACAGAACTAACGCTTTCCATCGCGGATCCATCGTCCTTGCTCTGATCTTGCCTCCTCACGCATCGTTCACGGCGCCCGTCTCTCTCTGCTTAGGGTTTGTTGGTGGTTGAGGGATTGGGGTCGGGGTTGCGGTGGAGGGGGGAGGGGGTTAGCTATGGCGACGTATGAGTTACGGCAGACGGCGTACGTGAAGCTCGTCTTGCACGCGCTCAAGCACACGACGTGCGCCGTGAACGGCGTCTTGATCGGGCGCGTGAACGTGGGCGAGGACAAGCCGGCCGCGGTGGAGGTCACGGACTGCGTGCCGCTGTTCCACGGGCAGCTCGCGCTGCTGCCCATGCTGGAGCTCGCGCTGCTGCAGGTGGACGAGTATCTGGCCGCGGGGAAGGACGCGTCGCTGCAGATCGTCGGGTACTACCACGCCAACGAGCTGTTCGACAACTACGAGCTCGGGTCTGTGGCGAAGAAGATCGGCGACCACATTGCCAGGCACTGCCCTCAGGCCGGGATCCTGTTGCTGGACAACAGGCAGCTCGTGGCGCTCGCCAAGGCGGAGACCAGCAAGGCGCCCGTGGTGCACTTGTACGTGCGGGAGGGTTCGAGCTGGCGGTCCGGCGGCGCGGAGTTGCGGTTGAAGGAGACCATGGCCAACAGCATCCTGAGTGATTACATCAAGGAGGAGCGCGAGCGGCTTGTTGTGGACTTTGACGAGCATTTGGACGACGTTTCCAAAGACTGGCTCAACCCTACCCTCTTCAACTGAGATGCCCCACTTTTCCATTTTTTCACACCATCTGGTAGGGAGGTTTAGGTTTTCGTCAATTGTCACTTTCTGAAAGGTTTAAACCCTAGATACCTGAGGGCTCAAGTTCCGCTTTTTCTTTCAGAAGAGATAGGTTGCATCAACATTTTTACTTGTAACAAAGTCCTGCATTTTTTTCTTTTAATAATTTAGAGCCTCATGGCAATACTATGCGGCCGTTGCATCCTCATCTTTTTTGTGAATTTTCCATACAATGTAGCGAGTATCATTTCTCCCTCGCGGTTGTCGTCATTTCTAAGATACTCAATGAGTCGGGGTTACGTCAATGTTGTTCGGAACAGTAGTAAAAAAATA
Organism: Bryoerythrophyllum caledonicum; assembly: GCA_963971425.1. Lineage (NCBI taxonomy): Eukaryota > Viridiplantae > Streptophyta > Bryopsida > Pottiales > Pottiaceae > Bryoerythrophyllum > Bryoerythrophyllum caledonicum. The sequence goes on from OZ020518.1 coordinate 25,264,484, forward strand.
TGTAGTATGTCTTATTTTTTAGTGCCAACACAGTCCACTTTACAAATGCTTTATTTTAGGGTCAATTTCATTTTCACAGGACAGGACAGATCAATTGAGAGTCCAAATTTCAGACTAGGCGCAATGTATGCTGTAAATGAGTTATGGTGCTTCACACGCCAGTGTACTTGACCATGAACGAATATGTAGAGATGCTTATCATCAGGGCACAGTTGAGATTTATTTTTCATTGAGAAATACAACATATGCCGCACTTATGTGAACATCGGCGACTACAAGTTTGTTGCTTTCACACAATCTTTTCAATCATATGGAGATTAGCCGTATGGGCCGGTTGAGGATACAATCTGCCTGAAGTGACTACAGCACTTGTTTGCCAACTGCCAAGTCTTTGCTGAGTGCTACCAATGGCAAGTTCGACCTCATCAACGCTGGATCTGGTTCTTGCACTTTGAGAAGAAGTGACAGGCAAAGACTCTAGTATGCCGCTGTTTATGAGGATTCCAACGACGTGTAGAGTCCCAAGGGCTTGGTCTTGGGCAGTGGCGGCATAAATTTGATCACGTGATCAACATTGTCAGTATCATGAATCTGTTGCAAAATTTGCACCACCTGCTCCATGGTCGGTCTAACCTTGGGATTGGGAAGTCAAGACAGGAGTCCGAGGTGCAGGAGATTCTTAATCAGCTTCTCCACTTCGACTTCAACATCATCGTCTTCAGCGTGAAGATTATTGGGCGTGTTGTCGTGATTACAAGCACGAGGGTCATGTGATGTACTGGGCTGGGCCTCATGTGAAGTTCGAAGCAACCGTGGGTCAGCAACTCTGAGGAGTGTGTCAGCTTCTTGAGCACGCCAAACTGTGTATAACAAAACAAGGTCCTCTGGTTCTGGTGCCTTTAAACCAAGAGGTTGCTTTCCGCATACGACTTCGAGTACCAAAACGCCGAAGCTGTAAACATCAGATTCTTTCGTTGCTTTTCCAGTGTACGGCATCTCCGGCGCCATGTAACCAAAAGTACCTGCTGCCATGGTTGTCCTGTCGTTCTATTGGTGATCCATCGAGCGCCCAAGTCCGAAATCTCCAAGGTGTGCTTTGAAATCTACATCCAACAGGACATTGCTCGATTTTACATCTCTGTGTAGAACACATTGAAGGCAATGTGTGTGCAAGTACGCAAGAGCAGTCGCCAGTTCCTTAAGAATGCGATGTCGCAGTTTCCATGAAAGAATTGACCTTGGCTCACAACGGTCACCACTCTTGTAAAGCCATTCGTTGAGGCTTCCGTTCGGCATGTACTCATAAACCAACAACAACCGGTCTTTCTCATGAAACCATCCTTGCAACTGCACCACATTTCGATGCCGAATCAAGCCGAGACTAGAGATCTCCGCGCGGAACGCTGTTTCCGAATGTTTCGCTTCGTAATGGATACGTTTCACAGCCAACTTAGTATCCCCAAATGAAGCTGCTCCCGAACCAAGCCCTATTGTCTGGAGAGATGCTGCAAGCCCCCTTCCTCGCTATCCAGGACAGCACCCACGCTTGTTGGATTTCATAGTAATCACTTCTCAGAAAGACTGGGTTTGTTCCCAGTTCCGGTAAGGTAAGGTAAGCCCCCCTAAAACCGACAAGTTACGGAATGTGCATATATGGAGAGAGGGGATAATTATACTATTATTTTTCAGTGATAGCCAATAGGATTACAATTCCAACCCAAGTGATTTCATATTTTTCCGATGAAAACTGAATTAGTTATGAATTTTCAAAGTGTGCAGCCATGTTTAGTGGGTGGCCAGCAGTAGGTACCCCCCATAATCAACGATCAAAAGTTAGGGTCTTGACTAATAGCAAACCTCCATTTGGAGCTGAGTTGGTGATAATGGGATGGAAGAGGGTTGGATATACCCCAATTTTATAGGCGTTGGCTATGGGTTTTTTTGGTTATGGGGGGCTTACCTTACATATGTCATCTACTATGTCACCATGTTCAAGATTTGCAACACATTGTGGCATGACATATATGATGTATGTCGTACATGGTGACATGCATGACATATGTCGTACAAGGTGACATACATGACATATGTCGTACAAGGTGACATACATGATTTACCCCTAAGGCTGAATAACCTATCACCATTTCCGAAATTTATAAAATACCCCATTTCCGAAATTTTAGGGAAGTCAATTATGATTGGGTGTCAGTTTATAATTGGTTAAAAGCTCTCGGTTTTTAGCCTCTTGCACAAGTGGTCATTAGCACAACTTACTGTAGAAGTAAAGAGTTTTGTATGTCAAGAATGGGTCACGCCTTACTATCCACTTTGAAAATTTGTAGCAATTTCAATATGAAGAAATAAATGGTCACAACAATTGCAATATTCATGAAATCCTATTTTGAATTCCCAAAAAAACTCTTACCACATATTTAAACGCTATAAATAGGTCAGCAAGCTTAAGTTGGTGGTTATAGGTCATCCAACCTTAAATGACAAAAATCCTGAGGTCTCTTAACCGCTACATGACAAAAATCCTGAAGTGGGCTTTTGCAAATCTTAGGCATGTTCCCATGGTTGAAATTTATAATTACAATCCTTGAAATTTTATACAAAGATGCAAGAAGACAAGAGGTACATGGGAATATGAATTTTTTTCTTATCAAACCTATGGAGAAAAAGTTATGCTACTTCAAAGGAAAACTTCTCAAGAGTGGGCACGTCGAGGAACTCCAAAACTTTTGCTGGGACAATTTATTAAATGTGAGATTTTCAATACTAGCAAGTATTATTATATCCTTTTATATCATCAAGAAAGATTTTCTTTCGAGAAGAGTGGCATATTAACCCAAGTCAAACATTTTCACACATTGTCACACATTGTCGGGCAAGGTACCGAAGGAAACTTTTTTTCCCACATAAAACTTAGAGATCTACATGGTTTTAATTCTTATTTTCTCCACAACAATATGTGGTATAAACCTTCTTATTCACCATTTGAATTATAAACCTAAACATATTTATTGACAAAAATGATAAAATGTGAATTGCTAAATTTTGAATTTTCACTCCTTGCACAATTGTTTTGTATACTCTACAACACTTCTCCACCTCTAAAAGTTGGTGAACAAGGAACTAACATCCTTTTAAACATGATGGTAATGGATTTTGACCCTATGTAATGCAAAAATTTGACACCAAGTGAAGTCAAAGTCCATTGATCCACTCAAGCCAAGGAAGAAAATGAATTGATTTCTTTACATTAAATACTATAATCTTTCAATCTCTGCATTCAAAATTTATAAAATTATGTGAGTATGATATTTAATAGATCTTTATTGATGTGCCATCAAAGTTTATGAAATTTTGTGAGCATTTAATTTTGAACATCAAAGTTTCTGTTCCCTTTTCCACTCCTTACTTGAGAATGGGCAATTTTGAAGTGTTTTTATAAGAACTGCAGGGGTTAAATCTACGAGTGTGATAGATGATATTCTATCAGAAACATGTAGAAGCCTTGTAAGATGCTGGTGCTGTACCCAAGCAAACAATTTTGCTTCACAAGTTGTTGACCAGATAATTTCCATAATTTAAATAAAAGAAACCGAGGAGTGTCACCAACTTTGGCCGGACATATGAATAATACCATAAAAGTGCACCGAACCAGTATCAGCCAACAGTCAAACCAATATCCGTTTCTTTCACTATTGACCACAGAAATGACGTCAACTAATGAGTGCAACATCTCTAAAGCTCCCCCTTTAGCACATTCTCGCTGGATACGGTTGGCCACTTTTACATATCTCCTCATTTGCCACCTGATCCTTGCAGAAGAATTGCCGACCCTTGAAACCCTATTCCTAGTCTGTGGTTCAATTCAAAACCAGAAAAGGAAGGAATCCAAGCTTAATCACGACATCACGATGTATTGAAGCTTTCCTAGCCACGAAACATATTCACAAGGATCTAGTAGTGATCTTATCATAATCCTTCCTGTACCTATCCTAAAAGTCTGCAGTGAGATGTGCATCAACATTAACAGGATGTTTATTCATCAATGTAAGGGATTGACATACTCTCGTGTGCACCACCAGTGCAACCTTAAAAGTGGATGGGCTTGTCGTAGGTAGCCATAGCTGCCTCCTTCACAGCCTCACTCAATGTGGGGTGCCCGTGGCAGACGCGGGCAATATCTTCACTGCTAGCTCCATACTCCATTGCCAAACAAGCCTCATGGATCAGCTCACCGGCGCTGGGCCCCATGATGTGCACACCTATGATTTTATCCGTCTCCTTTTCGGCAATGATCTTCACCATCCCTTCAGCGTCGTCGATACTGCGAGCACGGCTGTTAGCCATGAAGGGGAATTTCCCGACTCTGTACTCGATGTTCGCAGCCTTGGCTTGCTCCTCTGTTTTCCCAACGCTGGCTACTTCGGGGTGAGTGTACACCACTCCGGGAACAGTGTTGTAATTGACATGGCCAGCCTTTCCAGCAATGAGCTCCACACATGCAACACCATCCTCTTCCGCCTTATGTGCAAGCATCGGTCCTGGGATAACGTCACCGATGGCAAAAACTCCAGGAACATTGGTTTTGAAGCTATGGTCGACCTCCACGCGTCCGAACTTGTCAACCTTCACTCCGAGCTCCTCCAATCCAAGACCCTTTGTGAACGGCGTCCTGCCGGCCGCGACCAACACAATGTTCGCATCCAATGTGCTCGGCGATCCACCCTCTGCAGCTTCCAAATGAAGAGTCAAACCACCATCGCTCTTCTCCTCCACTTTGACCACCTTCGTCTTCAGCTTAAATTTCATCTTCTGCTTCTCAAGAGACCGCTGGAACGACTTTCTCACTTCCGCGTCCATCGATGGCACAATGGCATCACCGAATTCCACAACAGTGACCTCGGAACCTAGCCGACCCCACACAGACCCCATTTCCAGTCCAATGTAACCCCCCCCAACCACCACAAGCTTCTGCGGCACTTCCGTCAACGTTAGAGCCCCTGTGGACGACACAACCTTCTTCTCGTCGATCGTGATGCCTGGCAGCCCCTTCACTGCAGACCCCGTGGCAATGATAATGTTCTTCCCCTTCACGGTCTTGGAGCCCCCCTCCAACAACTCAACCGTGACCTCGTTAGGGCTAGTGATCTTCCCATACCCCTTCACGTACGTCACCTTGTTCTTCTTAAACAGCCCCTCAATTCCCTTGGTCAATCCCGTCACCGCCTTGTCCTTCTGCTGCATCATCGCCGGAAGGTCGATCGCCACGCTCCCAACCTTCACTCCGTGCGACGCAAAATTGTGCTGAGCATCGTGGTACATGTGCGACGATTGCAGAAGCGCCTGTGAAAGAAATTCTAACAAGTAATTAATTACCAAAATCCTCCAGAAATAAACACCAGAAAAATATAGCACGTTCTCAAAAGCTCTCCAAATACTAAGAAATACAAAATCTCCGAATTCCCTTCACCAAACCTCGCACATACCTCAATGTATCCTCCCGCGCACCAAATCCTCAAACCGAGATCCTCACACAGAAACAGAAAGCAAAGCCTACCAAACACGAACGCCATCCACAACGAAACTAGGTCACGGCACCAAGAAACGAAGAGAATTGCCCGATCGCGGGGATTTCACGCGACAAACCTTGGACGGGATGCAGCCGACGTTGAGGCAGGTTCCGCCGAGCGAGCCGCGGCCCTCGATGCACGTGGTCCTGAATCCCAGCTGCGCGGCCTTGATGGCCGCGACGTAACCCCCGGGGCCGCCTCCCACCACGACGACATCATTCTCCGCATCGGCTGCGGCCGCGGAGTAGCAGCGCTGGCTGCCGCCCACGCGGTAGAGGTAGAGGCGCTGCGTGACCTGCTGCACGGCCTTGCGCGAGCAGCTCCTGGCCGCCATGGCTGGCGATAACCCCCTCTCTCCCTCTCTCACTGCCTCTCTCGTTGTCGCCTCCAAACTAAAGCTTCGTCAGGCCCTGCGAATGTAAAGGAGAAGGAGAAGGCCAAAACTCGGGAAGATGGAGATGGGGCCAAATAAGGCGGAGGTCCGCCAGGCGATGTTAAATGTTGGGCTTCCCTGACTCTTCTGGTTCTTCCCAGATCCGTCTCGATGTGTTCGTTCGTCCGTGGGCCCGACGACGAAGTTGCTTCTGCGGGTTCTCGTTCAGCGGCACATGCGCTTTCGTTCCTGTGCTGGAATGGATGAATGTCCGGTGGATGGATGAATGTCGAGTGGTGGATGGATTAATGACGGGTGGATGGATGGTTAGTAGTGAGGTGAAAGGTAATAGTGAAATTCATCCAAATTGCAGTGATTGGATGTGGAATTTTACCCGTATACCTATACCTCGTATATTTCAATAAGCAGGCGCACATGGCCCTGGACTTGGACCCCCTTCATTTTGTAAGGCTGAACCTACCTGGTCACCTGTATTCCGATTTGGGATTCCAGGGACAAGATGGGGGTCGAAAGCCAGCTGCACGGATGGCATGTGCGTTTGCTTGAAAAGAAAAAGAAGAACTCTGGTCAACTGGCTTGACTATCGTGTTTAGTCATTCTCTTCACTGAGCCTACAGCCACAAGACATAGGCTAGTGTAATAAAACTACTCCCCATTTTGAGGATAAATACTTTATTACACTTAGTGCTTTAGAGACAACCAACGTGTCATCCCCTCCAAGGGCCTTGTGGATATTCCTACAATAAGCAGCGGCACATGGCTGCCATACGGCCCCCATCTTGCACCGGGTTGGGGCCTGGCTACCCTGATGGGGCGAGCCCTCCAAATCGAGGAAGAACCCTGGGCAGGGCCCCAGTTCGAGGGAACTTTTTCACTTTCTTTAAAAATTTACTTTTTAAAAGCATTTTTCACATTTTTTACTATCTGAAAAAAAATTTCACTTATTTTTACAATGGGGGGATTTAGTAACCAGCCCCTCACTGCATGTGCGTGCATAGGTCCACTGGTCCGAGCCCCGTTGGATGGATCCCGCCCCGGGTTGCCACAACCTGACGGGCACCCCGACCCACACCATATGCGCATGCTTAATGAGGTCTTGGGACCCCTCACCATAGTTGGGTGGACAATGGTAGGCAAACGTTGGAATTTAAACTCACAACCACCTCATCGGTGTGCCTTGACTCAAACCACCACACCAAGGCCATGGTGCCTTCATATCTCAATATACATAAGAACAAGTATAGATCTATGTTGTCCCCAAGGAGACAAATATATATGGATGAATAATGGAAGCACGTCATATCAGGATATTGTTGTTAAGAGGGTAAATTAGCCTCTTCAACAAATCTCAATTTTTTTATTTTGCATAATTGCCACTATACTATGTGCTTTTCTTTCTAGACGGACATTAAGGATGGTCTTCAAACATCCCATTGAGAGTCTCTGAATCAGAAGGCTCGCAACTTGTAGAAGTCAATCCAAATGTTGTCAAAGGCAGAAACAGAAACAAATTGAGGAAAATGACACAGATGCAATTTTACGCATATCTGCTTCACCAGCATAATTGCAACGACCACATATCAAACTTGGACAGTCAAATCTTTTTGGGATGTTCACATGTAACTTGAAACATCCCAAAAAGATATGTGATCACAACAGAATTGAAACTCGAGCAAACAATAGAAGACCAGCCGGATTTGGTTGTGTGAGTATTTAACTTGAAATTCCAAAAGTTGATGATAAGTTCCAAAGGCCGCAATTTTTTTGACAAGATGTTGAGATATACTTAGGTAATTGAAATTCAAAAGAGAGGCCTTCTACAAGCGCATATTCTGTTGGTTCTCGAGGAACAATCAAAATTAAAGACCACAGACGAGATAAACTCAAGAGTAACTGCCAAACTATTGGATCTTCTCACTCACTTTGACGCGTATGTGAGATAATACAATTTGTATTTGATATCAAAGTACAATGCGCACATTAACGTTGAGGTAAGCTTTATGCACCGCCCTTACATTGTTGTTTGAAGGTCAACTTAATCGTTTTTGGATCATTTTTGCAAACAATTATGTTTGTCGATCACCATTGTGAATTACCTTTTCGAATACGTGTAGAAAAACACAATTGCACAACTATAGTCATGGAAAGCATTGATGAGATTCAACAATACATTGATGTTGAATCCACCATGTTGTCTGAGGCAATGTAGAGACTATTCGGTTTTCCAATGCATAAAGGATCTTCAACAATTCATCGTATGCAAGTTCATCTACTCAATCAATAACATTTGACATTCTTAATTGGAAGAAATTCTTAATATAAAACAAGCTAGGAAGCCAATTCAAACGAAATGGTTTGAAGCAAATTGCACAATACCACTTGTCAGAGATACGTCTTACGTGGGCTTTCCTTCTCGCTTCACATGTCTATCAGCAAAGAAATGGACATTTCTAAAGAAGGAATTTGCACTAGGGCCTTTGTCAATCCATCGGCGGGGAAGAGATACTTTCTCCAATTGCTTTTGACTATGGTGAAAGGCACGAGATCTTCTCTAAACCTACGTACTTTGGAAAGCGTTGTTTTTACACTTTTAAGGCTACCTCGATTGTGTGTGGAATTTATGAAGACAATGAAGGGTGGGAGCAATGTCTATGTGCATATGTAGTGATATAGTCAATTGCTCAAATCCGTTTGTTTTTTGTAACCATCTTGTAGTACCACCGGCAAACATGACAATCATGACAATCATGGGAGTAGTGTCATGAAAGTTTATTAGACGACATCGGGCATCGACTACACCAGAATGGAATGGAACACCTACGAAAGGAGCATATGTATTTCTTGCATTAAACGCGATTGTTCAACTACTTGCAATATTTGCAAAGTCACAAAAAAAATTTGATATGCCACTACTTGCATCTTCCATGGAGAAATTGCAAGTAAATTGACTTATTTTGGAGCAGCTCAATAATAATGCCTCACAATTGAGGGAATATGTTCAACAATAAATTGAAACGTTGAAAAACAAGCAACATGACATTTACGACATTGTCATGCAATCGAGCACGCTTAACATCTCCGACAAGATTTACTTTGTTGATGAACTAAGTGGTACCAGAAAGATAAGTTCATCATGAAATTGGTGCATGGCCAAAATGAGATTGAGTTGGCAGTTGCTTTGTCTCAAATTGCCTTTCGTTGCTACACAAAGGCAAGACCGCTCATTCAAGATTTATAATTCCAATTGAGTTAGACTTGATTTATATTTGCAACAATTGCAGACAAGCTGACTTGGCGGTGTCGTATAATGAAAGATCGATAACCACAACAGATCGAGACTCCTAACCAACATCAAATAATTGAAAAACATACACTAAAACAAATATACGTATTACACCGTCAAGAGAATAACTAGTAAATCACAAAAGGCACCACGGCCTTGGTGTAGTGGTTTGAGTCATGGCACACCGGTGAGGTGGTTGTGAGTTCAAATCCCCATGCCGGCATGGGGCCTACCACCATAGTCCACCCAACTATGGTGGGGGGTCTTGAGACCTCGTTGTATGGGTACCCAAAAAGCCCTTGGGGGGGATGACATGTCGGTTGTCTTTGAGGCACTTAGTGTAGAAAAGTATTTACCTTCGAAAGGAGGAAGTAGCTCTAGATTCACTATCCTTTGTCCGGTGGCCATCGGATTAGTGTATAGAATGAACAAACACTATATTCATGCCGGTCCCTTCGGGGCCAGAGTTCTTTTTTTAAATTTTTTAAAATTTTTTTTAGTAAATCACAAGAGTAGTCAAGCGTCTCGCACTCCACAAAGGGAGAATCAACAAGTGCAAGTAGTATAAGAAAATGCAGAGCCTTTATTAATGATAAACAATCGAAGGTAATCACTAAACACTCTCTAACTCACTCACAAAGCTTGACTTGACAAAGACGTTAAGTCAAGGACGTGTGCGGCGCTATATGCACACACACATAACCATAAGCGGATGGAAATAATCCACGGATGAATGTCATGCGCTGCCGTACGTTCCTAAACCCGTAGATTAGTAACAAACTAATCTACGCTAAAACACTACAATACATAGAGGCCCTCGACACCACGTCCCGTGACAATAGAACTAATACGGCGTACAAAGCTCATTCTTTGGCATAAGGCACCAATGGTCAACATTCTAGCCTGTAAAGTAGTCAACCATATGCTCCGCAACATAACTTAGAAAATCGTGTCCTTTGGAAGAATTGATGTGCGGCGGTTTCAAACAAGTTGTGTTTGTTGTTTTAAAGGACTTACGACAAGACATTGTTGCAGCAACAATCAAGGAATCCTACATGTGGGGCCTCATTGAAGTGTGTGCCTTACATCAAAATATGCCTACCACTGCAACTTCTATCACGCTTGCAAATTTTGGGGAATCAGATGTTTGTAGATTTACTTTTGGCGCTTGAAAAAGGCAAGTTGGACATTGTTCAGAAAGATAATGTCCAATCTCCAGCTGATATGGTATTCCCTTAGCAGACAATGAAGGGTCTAATTGACGCAATTTACTCCAAAATATAAATTGGAATTGCGGCGAAAGGAACTTTTTCTATAGTTGTGCTATTCTTGCTGCAGGCAACAAAGATGTGGAGAAAATCAAAGTTGTTGTATTGGACATATTATCTGGGGCAAGTCATATTATCTTAAACGCTAGGAAGGTGGACAATGAAAATGGCGCCAATGTGATCTCATATGAGTTTATAAATATGTTGGAAGTCAGCTGGTGGTTACGACAAATTTAGCAGACGTTGAAGTTGGTACACGGGTAATGCTTCTCTGTAACTTTGATTCATTAAATGGACTATGTGATAGCATTAGACCCATCTTCTGCCGGTGCTCCGCTTGAGTGATTGAGGCAAAAGTCTTCATAGGTGATCGTGCTGATTATGTTGCATTCATACTACAAATTTCTTAGACTACTTAGAGTGTTGGACTTCCATTTTTAATACACCGCAAGCAATTTCTGATTTGCGTTGCATATGCCATGACAATGAGCAAGTCACAAGTCACCCAAAATTGATATCTACCTATCCAAGGCAATTTATTCCAATTTATTCCAAATTTGCGTACAATGGCTTCTAAAGACAATTGGTGCTTGTGGAAGGAGATCACATGGAGATGACAAAATAATGCACAATGTAATTATAACAAAGCACTTTGGTAATTGCAATTTGATTTATCAATGATTCTCTTATTATTTCACAAATTTTATGTTTCGAAGGAGTCACAAATGTCATTTCCCCGTCCAAGACGATGGGTCTTTACACTAGTCTCAATATATAAAAGATGAAGTATAGATCTTCCTCGTCCTCGACGAGGCAAGTATATTTGGATAAATAACTTTAAAGTGGATAAATTTTTACAAAAAAGAAAAGAAAAGAAAAGAATAAAAATAAAATTATAAACCTTGTCTTTGTGAGGAATTGTGTGTCCTGGGGATTCTTGACCATTAGATGAGTATCTCATTGTTTTTTTTTATAAAAAGAGAAACAAGTGAAACCTTGTGAAACCAAACTCAGGGTATCCAAAGTATATATTGGATATATAAAGTAAATAAGGAGTATACATAGTAAATAATGGGTATGTAAAGTATATAATGGATATTTAACGAGTATTTGACACGTATATAATGAGTATTTGATGGTTGTATAGGGGACATACAATAGATACATCTGATTTTTGCATTTGAATACATTTATTCAATTAGGGATAGTCCTTTCCTCGTCGAGAATGACAACGATGTACTTATAAATTATAATCTTCAAAGTTTTAAGTTCCGCTAATTTACAAACTCTGCAAAGTGATAAGTTCCGCTAACTTATAAACTCTGCTAACTTATAACCCCTGCTGATGTTGATAGAAGTGCTCTTCTAAATTTTAACCTCTTCTAAGTTATTAACAAACATATCCAATTGTGCATATTTAGCTATAACTTATTCGAGGAATGAATGTGTATAAAGTGATTTTAGAACCTTAGGTTCTTCACCCTAAACCGTACCTAAGTACCATACCTCCATTACCACATCAATGTACCATATCCATAAGTTTCATCTATAACTCCCATTTGTTAGTTCCATCAATCAATTTTATCCATGAGCCATAGCCATCATGCACCCAATCCTTGTCTCATCCATTGGTTCATAATCCTTTAAGGACAAGTAAACTTTCGACAATGAAAGAATCTATGAGCATAATAAAACATCATCAATACAACGGATACATTTCATTGCAACCCCACTTCAAAGATACGACTATAATTCACCGATGCTCATATCAATTTTTGTTCATTCTACTCTACTACGGAGTTGCAATTAAAATTTCCCACAGAAGTGGCGTGTTGCGCCTGCTATAGGAGTTAACATGCCCAAATAACTAATAAATGGTCGTGAGACCTAATCCCTTTAATCCCTAAGAGCCCAAGTGTACGTGGGGCGTATGTTTTGGATTTTGGGCAGGTTCTTAATTTATTTTTTTTAAATTTATTTTTTTGGAAACTCTTACTCTAGATTTTCCCTGATGAGAGCTCCATGGAGATATTTTTATTATTATTTTTGGATTTATGGTTTGAAAGTTAGTACCACTCAAAGTTAGAAATGGGGATTCCAGGCAACTCCAAAATCTCTCTAGAAGTCTCTTTTGACATTGAGATTTTCCAAACATGTAGAAATATGACCTTCTTAGAAAATGTCCAAAAAAAAATCTTGTCTTTAGTGTAAAAAAACATTTTAACTCAAGTCAAACATTTCTACACATTTCAGGAAACCAGGAAAAAAAACTTCTTATCTACAAAAACCTAGCAATCTTCATATTTTTCACTTTTCATTTTTTCTACAACAATATGTGGTGAAAAACCTTCTTATTGACCATTTCAATTATCATTCTAAAACATATTAAATTCTCAAAAAAATAAATCGTGAATTGACAATTTATGAACCTCTACTCCTTCCACACTTGTTTTGAATATGCTACACCCCTTCTCTACCTCTAAAAATTGTTGCATAAGGAACTAACATCATGCTCACCACAATGGTAAAAGATTTAGACCTTGTGTAGTGTAAAAACTTAATACCAAATGAAGTCAAAGTCTGCTAATCCACTCAACGCAGGGAAGTAAATGAACCATTTTCTTGTCTTCAAACACTAAAATCTTTCAATCTGTGTAGTCAACGTGTATGAAATTTTATGAGTATGTTACTTAGTAAGTCTTAATGGAGATCCTACGGTCAAAAGGATAAATATAAGGTTTTATTTCCTTCCTTACTAATTGCACTAGAATCAACAATTTTGAAGTGTTTTTGGTGCGAAATTGTCTCGGGCTTTTAGGGGTTAAGGTCATTTTGACAGGCTATGGCTATCATTTTGACAATTTTAGCTCACAATCTTAAAATTGGCATTGATTTTTTTCTGATATTTAAGAGACTTTTCCCACAATCTCAAGATGAGCATAGATTTTTTTCTGATAAAATCCAATTGGATGAAACAGGGTATCACTGCATTTTAGGGTTTAATTGGTGGGCTCCGTAAGGAGCATTCCAAAAAGAAGGATATGCCGGTGGGTGTACTCAGCGCACGGTATTCTTTAGTAAAAGGCGAAAGAATAGTTCGCTCTGTGCTGAGCACCCAGCTTCGTTCACTGCCAGGTTCAAACGCCGTATATTATACAGGAAGAGTGTTCTGGATCTAGCAACCCTTATGGGTTGAGTTTGATCATTCTCTCAAGTGGCTCTAGTATCTCCAGACACACAAACCTGGAGCCTTCTCCGTTGCTTTCTTATTTCCAATTTCAGCTCAATCATTTAATATTGTTTAACTTGCTTCGACACTGCTGCATCAAAGGTCTGAAGTCAGAGGATGCCCAAGTAATGAGACATAACCCTTGCTCCACTTCATCCAAAGCATTGCTGCAGCTTCTACTTCATATGAGCTTCACGTAGGTTAAGTCTAGATCATGCGTTTACCGATTACTCAGACCCCCAAACGCAAGCAACAAAGCTAACAAGAAAGGTGCGTTACTAACCCCGTGGCTATCCAACGCAGTCCATTGCCCTTAACCGTTAACATCAACTTCAGAGACGATTCAGAGATGGCACAAAATCCTCACAGGGTGCAAAGGAAGAAGTGCATCATGTGTAGGATCAGCAGGGCTTGCAAGACGAGTCTCTAGTTTCTTAAACGTCATCTCCTTTACACAAAGGATTACGAGAAGAAAATGCAAAGCGTCACATTATAGATTGCATCTCAACCCCGCTGCTGCTATCTAGCTCTTACTGCACTTTCCTTCCAACCCCAAAAATCAATGATACAATACATATTGACATCACTGACCGGTGATCTTTGCCTTCTGCTCATCGATCAGCTTCACAAGCTCTTCCCTGCACGATCCGGAGACAATCCAATCAGCATAGTCCACCCAAAATAACAGAATGACAAGCCTTTTGCACTCTGGAAGTGTCGGAGATAAGATTATGAGGCAAAACGACGTCTGGAGAGCAAACGGTCGCTGAGCATGTTATTGCACATGATAGGAGTCCAAGGAGACCCAGAAATGCTACTAACCTGTCGGGCTTGAACAGCAGGTATCGGTACGTAAACCACTGCAAACACAGCATACAGTGGAACGAAAATTAGCCACTAACTTCCACCATGAATCCTAGTTCCTACCCTTGAAATTCAGTAATGAAGATTGCAGTTCTAAGAGATGCACGAGAGAAAAGTGGTATTTGATTTACCCCTGAAAACAAAATTCCGACGATCTCAAAAAGATCCGGGATGAGTGGAAGCTTCTCAATGGCCTGTCACATTTCAGTTTAGACATCCGTGCTCATCAATAAAGTAGAGCGCAACAATTGAGGTAAACTAGATCATGAGACTCCGTTTGAAACCGAAGAATTCAACTTGTTTTCACTCACATTGATAAGGCCAAAGGTTGCCCATATCCCGATCAGTCCAGCAACAGCCAATCCAGCGATGGCAGGCTTGTCATCTGACTTTTCCCACTGCATTTTGCACACAATTTTTATTCAGAACCTGAAAGATGATGTGATACGATCAAAGAAATGCTTGTGAACTCCGCCTATGCCACGATGTATGAAACAATGTTAATAATGCATGAAACGCGGAAATGGAAGAATGTAGATGTAAGAGGGCCAACTAGGCTCCCTCTGCAGAAAGCTTCCCTCTAACAACCGACTCAGTTGCCTCGGACCACAAAAAACAGACAAACACGGCGGAATGATGAACAAATACCTTGTCTTGTAAGCTCTGGAGAAAATCCTCCGCAGCAGCAGTGCTCTCATTCACTTTGGTTTCTGCCTCCTTGGTTGCCTTTGAAGCAACGATTGTCAAGGATCTCCTCGCTTCTGCCAGTCATCAAAATTTGACCAAGAACATCAGGACAGTGCAGGCATCTAGTCATGTCCCTAAAGTTGAGAGCTTCCAGATATAAGAGACAAGTAAAATGAAAACATACAGCGGCATCATCAAAATTGGAAAAAAAATTCAACACCGACTTCAGCTCCTCTAATCGCAAGACTTATCCGCATACACATCGGTTTCCACAAACTTCAGGATGCTGAAGTCTAGATTTAACGGCTTCCGATTACAATCATAGTAAAGTCTCATCATCCACCGCACAAGCGAAGGAAAATCGGACATCGCTAGGTTGAAGCCAAAGATCGTCCAACGCCTCCTTCACATTCTCATAAAAAAATAGCAGCGAAGCAACACTGACTTTAAAGACCCAAAAGATCAATCGAATCTGTCGATCACGGTGCAAAACCGAATGTTCTGCTCCTACTGTGCCCACGTGATCACTTCAAACAATAGACGTAGCAACGTTCAAGGCAACGAACATGCAACTCATCAGCGCGTGACGAGTATACTCGCCAAGCAAAACATGCGAAGGAGATGAAGCAGTCTGAAGCAATTACATCGCACTCTCCTTCATTATTCTCACAAACTCTACCAGAGAGGCATCACCAACTAACCAATGCAACTACTCTCTCATTCACGTTGCGAAACCGAACGCCGCCAGCAATCGCCGCAACAGCGTCTAAAGAGAACAACTCGCAACTCAGCAACGAGTGAGTAATCGTCTCGCCACGTGAAGCTGAAGCGCCACAGCCTGCGATAATGCATCCTAGGATCCGAACTCCCACTGTAAACGCAAAAGGCGTCTCCAAATAACGGGCCGACAGCACTCTCAGATCGCAAAGACACTGAAATTCCGCTCCCCACAAACTGGAGCCTTCATACACGGGAAGACAGGAAGAAAAAAAAATACAGCGACTCCAACCTGTTCGGACGCTGGAGCGGGCGAGAGGAGGAAGCGCGACGCCGGAGATCGACGAAGCGCGGCGCCCAGAGAGGAGCACATTGCTGACGGGCGCGACGCGGTCCGCTTGCGGCGTACGCGCGCCGGCGACGCTTCGGACGGAGACTGCCGACATGACGCAGGCGGAGGTGGAGGCCATGGCCGCGGCGACGATACGAGACGGTTGGAGCGAAGTGGTCGACGCGAAATTGAGATAGAATTACGCGCTGCGAGTGCGTGAGTGTGCGTGTGAGTGAGTGACGAAATTGAGGGCTCCAGCCTCGCCACTCTCTCCCAAGCAAAAAATTGGGGATAGTGCCTCCGCGCAGGCCCCTCCCGTTCCCCGTTCCCAGGCTCCCCGTCCCCCGTTCCCAGACTCGGGATAGAAGTGGTGCGAATTCGCAAGCGCTGATTGCTGCACTCAGCTCTTCTATCCGCCATCGCTGCCACGGAGGATCGAGCCGGCGCCCGGTCACCCGCCACCGGCCCAGGCGGTCGAATTTAGATGCAATTTGTACTGTGAGAACTTCTCTACTGTCATTTATTATATTTGATGGCTTGACCTACTTTAGCAAGCTTCTAAACCACATTATTATTGTCTATACTTTTGATGGCTTGACCTACTTTAGCAATAATTATTGATGAAAATGCATAATTCAAAATGGCTATTCATATTTCTGGGCTTTGTTGGTTGCAAGCTAGAGCTCTTCATACTACCCTAAGTTTTTGAGGGCACCTATTAACTGTGGCCACCAGACAAACAAACTCTGAAAATTCATAACTAATTCACATTCCATCCGAAAAAATACGAAATCAATTGGGTTGGAACTGTAATGGTATTGGCTGAAAAATAGATGAATTATTATTATTATTTTCTCTCTCAATATATGCACATTGCTTAGCTTGTCGGATATGGGGGGCTCACCTAAACATGTGAAGCACAAGTGGCAGCCAGCATCCGGCGCAGAGGCGCTAGCACGTGGAAAGCGAAAAAGCTGCAAAGGTCGGAGAAAGCATGGCATGCGAATTTGCGTTGCATGAGTGAGGGGCGTGGAGTGGGAGGGCGCTCCTGTGGCGCCGAGTGGAGAGAGCCTGTTGAGGAAACGTTATCCGATCGGGAATATCAAACCAGCTGCTGCTCCAATCTGTGGTGATGGAGCTCGATCGCTTTTCCACCTTGATCGTCCAACCACAGTTTTTCCACTCCTGAGGAGGAGAATTATTAGAGATTTGGAGGTCAAACCTTGCACATCAGCTACAAAATATCTTCATCTCATTCCCAACACATCGCTTGCATCCTGTAGCGTGAGCAGTACAGGCACTTCTATCATCAGAGCACTCACATGATATGCACAGCCATAACCATGACAATTTGGAACGTCGGTTTTCGTCAATGATTAGTTTTTTGGATGAAAGCAAGGAGGTAACTTATACAACAGGAAGTGCCAATGACTACTCGAACTCTGATATTACAACAAGAGAATCGTCCCCATTTAAGTTTAGGGGCTTCTCTTTAGAACTAGGATTCAAAACCTGCACACATGTTGGAATATGATAGTTAGTGGAGCTACACGCTGTATGTGTCGATTGTGGATTTTCAAAGAAAGTCACACGTTGCAAGAATGAGGAAGGGAGGTAAGAAAGAGACGCAAGTACCACTTTATTATTATGCCGATAACCTAGAGCAACTTCATTCCTTGATGCTGCCCGCTCTTGAAGCTCAGAGAAGGATGGCGACTCACCTTCCCGTATGTATATTTGTATCCCCTGAAGGTACAACCAGAAGCAATGGGAGGTAATGTTATGAGTGAGCCATCCAAGGAGATCTTGCTCGCTCACAGACACAAAAAAGATCATCTACAACATCGAAACTAATCAACACACGTACCTTCATATATATCTCGTTGCCCCAGGAATTAAGTAATTCTGTCCAGACCGAATTCAAATCGCTGTGCTCAACCACTGAAACAGTCGAGTGCATGTAGTTGTCAGTGTTTGAAACTCACTACGTACAAAATTAAAGAGAGAATATGGAGTGGAATATGTTACTCTCATCCACATGTATATTGGTCACCCTGAACTTAACCCACAGATGAGTTAGGATAAGATGACAAAAACTTTGTGCGTAATTGTGCATGTACCTTGGGAGGTTACTAGACCAGCCAATTCACTGGTTCCAATGTATGTGAGCGTAGGATGACTCTTGACAACCTGCAAGCATCAGGACGAATAAGAACGGCATTTAACCCACCCTCTCGTAAAACACAGGAGTGACATGGCACTAAAGTATATACTTAATTAAGAATCTGATAGAACATTTCTCTGGATATACCTTAAGATACTGTGAACTTAAAGAGACCTACAAAAGATTTCTTAGTAAAACGGAAGATTCGAGTACAGCTAAGTACAGCCAAGCTTCCGAAGAAAAAACGGGTCTGCACACTGACCTGCTTCCCCATCTTGGTGTCAATAAATTCGGCCACTAAACTTGTTACCTGCAGTAACGTGGACCAGTTACGAGGTTGCCAGAGAAAGGTGAAATGCCAGACCAAATATTTATGATAGAAACCCAACAGAATGTTACGGTGAATAGATTTTCTGAAATCTCAATACGCGTTGACAAATAAAAAAAAGGGCAGACTTCAAAACTATCGTATGATCAATGTAACATATAGATTCTCTCAGTTTCGAAAGGACGATAACTGATTAGTCCTAATTCGCAAAAAACTAAGCTTGATGACACAGATGTATTTAAGTAGACCACTGTAAAACACTGATCTAAAATGTGCGGTTAGAAACATTAAAAATGCTTGTCATCCAATCGGCTCACCTTAACTTTGTACTCCTTGCAGAGTGATTCCGCTAACAGCAACGCAAATACACACTGCTTATCAGGCTTGCTTGATTCTGACATTACAAACAACATGTAAGAGATGATTAATACACTAGACAGCTGAGAACTTGTTTCTTGCTCTTTGTCATGTTTTTCATCAAAATAGAAGTTCCTTCGTCAGTTCATTTTATCCTTCTCATGTATAGAGCATGTTTCGTGCCCGGAATATTCAAGCTACGAAGCAGTGGCAGATTGACAACTAACAGAATGCTCTGGAATGGATGCAAGACCTAAAACGAAATAAGATCGAGGAAAAACCTCCAGCATGCCACGCTTTGTCTGCAATGACTACAATAGAAAGTGGGATTTTCTCAGAGTCCTCATCTGCTGACTTCGCTCCCGTGTGCAACCTATTCGGAATGCTGCTCAGTATGGCGTCTTGCAAGTCGGACCGACTCATAGGATTACCAAGCTGCAAATCAAAGCGCAATCAGAGCAATTCATAGGACATCACTACTCGAAGGTCACCAAAAAAACAAGAGATGACAATCAAAGCACTGTCAAACTTACTTTGTGAACTACTTGAATATTGCGAAGATGTGTTCTACTTCTTCTAGCCAAGCATGCAATCCTTTCTTCCACCGGAGCTTCTGCGAGTATTGTCTGAAAATGTAAAAGAATGCATTACAAGTCCCCATTAAAAACTCAACCAACGTACACATTGAACGATCGATAAATAAACAACCAGCCAATAATGTGAGTCTCCTAATCTCCTGTACTGCAACTGTAACTAGATCAAACAGTTCCAATACAGTGAAGATGTATCCCAGCGAACTAATCCATAAACAAAAAAACAAGTACTTCAAACTGTGACGAAATGGTGCCTAAGCAATTCAGTGTAAAACATTTTCGTGATCGAGTCTATTAACTCTTTCAGGACAACGGTGTGATATGGAAAAACACATGGTACTGCAGAGTAGAATGATACCAATTCACTACCAGGGCCGACATAATCGTCATACTCCCACACCATCTCGCTCACACCAGGGCGCCACCCTAATATGATAATCCGTTCTTTTCTTGCAACACTCCAATCAGATGTCTAAACCACATTTACAGGCGCACGACGTAAGATGTTGAAAGAAAATCAAGACATTCCTTCACTGAAAGTAAGGCATGTAAATCAGAAGACACAAGTGAGACATAGCTACAGACCTTAGAACCTGTCCCCTTAGGCCGATTGAAAATCTTAGCCAAATTCCAGGGTTCCTCTAGTTCTGCTGAATCGGAAACTGAATCAGAAGTCGACACTTCAGATAGCCTTCCCGTTCTCGACCTCTCCTCAGCCTTCGCCAAGAGTGCTGCGGGGGGCGAGCGATGAGTATGTTTGCGCGCTAGAATCAGCATCTGCGCAAGCATCGAAAAAACTCAGTTACAAATTGCCTAGAAATACGCTGATGATATCAATTACTTCCTCTCGAAGGCTACTAAACCGCTTGACTAATCAAAACGGCTTTCTGTTTCAGAACTACATAGAAATTCTTCCGCAATGGCCACTGGTTACGAGGTGCGACTGACAACCTTATCGGTCAGTTCCAAGGGTCGTGTGTCCTTCGGATGGAAATCTGGACCCTCTTCTTCCGGAACGAGTCCACAAACCACAGCCTGCATACCCATGAACCTTCCGCGATCAAAACGGCAGCAAAACTTTACAATAACTACCTCAAAAGGGTAGGAAAACAGTCAATCCGATTCAGAAGGCGGAAAAACATCAGATACCTCTGGAAATCCGCGACGAACCTCTCCATATAACAGGCCAGCAAGACTTGGGTAGTTACGAAGGTTTATGACGGTCTCTGGACACCAAGTTGATGTGTCAAGCACAGTGGTATGGATACAAACGTTCTTCATAGCTATGAACAGTTGAAAATTCCACAAGATAAATTCATGAGACGAGCATTGGGTTCATGGGACATACTGCTGTGGTCGAGAAGCTGTTGATATACATCAACTAAGCCAGCTTGGCGAGTACATTGGACAAAGAGCTTAGATGATAAATTCTGCACTGGGCTTACTTTCAGCCCTGACAAACTTTTCAATAAGCCGGCAGTACTCTTCCTTGACACCTGCATACACTTCTTTGTTAATATGAATTTCATAGCAAACGTTTCGTAATGTTTTCCCCAGACTGAGACCACATCACATCGCCTTGTTCAAGAGTAAAGATACAAAAACAGGGCGTTACCTCCACAATCACATTACCAGCAGTTCGTTCATCTAGTAGAGACTGCAGGGCCAAAAGCGCAAGAACATTGTCTGCATCTGCCTCATATCTGCACGAATTCCAAAGTGCGAGTTAAGGAACCAGGAAAATAACCATCCGCCCCATCTTCAAAACTGAATGCTTGGCATTCGTGGCTTAAGAATACTACGCAAAGAGCTTGTCCAGGGAAAATCAGAACAATCAGAATCGCGAAACTCAATCAGCTCTATCTAAAGTATCTCAAGTCAAGGAAGCGTACGGGTCATCTTTATTTGCCAGAAGAACAATAGAGCGAGCTTTATCAGCAGCCACCTTCGCAAAAGATCTCGGACTGCTAAGACTACCGCTGCATGCACCATGTGAAAATAGTTAGCTTGACATCACCAGCAACACTTGATGTGAAGTCATTATGTAACTTAGAGGAAATACTTGGTACACAGCTACACGACTGGCTTAGACGAATATATCACACAACATCGCTGAGTTAACTTGTGGCATTCATGACATCCATGTGAGCACGTTGTTCTGCACCAACTAGAGAGGATCAACGAGAAGCCTATATCAGTGTGCTGCGATAGAGGAACCAACTTCCTTACCATCGAGTCAAAATATTGATTTGAGAGCATTCTTTAGTGATAGGCGAGACAAGCTTCTCAATCTCCCTCCTTGCTCGCTCTGAAAGAAGTAGAACTGTTTGTTTTCTGCAATCGTAAGTAACAAAGCTCAATGCAACAGGTTGGCCAAACAGTCATGCCAAAGACCACCAGCCCAATCGACAAACACCAAGCTTGCACAGCACCCTTCACAAGAAAGCGTATCATGTTCTTCAAAGATCTGTGGAACTGCTCTGAGCCAAAACATACCGTGATGCAGCAGTACCATCACGAATGGCAAATTCATGGGACTTATTAAGCTGCTTGAGTACAGTAGTAATATGGTTGTTGGCCCCACATATCACAATGTGCCCATTCTCCATCACCTGAGAATGAGCTCCTTCGCGGAGCCACTCCATTCGT
The DNA here is from genome assembly GCA_963971425.1 of Bryoerythrophyllum caledonicum. Lineage (NCBI taxonomy): Eukaryota > Viridiplantae > Streptophyta > Bryopsida > Pottiales > Pottiaceae > Bryoerythrophyllum > Bryoerythrophyllum caledonicum. Next base: position 25,286,930 of record OZ020518.1, read on the forward strand.
AACTGCAATTTCAAACTTTCAACTATCAAACAAGGTCTGAACAGACAACTTATGCAAGATACAAGAATCTGTTCAACAAAAGAAGAAGTAAATAAAACTTCAAAAAGAGGTGGACTATGAGCTTATTTGCAGAGAATCTGAACGGTTGAATCTATGGAAAGCATCTAAGGATCTGATCCATTAAAAATATGTTCACTTCGAAGTCCACAAGCAGATTACAGAATGAATGGCTACATCTGCGAGCTCAAACCTTAATTTGTGCTGTCATTGTACTCGTGAGTAATGAGTAAAACAATAGACCCCCAAAAGCCAGAAAGAATCCAATAGTACGTCCCTCCTGTGATCTCTCCTGCAAAGAACAAAGGTACAAGGGTTGTTCATTCCGGCATTATTTACTATCTCTCAATTCCGAAAAGACTAACTACTACTCTGAAGGGCAGCAAACTCTCACAACACAAATTTCTATTTGAAAACAATGCCATCGATAATGAATATTATCAGGTGTCATGTCGCTCCAACTGGCCCGGACCAGAATGAAACCACAATACAAGGGATTGGAAACGGCGCAACAAACCTTCAAGTGTGTTCCAGAGGAGCAGAGACATGCCCATGCATCCCAAAGAGCATCTCCCATCGTTTGCTTTGGCCTGAAAGAGGCCATCAAATTCCATGAAAACAGCAAACAGAAACCCTCAACAAACTCATCAAAGACAGTAGCTTCCTACAGCACAATTGAAGACCATGGGAGACTCACCTGTATTTCTTAAACAACAATCCTCCAATCACGATCAGGGTTAAGCATGCCATAATTAGCAGCAATACATACCTGCACAAAAAAGTACAATCAAGACAATAAGCACAGACCTTGCCAAGGTGATGCACGAACAAGGTTCAAATACTGATAATAGCAAAAATATGGGGGGGAAAAAAAGGGTCATCAAAGGACATAAATCAGTGCCCTAGGTTTAGGGTTTAGGGTTTAGGATTTAGGTCCTTACGTGATAGGGTGGCGTTCCAGAAGAACATCGAGCATGTATGACATTCGGGCCGAGTTCCAATTCAGTATTGAAAGATCCGGAGGTGTGACTTTCAGTCGCATCTGTTGTGGAGTTGTCATTACAGTATCACTAGCTTGGCCAAAAGCTTGTGACAAAGCTTGTCCAACCAAAGAGGGGAATAACTTGAGAGCACCTAATAGAGCAGTTGAATTATAGCCCCAAGATGGAAGACGCTTGAAGACGGCCTTCTTCAACCAAAACGCTGCAAAAAGCAAACCCATAACAACAGCTGCACCCTGCAAGTGCCCCATATTCACAAATAAGGTGCCTACCAATTTCTAGAGCATACATATAATGTAGCCAAAGTTGCTTAACGTAGCTGATAAAACCTGCCCCTTACTAAAGAAAATTCCTCATCCTCAAAATAAAACTTGAACTTCTACATAAACAGCAAGAGCGGGATCCTACTTGAGACGCCGATTGCATTGCCAGCTGACTTTCAACCAACTTCAACAATCTGCAAGAACTCTCTACATAATTGATCGTCAGAAATTTGGAAAAAATACCTTGCTCGTCAGAAGTTGAAAAACATTGCCATCATCCCCGCTGCTTAATGTATCGACATGCAATGCTACAGGTAGTACCAAAGAACCATTTCCAGATGCCGGATGTATCCTCGCGCTACGATCCATGTTAACATGACCCTTAGAATCATTATTCACTTGTGACTCTATGTATTTTACAGAGGCTCGCTGAAGTTTTCGCCACCCGACTTGATAACTCTTGGAAGCAACTAATGGTTCCTGCTCGTTCTGATCTCCTACAAACAACATCCAACAATTCCTTACTCGATTGTAGTCATAGATCCAGCACTGTAGTACTTCATTCCAAGAACTAGCAGATTTTCAGCCTAAATAAACTTGACTATGTATACTTGAGATAAACCAGGGAAGTTCTGGTTAAGGTGTCTATATCGCTGCATCAATAACAGCACCAACTCATGCGTCAATCATGTTACTAAACGCAACAGGAAAGGAAACGCAGAACTAACCACGGTTTTCTGTGGGCATTGCGGCTATGATAATCGAACAGGATTTGCGATCACCAGCAACCACACATGATCGCCAATGGGATTGAGGCCTGCTAAGACAAATCAAACAACACGGTCATCTCAACGAAATGTATTCGTTTAGATGCAAGTTCTCAACGATCAACAAAAAAATAAGTGTGCCCTGTCCAATATAGAACCTGGAATGATTAATCATTTGAAGAGATTAGCATATTCTGTAACAGCATGCTTCGTTCGAAATATCACTCAAACGCTGCAGCGACTAATCAAGGACAGATTCTCAGTCACTTCACAAAAACCCAAGCCCGTCGTCGGCTGCCTCAAAACGAATCACTTCAGTTGCTTTGGAGCGTAAGAAAACACAACTAGCACTCATAAACTACACACTAAATGAAAACAACCATCCCGCAATCGATTCAGAACGTCCGTCACCTGAACGAAGAGCGCGCAGACACCAGCAGGGGCGCCTTGAACGAGGAGCCGGCGCACACAAGGTGCACCATCAGCCCCCCCGCCATGGCCGCCTCGCCTACATTCACGCACTCCCTACCCAACCAAAAACCTCGTCCATAAACCCTCGGGAACAATCCATGAGACTGGTCTCCTTCAAGTCCTCCTCCTCCTCCTCATCCTCCTCCTCCTCAGAAATCCAAATTCCATCCCGAGAGAAGGATCGTAAAACCTGGTCCGGGAATCCGCGACTAGCGGGCGCTGGAGCGAGGGAGGCGAATGCGAGCTTCAGTTGCGACACGCCATTGAAATTGGACTGGCCTCAGTTGCAGTTACAGGAGAGAGAATATTAAACGTCGAGCTTTGTATGGAAAACCAGTGGTTTTGTAAGCAGGAACAGGGACGAAGAGGATTTGAGGCAATTGTAGCAACTTCGAGTGATGGTGATTTACCGACGGCGTTCGTTCGTTCGTTCGTTCGGTAACCATCGTTCGTTCGTTTGTTCCGATGGCGTCGCAGAATATGGAGGCTTGGGTGGGCCCCGCTTCGTGGTGGGCCCCAGACTTGGATGGATAATTGATGTAGATGATTGTTTTTCATCCAATTCTTTCATGGGGAGTTCATGGAATGTGAAGTATCAGGTGATGATGAAACTTGCCTCGTTGAGGTAATCTTCTTATATCAAAAGAAGAAAATATTTCTGACATGTATCTCATTGTTGTGAATTTCACAAACTTCTAGCTCTAAATTTGGATTTGAGACATTACGATGATATTTCTTGAATATGAGTCCAACTAATGAAATTAATAAGTTTATGGAGTCTAGTTTCCATTCCACTTTGAAAATCTGAAAAATACATAAACTGAATAAATTACGGCAATTTGAACTTTGGGCCTATAACCATGGTTGACTGGTGTTCTAATTTTAGCTGAACATGGAAGTTTCATTTACACCACAAGTTTTGGCATTGTTATGTACACGTTTGGTGTAGTTTTCACCATTTTTTTAGCATAATTTGTATTTGATATGAATTTTCATCACTTTCTCTTCAAAAATTTACAATTATTTCAAATCTTGACAAAAAAAAATTGTGATTTTTGTGACATAAATAAAACATGTTGTCTCATCTACAAAAAATGAAATAAACAACATTTCCACTTATATTTAATGAAAAGTTAAAGCACGTAGTAGAATAGGAATTGGGATTAATGCCACAATCATAGGCTCCGTTGTTCTAGGATTAACGACAAGATACCCATAGGTGGTCACTTTTTGGAGTAATCTGCGAATTGGTAGACCGAGATTTCATCTTTTCTTGATCCGTGACCTAATTTAAGTTCCTTAGATCCCTATGCTTCCCACAAATGCGGTGAGGATATGCGACGGAGTCTAAAGGCAAATTGTAGTGATGTTTGTAGTGACCAATCAGAATAAAGTGTATCCATTGTGTAGATGATGTAGTGATTAGTTGCAATGAAATGTACCCACTCATTACATCCCTCATGCCTGGTTGCAAGTGTTGTAACCTAAAAGGGTTTAAATTAGATGAGGATAGGAGGTTTTGTGCTCCATATTTCTTTGGAAGTATTCTCCTTAGCCCCTAAACGTCAAAGGCATTATGGAGGAATCTCTACTCCATTTATTAACCCTTTACCACCCAGGGATGTTTTTGGAAAAACCAAGATTTCTTTTCATTTGTTTTGTTGAACGGGATTTGATGGAAATTTAACGCCTAATATTAATATTTGACCTAACAAAATTGAACTTAGCCCATGACCTGAACTTTGAAGAAATTTTGAACAACATCCAACGGTTGATGGAATAGATTATAGTGTTTAAAGTTACCGTATACTGGTAGTGAAAACTGTGGATTTTGGAGGGTGTACTACTTTAACCATCAATAGATTCTTGCAATAATATTTTTACTTTGAATTAGAGCAGTTCACGTGTGCACTAGGTTGATAGCTTCGCATTGACTTATTATTTGTGAAAAAATATTTACACACAATTATTGGTGATTTTTTTTCTTTTTACAACTTGATTGTATAAAAAAGTGTTCCAACCTTATACAAATCGAAACCAAAGTTTTGTGTGTGAGGAGAGAGATCAACAATCACAAAACAATGAAGAATGTCTTAAAGACAAAGTTCAATTAAAATTTAACTCCATCGGACTACCAATACTCCCAATATCGGAAGTGGACTATACTTGTCTCTCTATTTAAAAAAACGGTTGATACCCTATGAAAATGAAAACTATAATAAAATATTGTGTGCTAAAGTGGGAATTTCTATTTTTAATAAGAGCATGTAGGGGTTAGAGAAGATTTTAACCCTTAAATATTTGAGAAGCTACATATGGGTTGCAACATGATGTTTTATGTGTATTTGACATAGAAGGTGTAAGAATTGGGTGCATACAATAGTTACAAAAGTTTGTATTTGTGTTGAGCTTGCTCCAATGACACATGACAATTTTAAAATTAGATCATTATTGTACCTACTACATGCTTGAGAAGTTGCAAAATGTCCATGTAATCTACATGTGTGGTGTCCAGTTGAGCATGATAAGGTTGAGATATTGAAATGACCTCAAAATGATAGATGTTAATTGAAGAATTTTCAATGTAAGTCTTGCAAAACTTAGTATTTTTTTGGTATTCTACAGCGTAAAATACGTCCATGTATATCCGGTTCCCGACTGACGTATAAGGGTAAACTACACGATATCCGGAACATACCCATATGGTAACATGTTTATACCCGGAGTGTACCAGGGGACGCATGGAGTTGCGAACGACTACCTTTGTCTGTCGTCGTGGTGTGTTATGAGGGGTTTGAGTTGCGCACAAGTTGTTGCTTCGTCTCCGAGCTCAAGCCACGCTACATCGCAAACCCCGCCCCCTCGTTCCTTCCTCCGCCAATCCTCTCCTCACCGCATCGCACCATTCGCCTCTTCGTTACGACCTCCAGAATATTCACAATCCAGGGACCCCGCGGACGGGCACCGTGTTTGGAAACCTACCTCGGGGGAGGAGGAATGGGACGGAATGGCATCGCACTGAAGTGACATGACACTGAGATGTCTGAGGCGCGGGGGAGCTGCTGCGGGCTATTGTAGCGCGGAAGTCGCTGCCACGGACAGGATGATGAACAGATTTACGTCCTCCACTGAATTCTATCATGGAAGGAGCGTCGTCCGGGGGTCAAGAGAAAGGGCCGGAGAGCGGGGTGGTCAAGGTTGTGGAGTGGGAGGAGTTTCAGGACGTGCTGGCGCGAATGTGTGGCCGCGGCTTGGTCTTGAAGAAGGCGTTAGTCGATAGGGAGGTGTTTTCGCAGCAGATGGAGGCTGCGCTTGTGGTATGGATTCAGCTTCCCTCTGTCTTGGGAGACACGCCCGAGGTGTTAGTTTCTCTGTTCTGGATTGATGTATTGATTTTTTTATTTTTTAGGGTTTTAGTAGGAATTGCTCTTAAGTTCTGCCTCGTGATTGTCGTCGACGTCTAGGTCCGGAAAGTAGCGTTGGAGCGGGAGGATGCTCTTGAGGCCGTGCAACGGCAGGTTGATGCGAAGAAGCTGAGATTGAAGAGTGCGCAAGAAGCGCTGCGGAATCACGGAGACGACCTTGCAAGGAAAACGGAGTATATTGTGCCAGCTACTCGGGCTCTACAAGGTGCCTTTAAATCTTTGGCGGATGCCCGGCGTCGTTTGCAGGTGCTGGTCTCCTTATTCTCCTCATGTCTCTGTTATCTGAGGCAGTGGGATTTCCTCTCTGGTTGGCTTGTTCTCTTCTGGTTGTGCTCACATTTTGGTCTTCTTGAATTCAGGTTGTTCAATTATTATTATCTGGTGAAGGCGGGCTGGAGCGATTGCGAAGGCTTTCTTACCTGCTAGATGCTAGGAGACGGAGAATGGTGGCGCAGCTTGCTTTTGTTTATCCACTTGGCTCGTTGAAACCTGAAATTCCGTCCACAGAAGGTTTGTGAAATTTCTATCTCCTTCATTCTGTTCAATGAAACCTCTTCTTTCGTTGCTCAATACAACCAATGGAATACTCTTTCACTCAGTAACCGCTTTATTCTTATTTTTCAGCAGGAGGTGAAAGGGAGGCTGTAAATAGAGACGGTTCATCTTTGTTCATAGCGGGTATGGCATTATCGGAACCAGGAATGAGGCCGTCTGCGCATGTCGTAAACAACATGTCTGCAACTGCACTTGGATATGTTGGCCATGTAAGTAAGCACTAATGGTTTCACTAGGGTTGGTCAGAACTAGAATCTGTTACTGACAGCCTCTTGTGCATGGTTCAGGTCGTAACTCATCTCGCACGCTACTTTGATGTGCAATTGCGGTATCCAATTCGTCAAATGGGTTCACGTTCCTTCATTCAAGACCATTGTCCAGCCATTGAGCCTGCAGTGGACGCTGTAACAGTCACAGTTGCCCCACAGTATGGCTCGCAGAGAGCAGGTGTTGAATTTCCGTTATTCTCCGAGGGTCAAGATCCGCCTACGAGATCTGCCTATGCAGTGTTTTTGTTAAATAAGGTATCAGTGGTTTATCGATATTTTGCAACACGCATATTTTGTTTGGATCAAAATTCACTTTATCTTATTGATTGGATAATTACTCGGGCTTCTTCTATCCAATCACTAAGATATGTCAACTTTCGGACAAACCTCATGGACATCTGTACTTAGGAATTGAGACTGTTTTGTTATTCTAGCGGCGTTTCCTCTTCGTAGGAACGTGATCAGTACTGCCAGTTGCTTTCTGTAGAAAATCTCACTGAATGTTTGCGCCTGTCACCAGGACCAATACATAATGCGAGTATTCTTATGGCTAGCACGTTACCTGCTAGCAATATCGAGGATTGCGACTAAGAATTATCGTTGTGACTGCAGGATTTGGAGCAGATATTGAATCACCTAGGATTAGAAAGCGTGGGACCTCGCCATACGTTGTTGAATCTAGAGAAGCTCCTAAAGGTAGTCTTCTCTCGAAAACATCCGTTGGCTTGAAAGTCACTGCTCACCCCTTCTTATGTACTCGTAAGGATGACGTAAGTCATGGGATATAGAGAGTTGTGGATAATATGCATGTACAGTAAGAATAGAGATCATTGAACAGGCAAACACAGGATCAATTAAACATTTCTAGTGCAATTGTCCCTAAATGAAAGGTGGTTTGTTGAAGAGGTTTAGTGTCAACTTACCTTTCGGTAGTTCTATGCTAACGAATTATAATTTCAGCCTGCCATTCCTCTGTGGGAGCATGCTAACATTGACTGTAGCATTCATTGCCAATTATTTGATCTTATAATGTAGGTCTGTAAGTCATATTCAGAAAGCTTCTAAGGAGATTTCGGTGTTCCAATTCCTCCTTGACCCGGTTCTACACGGTTGCTAAAAGTATCACTCATTTTAGTAGGTGACAAACCACTTGATTCCTGAGCAATGATACGTGGCTTTGACTTGTTTTTTTTTTTCTGATCTATGCAGGGTCAAACCTTTGAACTCAACTAATACAAGGGGGCTCTAAGGCATGACCTGGGCATCTGAAAGTTAAAGCTTAAAAATGCCTAGGGATTCTGAAAGTTGTTGCCTCTAAACGTCCCATTGTATTTGGATCTTTCACCTTGCAATTTTTTTGCATGATTGCTTCTCTATAGCCTCTTTGCACAAATACCTCCTATTTGCAAATCTTCTTCACAGGTAGACAAGATGCCTAGAGTATTACCAATCGAATAAAGAACAAATGTCATTTCCATTTGGAAAGAGGTTGTGAACCGAGAAATCTCAAGAGGGATCATTCAAAACATTCAATTGATAGAAAGTTTGGGCGAAGAGGTGATTAATCTAATCCGGAATTCAATAACATACGGTTTGAAGCTTTTCTTACACGATTCACATAATCAATGGGCTAAGTTGAGGAATCAACAAAACCAAAATATATTTTTCGCCTGAAGAGGAAGGAAAAGGAAAAGCGGAGACCAAACTGCGACTTAGAAAGCAGAGAAAACCTCATTCTACGACTGGTATTCATTCTTATCAACTATAGACTGCAAAACGCTAAGCCTCTGCTTCCCATAGGTATACCGACAGATATTCAAAGCACGTTGGTTGGAGTGCTTGAATTGGTTGGACTTCTTGCCAAAGGTTCTTTTGGCAGAATCCTTGGCGACAACTGCCATGTGCAATGTTGTCTCGCTGCCCGGGCAGACTGTGACCAGAGCCTCCACAATCGACTCCAGATGAGTGTGCAACTCGTGGTCGCCGTTGATCATGTCGATGTAATGCAGGAACGAGGAGCGCACCCAGTTGTTCTCGGATGCGTTCAGCTTGAAGTCCTTCAACTTCGTGTCCAGCTTGTGGAAGAATTTCAATGCCGCTGATGTCTGCGTCGCTGACAGCTTCTCGTCGCTTCCAAACTCTGCCTTGGACTGGCTTGCCAGCTCCATCTGCACGAGAGTCCGAACAAAAGCTCCACATCAGAATGGAAGCATGGATCTAGAATTCCAAGATCAGTCCATTCGTTTCAACTACAAAAGCACACCGTGTTTCTAACATTGCATGTCTCGACATGAGATTATTCTCACCAGGTGCACGTAATCTTCAGTTACTTTCGAAAGGGAGGTGTGCAATGCGTCCTCGAGTTTGCAACGTAGACAGTGGCAAATGAAGCCCCAGCCCTTGGCGCTGAGCTCCTTCCGCTGCTCCAGGGGTTGGAAGATGTCGAAATAGGGGCGAGTGACTTCATCTCCAGCACGCAAGTCCCGGGATGCGAACACAAAGAGAGCGTTGCCGACCCGGATTGGTGAGGAGCTCGGAAGGCACGAGTGGTTGATGAATGAGGGCAACCACCATAGCCCCCAGTGCTCTACCTGTATACAAAACCATTAGTATGGAAGTCAAGCCCAGGACAGTCACTTATTCTTTACTGCACATATGAGATCTCATTCATGTGCGGTGTTTTTCTAGCAATGAGTTGAGAAAGACCACACGCACCTTCTGGTCTTGCTCTCCCGAGCCCGGAAGATTCTTCCATCCCATGGTAGCATCGCCATTGATGGCATTAAGCTGAATGACACGCCGGATGCGCGCGGCGTCCAAGTGAGACGCAGATTCGAACTGCGTCTGGAGCACCGACGGAGCGGGAAGCGCTTTCTCCCCGTCATACAAGGTGCCCACCTTCTCCAAACCCTTGTTCTGCGCATGCGAAGCTTCAATCACCTTCCGAAACCCCTCCTGCACCTTCCCGTTCACAAACGCCTGGGAGGTGTCGCTCCGCGTCTGGTCCACGCCCTGCAGCGGCAAGAACACGATCGGGTTCGAGACGAGCAGCAGCTCCCCCGCTTCGACATCCTTCGTCAGGACGAGGCCCCGGCCACGCCCTCGGCCCACGTCGGTGACAGTCACGGGGCCGACGTAGTCAGCGCAGTGCGGGGACTCCCCGGTCTGCCTCCCCTTCAGGTAGTAGTGCGCCAAGTCGTAATGGCCATGGCAGCTCTGCTGGACCGCAGTAGTGCTCTCGTGGAGCGCAGCTTGCAGGTCCCTGTCTGATGGCGCTCGCGGCGCAGCAGCCTGTAATGTCACACAGAAAAGCCTTGATTAGGAATCAGGGTTCAGGGTTTCAAAACGACAGCGCGAAGATGTGTGCAGTACCTGCAGAGTAGTCATAGCTTGCTCATACTGGCTGAGGCCCAGCAAAGCTCTTCCCTTTCTGAACAAGCTCTTGAGATGGGCGGGGTCGCGCGACAAGGCTTTCTTCGCGTCGACCAACGCCTTGCCGTACTCCTGGAGGCGGATGTACGCCTCGGCGCGGTTGGAGTACCCGAGGATAATCTCGCGCGTGCACACCAGCTTCCCCTGCCGCTTCTCCTCCTCCTCCGCCAAGCGCAAGCTCCGCGTGTACAGATCCGCTGCGCCCAGGTAATTCTCCTCGCCGAAGCAGAGGTTGCCCAGCACTCGGAGGTCGTTGGCGTTGTGCGTTTCCACCACCTTCTCGCGCTCGACTGCAGGTTTGATTTCAGGGACAGACCCTTGATTCTCCTCGTGCTCTGGGGTGGAGGCCATCTCCACGACGACGGGCTCACCAGCACTGGGTTTGGCGTCGAGCTCATTCTCGTGCACTGCCAGCAAACTGTCGCTTCGCTGAAATTGCTTCCTGATAAGCGGCACCTTCGCGCCTTCTGTGGGAACCGATTGTTCCTCGTGTGCAGGCTCACTCTGAGGCTTCTCATGTGCAGGCTCACTCTGAGGCTCCTCGTGTGCAGGCTCACTCTGAGGCTCCTCGTGTGCAGGCTCACTCTGAGGCTCCTCGTGTGCAGGCTCACTCTGAGGCTCCTCGTGTGCAGGCTCACTCTGAGGCTCCTCGTGTGCAGGCTCACTCTGAGGCTCCTCATGTGCAGGCTCACTCTGAGGCTCCTCGTGTGCAGGCTCGAGCTGAGCTTCCTCGTGTTGCGCACTGGTCGATTCTGTCACTTGTGTAGAGATTGTGTCATCTTCTTTACCACTCGCCAATTCTTCAGCTGCCGCTGTTGAATGCATCTGCTCCTCTTCTCCACTCCTTCCCGCGGTTTCGATAGTAGGTTCCTGGGGTTGTGTGTCCCCTTCTACGCTACTCTTGGCCTCATCATGGTGCACAGCTTCTTGACTGGGTTCCAGTTCCCTTGATGAGACCTCTGGTTCAATGACTTCGTCGTCGTTTCGCAAGAGAGTGGGATGTTCTTCTGGCGATTCTAATTCCTTCTCCTCAACAACTGCTTCAGGGACTACGGGAGTTGGCCGATCGTGAACCTCCACAGTGGTGGTTGATGGTGCCTCTTCTGAGATCGCAGGTGACGCACCGTTGTCTCGAACCGCCACGGACTCCACCACTTTCGGCGGAGCCTTCTTCGCAGGAGAGCTTTTTTCCTTGGGCGCCTCCCTCGCTGGGGAGCTTTTCGATTCCTCCCGGAGAGGCTTGAGATGATGAGGGTGGTTTGGAGAGTGAAACGTTTCCTGCTTCATCTGCTCCTCGAACATGTGAATCTTCCGAGAAAAATCCTTATGCTCTCGGGTCGTGCTCTGCACAATCCTATCGTTGTCGTTGGCGTGCTCCACGGCGCCATAGATCCTAGTGCCGTTCTCCCCCGTGCTCTCGGGCCTCGACAGGAACGCAATGTCATTGGGTCGCTCCACCAATACGCCCACCACTCCGTCAGGAAACCGAGTCAGGTACGGATCTCGCACCGTTACTCGCGCGCCCTCGGGGTAGCAATTCTGCGCTTGCGCCATACTCGCCCTCGCCGGTAACGCATTCGTCAGGATGATCTTCGTTGCAAACCCTGACGCTTCCTCCAACACATTAACCTAAAACAAGACCATAACATGTTAGGTCAGGCGCTAGGGAGGAGTTACCACGACAAGTGATCATCGCGGCGTCACTTACCACGGAAGTCACTTTGAGAGACTTGGCGCACAGACGCCCTTCTAGAAAATGCCGGCGGTGCGTCTTGCCCACTTTCATATCGGCGAGCGTGAGCGGCTTGAGGTCTTTCCATGGCGACACGGCGTACACGGGGGAGATTGGGGGCGCTTCACTGTCCAGCAATGAGGTGCCGGGAAGCAGCCCTCGCTCCAGCATGTGCGCATCGTGGAGCGCGGCTAGGTGCGCTGCGAGTAAGCCAGTCTTGTCGAAATTCTCCGACGCGTGCACGGTCTCTGCGAGCGTTGGTCCGACATACTTGGAATGCGGGTGCGCTCCAGGGGTCGCTTCGTCGTGGTGGGAAAACTTCTTCCCGGGGCTGCCGCCGGTGGGCTCCATTGGGCCTAATGCTCGCCTTTCGGTCTCTTCAGATCTGGGTAGATTCTCCGCCCTTGCGCTCTTGCCATCCGCAACTCATCCGCATCTGCAAAGCAGATAATTCTCAACACTCAGCACCAGAGCTTCTTCCTTCCGAGAAATCACGACGCTGTGCCATGTCAAGAAAAGATTCACGGCAAGGTTTACTGTCCGCTCAAATGCAGAGAGAAAGCGCTCAACTGATTCTCTCATTCTAACCATAGAACCCGCGCACAGTCTCGAGAATTGCGCTCTGCTCTACTCGAGGCGAAAACCTGGTAGGTCAACGCCTGGCGCCATTCCCCAACTCAGAATGTCTCATTTCAGAAAGTCCTACCCCATTCCACCAGCTAAAATGCAAACTGTACACAAACGACGACTCCTCGCAGACTCTATCCACAACCCGCACTCAACCATCTCAAGATTCCAACTATTGCTACTGAATCTGCTCGCGGCACTTCCAATTATTCTTCCCACTCTACAGCGACTACTCGACCTCGAAAGACGCGACCTTGGCAACTCAACCCTGAAGGTGAATGTCTAGATTCGCGCTGCTAATCCAACCCAATTCAGTTCACAATGACCCCACCAGGCCCCAGTGCTGGTTCGCATCTCTTCAGCATTGCATTGCCTACCAGCTAAGACACAGATCCCTGACAAGCAAGCCAGTGAGACTGTGCAAGCATTCAGACCTGATGGGAGTGAGTCGGCCAGTGGTGGCTGGCGCGTGCGTGCGCCCTAGCCGCCCCAGAAGAAGCTCCGGATCCCTTGCGACAGGATAAACACTATTACAGTGAGTGATCCGCCGTAAGCAAGCGCCACCCAGCTCGGGTCGCCTCCCGCACCATGCGCGCTCGTCGGCACCAGCTCCCGTGCGCTCTCGGTTCCGTGTTCGCCTAGATCCGCCCCTTCCGGACCCCCGCTCTCACGTTCCTCCCACGTTCCCTATGTTCCCCCCGAAGCCGCCACTGCACGCTACCCAAAACCTCCATAGTTTCAATGCGCATTCATTTGGGGAAGTGATGGAAGCTCCCGAAATCTGATTCGACGAGAAACATCGTTCGAGGAAAATCTTCGAGTTTTTTCAATGGTATCAGTGTCTAAAATTAATGTGGTGGCCCGATTGGGGTACGGGTGGAATTATTCCCTCTACTTGTTATTTATGATTGAAGATGAAGCAGAAGAAGTAGGGTTTTACTCCACTACGAGGTACAGTACCGTAATGTGTTCTCTAAGAGGATCTCGAGAATCGTACTGTCTAATTCTGTGCTGGTGTGAGAGAGGGATCCATAATCTCGGCGCCCTCCATTGTGATCCCTTGGAATCCCCGCGAGGGGGGTTTGCGTCAGCGCTAGGTCACGAACGGGTGGATGAAAACAGTCTATGCTTTAGTACTTAGTACTGTAGTACGTTTATGGGACCTGATATGAACCGAAATCATCCTCGAAAAGGCGAGAGGTGAATTCATTTCAGTGCATTCTGGAATTGGGTTTTACTGCGGAAAGAGAGTACAGACAAGCTTAATAATGAGAGCATGAATGATGAAGCTTGCCAGTGCATGATTGGGTGCAATCGATGAGACGCTTTGAGTTAGAGTTTCGCCACTTTGTGTAGATTATATTTTCAAGGATTAAAAGGTCCCTTATCCGTACTTCAATTATTTAGAAGGCTGTAGTGATATGAAGGTAGCGATTTCCTAAAACCTCAAATACTATTCGTGCCAAGACACCGAGCACTCAGTGTTCATGTAAGGATGTGCTAAGCAGATACAGACAGCAATCTGTAACTTATGACTGTGAACACGTTATGGTAACACATCTGAACACTTCCAAGTTATGATGATTCTGTACGTCGTCCATTCGCAACAGATCAGGATCACACGAAGTAGACACACTGTCAAGTTTCAACCGAAGTGACCAGAATTCTAGAGTTCCAGAACGTCAAATCCGATTCTGCCAAAACAGCCATAGGACTAAATCCTACCTTACTGTGAGAAACTGGCATGTGAAAAGAGGGTATATGAAAATGGGCTAAAGGCCTCTACCTGATTGGATAACAAACAGGTCGGGACGTCACTGGAGTCGTCCTCAGCTCGAGATAAACATCGACAGTTCTAACTCCAGACATCATTTCCACACTGAGACATTAAGTCTGGTTAGCAATTGTACACAGGGAGTGCAAGTGGCACAAGGGTTGACTAGTAGCTTATTTGACTGCGAACACCTAAACAACGCCCTCTTAAATAGTGAATGAACCCTTACTTAGCAAGATACCTATAGAACTTGCAGGATAGTGCACAGTTTCTGACATTCAAATCTGCACGCACTTGCTTCCTCTCACCCGGCACCCATGAGCCCTATCATACAGGAGAGGCCAGGATACATTTGCCAGTAACTACAGCTACATAAATTTCTTACAGCTGATAGAAGAATAAATGGTCGAAACTTCCCATGTGAAACCCAGAAGTCATAAAAAATGGTTTCCCCACCAGCAGCTCAACCAGCGCTAACTACTTGTCTACAAACACCTGCCAATGTACTTCATTGCACCATCACGTTATGCTGCCGTGCTACTGCTCGTCTGATTCCCCGTCCTCCCCAGAGCCCTGCGAGAGCCGGTAGTAGAGCAGCATCGCAGTAGCCATACATGACCTGCTCAGCACAACAACTCTCAAACCCAGGTAAGCTCCTCGAACCTGAAATTAGAATCATAACTACAACACACAAGCAACCCAGACAAACCGAGTTGGCATCATAACAATCACGAGAGCACCGGAATACCACCTATAACTATGCAGGAATGAACAGCCATTTAGTTTCCTCAAGACCTCCCCAATCGAAACGCAGCAAACTACTGCAGATAAGGAGGAACCAAGACCCAAAGTACCGCCAAAAAGGACAAGATTCCGTTGCAACTCACATGATAGCAAAAAGAAGAATCAGTTTCCTGACATCCATCGAGGATGACCGGTAACGCCTACGCCGACGATCGTCGATCACCTCATCTCCATCGTACCCATCCTGACTATCTTTCCGAGTAACAGGCAGAGTAGGTAGTGTACTAGAGAAAAAGGGCACATACTTCAAAAGTTGCCTGTAAGCTGGGCCTGCATGTGTATCCATGTGGATAAAGTCAAATATTACTCAACGGCAGAAACAGCTCGTGCCCTGCACGACGTCATTAGAGAAAGCGTACAAATCACAACAAGATACAGTATAGCACTTGCCTCTTTTCGAGTATTTCCGGCTCGTGCCATCCTCGTCATAGCTATCGTCATGGTCGACATGATTTCCAGAATATGATCTATCCACGCGTGTGGCATGCTTTCGTGTGGTGGCTCCTGGTTGAGATTGCTGCAGACACCGAACACCAGATTCAAGCCTCCAAACTTTCCACTGTTGCTAGAAACAAGTGATATTACCTTGGTACCTAAACCCTCCTACCGATTGTACATGCGACCTTACTGTCTCACAGTTTCCAAATGATGACAAAAACATCTGCAACACTTACAGCCGTTGATGCTGCCTTGGAGAATCTGGAGTCGGGTGATATGATGTTGATACTCGTCGATCCCACAGTTGCGGGACTCTTGTTCACGGGCACGATCTCTTGTACCGTACCGCTCCCTATGGGCGGCGCGCCTGCACTACCGGTCACATGAGAGCTGTCCATTGTCCCACCTCCGATAGAGGAGCCGGCGTCCGCAGGAGCAGTACTAGCAACCCCATCACCCTCAGGTGCTCCAACAACAGAATTCGTGATTTCAGCCAGTGGACCTGAGGTAAATGCTGCAGGAGTTTCCCTCGACTGTACAGTTGCATCAGCTCCGAGTAGCACCTTTGCTGTACTAACCTACACCAGTCCACCAGTTTCATGACTCATACAACGAACATGCTGAGATACACACAATCCTAGACGAGCACTACTGGAAGGGTTACCAAAATACTGCTCACGATGCTTCCCGTATAATCTACAAAGAGTCAAGATCGCACATACTCACCTGAGTCAAGGCTTCCTTGAGACTACTGTAAAGAGCTGATCCCGACTCCTTAAAGTACTTGTTTGGAGGCCATATCTACAGAACGGCACCGAACAGTAACTTCAGAAAGGGTATCAACATTCAAACCCATAATGACGCTGTAAAATCAAAATTTAACATCTGCAGACGTCACCAGGAAGAATCAGGAGAAGAGAAACCATCTTCCGGAAGCCATTGGAGACCTGCTCCTCATACGACCCCAATGAGGATGGTTCAAGTCATATCACAACCTCCAAATATGAACTTACAAATATTATCAGGTAGATAACCCCCTCCAAATTGGAGACGATACCAACCAATTCCAATATAACTTACAGCTGTAGGACATGCTGGGCAGACATAACCAGCAGGGGCCGTATGCGGCGGAAAACTCTCCAGATGTGATTGCAGGCAGCTAGTATGGAGGTTATCTGCAACCCAACCACAACCTCAGTGAACCGTAAACAAAGTTACGGTACAATCCCTTGTCCGAAATCGTGATTCAGATTCAAGCGCATAGAATATAACTTCAGATCGGATAGTAGATCTGCAAGCGAAGATGCTCAAAATGTACGCCAGATGATAAAACATGGCGAAGTACGACACGCTAAATCGAAATGACTCACGCAAGCATCCCAGACGCGTCGTGCTGGTATCATCATCCTGTATTACAGCCTGGCATGCAGCACACTTAGGTGGCCAGTCGTAGTCCCCATCAATAACCCAGTCCGAGTATGTTCTCACCTGCACGATGTGCAAACAACAATCCTGAGACGCTCAACAGAACAGATCATGGAAAGGGGCAACACCCATACTCTCAGATAAGCCCAGGACATATACACATCTTGGACAATCTCAGATGCCTCTCAGAGGAGCATCCTGATTGTGAATCCGCGTTCATTACTGACAACGTAATTCGCACATTATCCCACAAGCATGGTCGGGCGAAAAATTTACATTGTTACAAAACACCGCCGTGAGTATGAACATACCACGCAGAGCTGGTGCTCAGGAAAGCATATGCAATCGGCGCATACTGGTGCCTTGTGCACGAAGCAGTAGACCTTCGTAGCCTGGCAATACACACCACGACCAACAGATCAGCCGTTAATTAACCAAGTGACAATCCGTGGCCAGATTTTTCGCAAATAGTTGGACGCGATGAACCCGTCACTCTGCACCATCGCCAGAATGATATTCTGTTTACAAGAACTGAGAAACAACCCAACGAAACCAGTACCAAATGTGACCAACAGAGACCAAATTTGGCTCTTCACAACCGAAGTACACAGAAAATTCTTCCAAACAACGACTCGAAATACCCTATCTTTCTCCAAATAGCTGCCTCCAAAAACCCTCGTCTCCAGGCATCCGGGTGTCCCAGTCAAACGCTGCTAGTACCAACCTAGGGTTGCGAACACACTCACCTTGCGGCACCTGCAGACCACCATGTCCTCGCCTCTGCTCCAGATCACTCCCTCTCTCCAAAAACCCTAAGCTGCCCTCTCCTTCGCAACTTCCCCTCCCGACCTTGCGCAAGACAAGCAACCAATCCACGCACTCCACATCAATTCTTCCGTGATCAAAGCCAAAGGTGCGACTGAAACTCTGCTCCCTAGGATTAGCAAGACCTTCTCAAAGCTCCCCCTCCAGCTACCCAACCCTAATCAACCCTGCACCTCGCACCCGGTCCGCCACCTCTGAAGTGCACGACGCCTGATCACTGACCTCGATCTGCAAGCTCACAACGAAACTCCTCGCGATGACGATCGCAATGTCGTCCTCCCCCGATCCAATCAAAGCGCAACAGTCAGTCCCGGAAACTCTTCTCGCCCCTGAGTTCGTGACTGATACCTCCTCGGTACCCGCTCATACCCGCTCTCTGCTCAACTAATATCTGCTTTATACTAGTATGATATCGGCACAAACATGGGCGCTCACTTGGAGTCCACTTCTTCATGAGAGGAGAGCAGTTCTACGCGGAATATACGTTTATTTTAGTTCTCATTTCCGCTGTAGCAGACTCGATGTTTGGCTGGGGTTTAGGAATTATGTGATACCCTTATCTATACCCTGTGGACGCCCTGGTAAAACTGGGTGAGAGGTGTGAGAGGAGTGTTCTACGTCGATTATGTCTCCTCTGAATATTGAGATCAAGGAGATTCTGACCAGAATGGTCATCCTATCTCCGTCAATCTTAGGGCCGCTTCACATTATGCCCAAGTTGAGTGACCGTCCGTCAAAATGAGTGGCCAAATTATGGCGAGAGCCCAAACTTTTTTGCCAAAAAAATACATTAAATATTATAGATTGAAGGTTTGGTCGGTCGTGGTGTGAAGCCCCAAAGCCCAAGTCCAAAGTCCAAACCCCATATCATAACGCCAAAAAAAATCAGCCGAGAAAAATCAACCTAAAGAAATCAACCAAAAATTTGGCCTCTTTCATCTAGCAGTCTAGATCTTGTCAGTTTTTTTATTATTTTATTAAAAAATTCGACGGACTCTCGATTGTAGTTTGGGTCGACTAAAATGGGCGATCCAAGTTTTGCTCAAGAGGCGGTCGCTTTGGCGCCAAAACAACCCAAAAGTGTTGCCATGTAGGACGACAACCTTTGGAGTTTGGGCACATGAGTGAAGGCCCAAAGTCCGAACTTTGGCCATTCTAGCAATCTCATTGGTGGAAATTGACGGCCACTCGACTTGGCCACCAAGTGTGAAGCGGCCCTTAGTTGGAGATGTGGCCGGGTGGTGGGCTGCCTAAGACAAGCCTTACCCACACTTGGTTGCAACGACAAATTGTCATTTTTCAGGGATACATGTGTGGCAGTAGGGCTCCCTAGTCATCTCTCGTGACTTACTTCATGAAAAAGAAAGGTGGATTTTTTTTTTAAATGCACCAATGGGAAGAGACCAAGTAGCCAACTCCGGCTCCTTGCCCCCCCCAGTCTCCGCAAGTCAAGTGCACCAGGGGGAGCTTGGCCCACACTCGTTGACGTCTTCCCTGTCAATTTGGAGCGTTGGTGGCCATGTTTGCGACTTTTGGCCCACGCCATGTACTAAGCTGTGAATCGATGAGAGTGCTCTAACGGTGCCCCATATTTGGAACACTACCTTGATATCCGATAAGGGGCTGATTTGCCTGACGTTCAAGCTTGGGCTAAAACTCCCCGTCGGCCCCCGTCCCAAACCATCCTTTGCCCCCGTCCCAAACCATCCTTTGCCCCCTCCCCATCCCATCGCCTAGCTTTTGGCCCCCCTTCCCTGATTATTGCTCCAGCCTTCGGCATTTCAAATCTCTGCTACTATGGTTGGGCTTTTAGCCCCCCGTCTCCTACCCTGTAGAAAAGTACATCATCCAACGCCCCAAGTGTAAGTGCATTGCATCGACCAGAGGAAGTCTAAAGACTCTAGCAACGGCGCGCAAAATCTCCAGGGAGTTTATCCTTAAAAACCAAGAAATAATTACACTTGGACTGTAATTATTTTTCAATCTCTTCGGTCAAAATTCACAAAAAGTTTAGCACGCCTTCTCATACAAGTTTAGGAGAAGATCCTACGGTTACATTCTTGAAAAGTTTATCATGGAAATTTTTAATCAATGGAGTAGACATTCCTCTAAAATACCTAGGTCCTTTAGGGTCTAAGTTTGGTTTTGAGTACTCCAAGGTTTTAAGTGAGGTGCTTTATTGAGCTGGGAGATTGGTTTAGGAATTGAGTAGTGCTTATAAATTCAATTATTTTGTTACAAAAATTCTTACGTTAATTTACAGTGTTAAAAATTGATTCAAATTTTATGAAGTCATGAGGCAAGGATACCATGGCTTTTTAGTCTCATTTTTCATTTGAAATCTTGAACTGAGATTCAATAGGTCTAAGCTTTTATAAACAACACAAGTAAGAAAAAATGTAGATCATTTTTAATTTTGATATTACATTAAAAAAGACTAACAATTTATTCCACAGTCAAAGGGGATTCAATTTTTTTGTAAATTACTTACTCAACTTCCTCTTCAACCCTAATATTTACCTTACAAATGTGACAATGAACGTTAGGAACTTGAGAAAATATGGTTCTCTTTTGCTTAGAATGTGCCATGTGCACGTATCGAAGTGTTTTTGCAATTGCTTAATAGAGAACTCAGCAATGCATCCACGTTTAACCCCTAAAGGCCCAAGGCATTTTCACACCAAAAACACTTCAAAACTCCTCATTCTAGTGCAATGAGTAATGAGGTGATCGAAACATTTTATTTCTACATCGATGCATAGGATCTAAATCAAGACTTATTCATTGATGCCCTTACAAAATTTCATAAACTTTGACCGCACGGATTGAAAGATTATTGTGTTTGAAGTAGAAAAACCCATTCTATTTCTTCCATGCATTGAGTGGATCAGCAGACTTTGACTTCACTTGGTGTCAAATTTTTGCATTACACAAGGTTTGAAAACATTACCATCATGTTAATCATGATGTTATTTTCTTGAACACCAATTTTTAGAAATAGAGAAGGGGTGTAGCATATTCGAAACAAATGTGCAAGGAGTGGAGGTTCAAAAATTGCCAATTCATGTTATATTTTCTTGTGAACTAAATATGCATTAGTCTAATGATAATCCATATGGTCAATATGAAGGTTTAGACCACATCTTGTAGTAGGAAAAATAAAATGTAAGAAATATGAAGATCTCATAGTTTTATGTGGAAAAGAAGAAGTATTTTTGGTACCTTGCCTCACAAAGTGTGACAATGTGTGAAAATGTTTGAGGTGACAATGCGTGAAAATGTTAGGGGTTAACCTGGACGTTTTGAAGTAGGTCGTGAAGAAAAACGTACTCCATCTTCTAGTATCTTGCATTTTTGTCCATGTTCCGTTTTAGTGCACTCACATTTTCTTGTACGATAGCTATAGAACCACGTCATGGAAGGTCAATGGTAGGAGATCTTTGAAAAGTATATGGCTTACAAGAAGTTGCCACGAACCTTTGCAATACATCTATCTTCTGTTCCGCTTCTTCCATCGTATGACCATCCATGAATGATCTCACATGTGGAATCAATCCCTCCACTTGTCAAATAAGCTCCTCTAACCGTCTACTACATTCACCTCTTCTCTTGTTCTCATTAAAATCACCCACATTTACATTTTCTTCTCTTAAGGAATAATGCCTCATGTTAGGTTGATCTACATCATTTATAGTCTCCACTTGAACTCTTGAAGTTTGTACAAGAGAGAAGAACTTCTTCACAATGATTTGAAGTCCTAGAATATGCTTGCAAGTTGAATGCCGAGGAGAGCCATCACAATAATAAGTGTTCAAAGTTGTGGTACCTTCCGCACCATCATCTCTTTGTTGATATTGAAGAATTTCTTCCACTCCATCAACATACTCCAATTCTTCCTCAAAATTAGAAGGGTAAATGCAATCATCATCCTAGATATCATCTCCTTCCTCCATAATATAAAACTAAAAGCATATGGATTTAAAAAAGAATGTGCTTAAAAACTTGATAGCGGTGCTATTTTCAAACCCAAAATTTGACATATGCAAAAAACCAATTTAAATATATGTCAATATATGTTGTAAATCAATTTTCAATAATGTCGGTGCAACTCCTTTGGTCACTTTTCTTTTTTGTCGTAGTGTAAATCCAAGTCATCTCGGGACGAGTTCATGGAGCCAATCACAGATTTTAGAGGGTCATGGGACGAGTTCTTGGTCCGTAGTGTAAACCGCCCCTCATACACCCCTACTAAATCTCTACATTACAAACACACCTCATACATCCACACACAACACAATAGCCCTACTCCCACACACACCTCCAACTAATAAGAACACTTACCACCTTGCATGCACCCTTTTATACACACCTCCCAAAACCACAAACAAAAAATCCACCATCGATACAAACTCACCGCTAAAAATAAAAATAATTGCATACACACTCACATACATACACACACACAAACACATCAAGACAACCTCACAAACATCCACATACTCGCACACACATACAAATACACAAAATAAATCCACAAATACACATGAACACACATACACACAAACACATCCATACAACAAAACACACACACATAATACATACACACACTCATACACCCACACTCGCAAATAAAAACCCACTTATATAAAACCGCAAAGACACACACAAAACCAAATCTAAAAAACTATACACAAGCCCACACAAACACCATAAACAATACACATCCAAAGATAACGCTCAAAATCACAAGAAAAAACAAAATTACAACAAGTCCTACAAACAAAAACATACATAAGTACATAAATAAAAACACTAAAACCAAAAAATATAAAAACAAGAAAATACCTAAAATATATACACAAACCAATAAACCAAAAACAACACATTAAACCCTTACACACAAACTCCTATTACTACTAAGTGGAGATATATAAACCAATCCGGGACCCATGCCTAATGTACTAGAAGTACATCCCACAACACATATGAAAAATGCCAAAATATACTTCATACCAAATACCATAAAATTACAACCGGAATACAAACACATTGCTCAGACATTTGCACCCCTTTGTAAAACCACACATATATTACATCAACTATACAACACAACACATCCAAATATTGCCCAATATGTACAACAAAAAAATACGCATCCATCAACACGTATTTTATACGCCCTAGTAATTACCACCCACCCAAACATAGACAAATGTAACCGTCTTTTTAGTCTACAAAACCTGAACATAGTTACATGGACTAACATACTATTATGAACCTTATCAAACCTACAAAATCCACCCGAAAGACATATTCACACCCCACACCCTTATACAAAATTTTCTGAAGAAAACCTAAGTATCTTAAACCACGGAAACTCAATACATAAAGAATTATACGACTTTCTACATAGTCAAAACATACCGCCTTCAAACAACTCAATAAAACAAAAATTTCCTTACCTTCCTAACAAACTAATTAATGAGTCACTAAAATGTTTTGACCCCATACCAGAATATACCCATCCACCCCCTCCACCCTCTTATCTTCTTCCACAAAACCAAAATACTAGTTCAAACAATGAAAACACAAACATAATTACATGGAATGCTTCATCTCTAAACACTGCTCTCCCTAGCCTACAAGCCTTGGTCACACAAACAGACACACCACCGGCCGTCATAGTTATACAAGAAACAAAAATATCGGCCACAAAATCTACAAAATACATACAAAACATATTCCAAGACTACAAACTTATTTTTAATAACACACATGCACTAACAAGATGCATCCAACAACGTAGACCATACACACCGGGCCGCGGTGGCCTCCTTACACTAATACACAAAAAATACGCTTTTCCGGGCAACATCAAAAAAATTCCTACCCCAATGCACATATCTTCCTATCTTCAAATAATTAAAATTGTTAATCAACCACTACAATCATGGTTAATCTTTCACATGTATATGCCCTCCCATCTCGAAGATACTAGATTTACTACAGACATACAAAACACTATCACATCTCAAATAAATAATAACCCTAATTTCACTTACATGTTATATGGAGACTTCAACACAGACATAGCTCTAATTGGTCGACAAAACGGAAACCATAACACCCCCCCTAAAACCATAGACTACCAATGGCGCCACTTCACAAAAAGCCTAAACTTCACCTACATAAATACTAATACACAATATTCCAGACAAGGCGGATATAACTAAGGTGATTGGAGCCTAATAGACGGCTTTTATATGAATACAAATAATACTACACAATACACCTCTACAACAAACAAAGACACTATTCTCAACTCGGATCACTCACCTATTCAACTTCACATCCCAAATAACATACTAATTAGTTGTATCCCTATAATCACAATCAATGATACTATCCGAATACTAAACCCCATCCCAAAAGATAACTTAGAAAAATTCAACACAAAGTTCTTTGAAAAAAACTCTATACAAATTGACTCTCTCATAAACATCCTTGAAAATAACAACCAACTCTCTCAAACACAATGGCACAAAATGTGCCACATCCTAGATACACTTAACACTAATATCTCCAGTACATTGGAACAAACTTGTAAAGCCCAACCAATACCACAAATGACAAACAAAACATCACAACAAGGCGGTTATTTACCCCGCAAACTTTCTAAAACATGGAAACAACACCTTGCTACATACCATATAATACGAAAAACTATTAGAATTGTAAAAAATAATCCACAATGGCGTTATCATTTCATATGTAATGAATTACTAACCCTGCACCATACCCAAATCCTTGCCCACCTCCCCCGGACCTACCCCATGATACATGGATAAAAGACATTGCACTAATCGCAAAAAATGCCAATATACAAGCCCAAAAAGTAACTACAAAATACCCCCAAGATAATATTAAAAAATCCATCTCAAAATATAGACAATATACAAAACTAGCCCTAAGAAAATAAATAGAAAAGTTTTAAAAAATCCGAATCTCCACCACTAGATTGTATCATTGACCAATACAATAACACTCTAACTAGTTCCGAATACATTCCAAATGAAATATTCAATCAACAGACAAAAAAAAATAGACCCACAAAACCAACATGCAACTACCAACCACAACACCCAATCGAATGCACATGTGCAGTACGCCAGTATCCAAGGCATGATCTGGATGAACTTACCTTAGACAAACGAGGCGAACATGAAATCCCAATACATACATACTTCAACAGAGCCATATATGACACATATCTCCGCAACCTCGGAAATAACAAAGCCCTAGGGCCAAACCGTATACCGAATTCAACACTCAAAAACAAGCCTCCAAAATTTCATAAATTACTATTTCTATTCTTCTCTCACTGCTATAAACAAAAACAAATACCAGCCTTTTGGAAAATAAATGCAACAATTTTACTCTTCAAAAAAGGAGATCCTTCAATACTACCAAATCATAGACCAATTACATTAGCCAACACAATATATAAATTCTACACCAGTACACTTACCTCAATATTATCCTCATATGTTGAAAAGTTTAAAATCCTACACGATAGTCAAGAAGGATTTAGAGCAGAGAGAAGTATCTCTAGACAAATACAAACCATAATAGCGGCACTAGAAGATGCACGATTCACAAATCAAGACATATATGTTTTATATGTTGACTTCAAAAACGCCTTTGGCTCCATAGACCACGCTCGACTATTAGCAATAATGACTAATATTGGGTACCCAAAAGATGCAACTACACTAGTTGGAAATATCTACTCCCAATCATCTACTTACTACACCGGTGAGCACTTTCGAAAGACTAAGCCTATCCCCATTCATAGAGGAACTATACAAAGAGATACCCTTAGTCTATACCTATTCATTATATTTTTAGAACCACTACTTAGATGGCTAGAGCGAGGCAATAATCGATACACTTTTGGTACATCACAAATCATCATAAACTCCGCCGCATATGCTCATGACCTTGCTACCATAACTAACAAAATAAAATCATTACAAATACAAATTGATAAAATAGATAGATAGTGCAAATGGACTGGTATGGATGTAGGCGTCTCAAAATGTGCTGCTACTGGATGTCCAAATAAATCCAAAGTGAACCCAATTACATTTAAAGCCCTAATGCAAGCTTCTAATATCAACTACCGCGGCCAACCAATCCCCATACTACACCAAAATGAACCATATGTATACCTAGGCACAAATCTTGTTCCCTTTCTAAAATTGAAAATCCAAATTCACACTACGACAACAATAAACGTTAAACAATGCAAAGAATTAACAACATGCCCGGCCAGCATGAAACAAAAAATTAAAATGGTTGATACCGTGATCCGCCCAGGTATAGCATACAACTTCTACAATGTACCATACTCTATGCCAGCTATCAAATTACTCGATCAAAAGATTATAGCCATACAAAAAATCATTTGTGGTATGCCTAAATGTATGTCAAACGCGTTAACCCAACTCCCACATAATCTATTTGGTCTTGTAGCTTTCTCCCTAAAAAATGCCTATCTCCGATGTATAGAGGAACAATTACAAAATGCTCTAAATGACAAAGGTAGGCTTGGAAAAATATATAATGGATTAACTCATTATGTACTTGCTCAATATGGCGGTGCCAAAAATATACCTAGAATTAAAAAACGGATTTTATAAGATCACCAATAACTCGTACATTTTTCTTATTGAAACACGTAGCTAAAGTTCACCTTAAGAGTACACTTCCAAATTTCCTCATTGATCTAACATCATTAGAAGTATCATGGCGTCAAGAAACACAAAACCAAAACACACTCAACGCCCAACTTCCCAAAAACTTTTATAAAAACTCCTCTCAAAAAATATTTTCAAATTAAAACAAATTACTCTACCAAAGGGCACACACATCAAGAATAATGAGGATTTCAAAACCTTCCACTTTACCCCATCAAAACTAATCAAGAGTGCCCTAAAGGTTGCCAAACAACTTTTTTGTCATCCAACATGCCCCACCGCATGTGATATCACTTGCAACATACACCCATACTCATACATATTCCAAGACCCATTCATCACAATCAACAACAACATCCTCCCAAGAACTACCCTACCACCAATCCACCCCTCCAATCCCTCACACCCATACCACCCCCATCCCCCAACATACATCCTCAAAAATCCCACCATATACCCCATTAATAACATCATACATCACAAACATATACAACACATAGACACTAACAATATACAAAATACCTATACAAGATATTTATGCCAATGGCAACACAATAACAATACATTCAACAAATGGCTTCCTCAAAGAAACCTCTTTCCAAGACATTACCATAATACCTCCACATATAACATCGAAAAATTAATATTATCAAAAAATTAAAAATAAATTCTACTCGGAAATCATTCAAGCCCACCACTCCCAGGAACTACTCCAAGACTCAAGATCCGTAACCCCACCCATAATTATTCCACTCCTAAACATCTATACAACGGAATGTAACTCCGAAAACAACATTCTCACATCCTCGAACACAAGCCCATTTATATGAAGAAAATGGCCGACATCTACATACTATTCCCACTACTAGACTCCAATGGTTACGGAACCAATACAATATGAAACTACAAACTCCCACAAACATTGAACCAACGATCCAACCATTTAAAACCGAATTAATTTGGCTATACCAAAGATATAAATACCGCACTCCAAAAAATAATCCCCTCATAAACGCACAATACACAATATTTACACCCATTCTAGACTCATTAATTTCATCCTTCAACATCGGAGAATCATATTTTTCTTCCCCCGTCACATGTTCTACCAAATTAAAAAAATTCTACTCACCCTTTGAAAGAGATAAATTACTTGGCACCTTGGAAAAGGCCTTTGACTATAAGTGGATTGGTAATGGTATAGCTCACCCTCACAATGAGGAGGAAACTCAACAAGCACTATACTGGGCCCGCCTTGTTGCCAAAAATGACCCACACCACACATCTACACTCATTATCACACCAGACAAAAACTGGTACCAAAACTTTAACCAACAATCAAGCCCATTCCCAGACTCCCATATCATTGCACTATTTGAAGCAGACTCAATTCCATACGAAGAACCAACTATTCCACCTGAGCTAAAAAAGCCCCGGATTGAACTATCTACATTACAAATAATATGTGTCCACCACCAAAATCAAACCTTTGGCACCCTAGAACAACTTGCCGAACTCACCTCCATAGCAAATTCCCTAAACATACACCGCCTATACACAAAAGTGGCCCCACCATCAAGTATACAAACCCTCATAAACTGAAGCAAAAAATGGTCAAAATTAAACTACACCAATAGTACATTAGATTACCTTGTAATACCTCCACCCCTCCCAAACTACCAAACTCTAACCTCACCAAAATTTGACTCGACATATAGCTACTATATCGATGGCTCCTTCAAACCACCTAAACAAGTTAGCCTAGGAAACTGGAGCAAAGAAAAAACTCGATATGGCATATACAATCCTATTAAAGAAATTAAATTAGCCAAAAGACTTCATGGACTACAAAACATCCTTAGAGCAGAACTTATGGCCATACACAAAACACTACAAATCATCACAATAAAATACAACAATGAACCCGCACACATATTCACTGACTATATCAATGCACTTTATCTACTAAACACCCAAATAACACATCCTACCCTCCACAATAGCCACCCCGACCAAACTATATAAATGTCAATGGTCCAAATGTTACAAAACCGAACACAAATAACAACCCTTCACAAAGTTAGAGCCCATGTCAATATCAATGGAAACGAACAAGCCGATAAATTAGCAAAAGAAGGCGGCGAAAAATCACATTAAAATGCCAAAGATGCATACAAGCATGCCCATGCTACCCCATACTACTTCCAAAAAGAAGATTGGTCTTCTAAAGAAGATACCCCCGATAAAGGCCCGGTTAGATTCTTAAACAAATATCTCAAGAAACAAGACCTCTATAACAACCTTGATACAATCGCTGAAAACTTCTCTAATATAGAAAAATGGACTGGCAACAACAAAATAGACAATGAACTCTCTAGGAAGTGACCTGCCCGAGTGCGGTACGACTATGGAGTGAGCTCCGTTTTTTCTGGTGAGGGGGGAGGAAGGACTTAGTCTCAGAAACAAGGCTGTTGGGCGACAAGTGTGGCTGGCCTTGTTGAGAGCCCCCATAAGCTTTAGATCTGAGGTGCAGAGAGGTTTGGGAAGCAGAATATGTGTGTTGGGAAGGGCTCACACACCAGATCTGGGGTTAGCTGGCTTTGATACGTGTTTGGGGCATCGACCTAAGCAAAGTAGATCTGAAAGCGAGGGGTTTTTTGTGTTGGTGTTTAGATCCATGCCTTCTTGACGTTAGAAGTCAGATCTAGCTTAGATCTGGTGAAGAAGCAATAGATCTGTTACCTCCCCCGAGTCTCTTCCTCCTTCTCGACCCAGACACTTCACACGCAAGATTGAGCACGAGATTCATTCAACACTGGTATCCGGCAGCAACCTCTCACCATTCCAGGTCATTCTTTACTCATATTATTGTTTTTATACAGTATGGATCTCTCTTGATAGACACTCCGCACACACTAATCACAACACATCAGCCTTCACGCACACTAGTCACAACTCTACGCACAATCACTTTGCTTCTAACCCTCTAACCCTTAGGCACTACAATAGAGCATTTGTATTTGCATGCCACACGCGGCAGCGCTGGCAAAATCCCTGCAGAACTAGACAGCAAATAAGTGGAGCCAACCAAGACGCCAACGCACCCTGCAAGACGCTGATCCAGCACGTTAACACACATCTCCACATTTGCGTGAGACTGGAGACGCAATACTACAGCTCGAAGTCACTCCGCGCGCACCCACAACAGACCTGCGCCGTTATCACAACTCCACAGATCAGCATCAACAACGAGAAGAGACCTGAAGGTAGCGAGCGACAAGGGACCAGCAGCCAAGTAACACCAGCACATGGACAAGAGCATCTCCAGCACGAAAAAACAAGAAGATGGACAAAAACTAAGGTAAGTAGATCTATAAACCCTACAATCTTTCTCACCATCCCCTCCCATCTCCACAACCTCTCTGCAACAGGTATCCTATTCCTCCGCCCCCCCTCTCTCCTCGCCACATCCCCCTCTCCCCCCTCTCCCAACATCCCCTCTCCCTCCCTGTCCACAATCCCCCTTCCTCCTTGCCTGACCCCTGCAACAAATGCCCCACTCCCCCGCCCCCCCTCTCTCTCCCCCACATCCCCCTCCCCTCCCTTACCCACCACCCCCTCTCCCTCTCTGCCTATAGTACCTCCCCCTCCTCGCCCGATCTTTACAGCCCTCCACACCATAAAAAACCTCAAAGCCCCTATCCCTACACCGGCAGCAGTCTCCTTCCCAAAATCCTCACAACCTCACACCCCAGGGATCATCTACCTCACAAAAACCCCAGCCCCGCACTCACATCTCAACCTGTTAGAACTCACAACCACAGGAACCACCTCTAAACTATCTCGTTCCTCCACCACCCGGCTCATCTGCAGCTGCAGTATCAACACAAAACCGAACCCTTACACCAATCCCCCCCTACAGTGGAAGCACACTCTCAGTGCAAACAAGCCCTCACCCCGGTCCCCCCCTGGAGTGGAAGCACAGGCGCACCCCAACACAGGAGCACATGCGCACAATACAGGACCACAGGCGCACAACACAGGAGCACAGGCGCACAACACAGGAGCACAGGCGCACAACACAGGAGCACAGACGCACAACACAGGAGCACAGGCGCACAACACAGGAGCACAGGCGCACAACACAGGAGCACAGGCGCACAACACAGGAGCACAGGCGCACATCACAGGAGCACAGGCGCACATCACAGGAGCACAGGCGCACATCACAGGCGCACAGGCGCACCCAGAATCCGCCAAACGCCGAGCTCAACGGCTCTGAGAGGCCTGCCGAAAACAGTACCCCCGCCTACGACCGCCGTGCTGCAGACAGGCTGCACTCCAGACTCTGCGACCGCGCGTTTCTACGACCTCCCGATTCCAAGACCTCCCACTTCTGCGACCCCCTGTTTTTGCGACCTCCCGTTGCAGCGACCTCCCGTTCCTACTACCTCCTCCCCTACCGACCCCCCTCAATACATAACCCCCTCCCCTGCGACCTAGGACTCCCCAGCAACCCAAAAAAATTAGCGACCCCCCTATTTGCGACCTCCCCTCTCTTACCGACCCCCTTGATTGCAACTCCCTTCCCCTACCGACCCCCCTCTTTAACCCACCACGACCCCTCTCTCCTCTTGCGACCTCCCACCACAACCTTCTCTCCTCCATGTGACCCCCTCTCTCCCCGACTACGACCTTCCTCTCCATTCACAATCTCCCTCTCCCTCTACTACCCCCCACCTCTCCCTCATAAGTCCTACATCCCCCACCCCCCAACCTACCCTACCGACACTCCAACCCTCATCACCGTCTCCCTAACCTCTTTCACTCTACACCCAACCCTCCCCACCACCGACACTAATAGAGCCAAACAACACCGCATGAGTACTAGAGACCGATGCCAATCTACCCCTCGTAAAACCACCGCGAAGAAATATAGCGGCGTAGGCACACATAAAAGAACCAATAGTGTAGAGCTCCAAGAAAAACCCAAACACAACCCACGCCCAAGACAAGCCAAAACTACCAACACCTCTAGAATAGAAGCCACACCCGCCAAGACAAGACCTTTGACTTCGAAAAAATTGGTAACCCCATCTTTGACGCGCGACCCCACCCCCAAACCACACGGTAGGAAGAAGACATTGGAAATTAAGACCACCCCACTGCAACCACAACATCCAGAGTCCCCAACTCACCTCTCAGACGACCAAGAGGACGCCCCTCTTACATTCTCTAGAACGAGCCAAAGGCGCAGGATTACTACCTCTCTCCCCCTATCCCCTGACCACAACAATCAACCCTCCCCCATTGAACCTTGGCACACCATGGACCTACTCCAAAAGGAGCCTAGCATTACCCCCGAAGCCATGGAGATAGAAAATGGCGAATCCACCTCCAAGACGACTTGCACTGACAAAGCATCTACCTTTGACCCTATAGAAGTACAACATCCTGCTAAAAAACATAGAGGTAGTACCTCAGACCCGAAACCTAGTAGCAGCACCCCAAACCAATCCACATTCCATTTTTGGTTGGGCTTCCCAACCATGGAGAAGCTTGCGAAGGACGGAAACCTTGAACCACTATTTAGTGGGGAAAGTGTAGCTGATATGATGATCAGAGGAGTACCCAAGTCAGAGGCAGAGGAAGCCATGAGTGCCACAATATCATACCCCCGAATCCCTCAAATACTATATCCTAAGGCAAGGGAGGATGGTGTTGAGGGGCAACACTACAACCTCACACAACTTCCATTTGATATTCCCACCAACCCCGAAACTGGCCTATCGTATGATTTCCATGTGGCCATCTTGTTCGAACTACCCAAGACCCCACTGTTTCATGATGAGGTTAAGAGGCTTGCTAGAGATAGACTCACAAAGATGGACATTCCCCTTGGTACTAACCTCTTGGACCCACTTGCCATTCATTGCAAAGGGGTGAAGAAAGAAGGTCAAAAGCATGTCTTCTCAGGTTTGATCAAACTACACCTTCTCAATCCAGCAACCGATGCCATCTCCCTTCTCCAAGGCACAAGATACTTCATATTGCAACTTGACCCTATGGGACCGGCGTCCATGGGAAAAGTTTGCAAAACATGGCACGCAGTGGCCCGTCAAGGCCTATCCGTCAACATCAAGAGTGAGAACTTATGCGGTACTCCTGCACACACCTTGTTTCATAATGTGGTTCTTAATAGCTTTACCCGTAACCTTGAGTTTGAAATTACTGATGTCCAGAAACAGGAGAAGGAGCCCTTTGCATGGATTGTAGCACCTACTCCTACCCAAGCGAAGAAACTAGCAACGCACCAGATTACGACCTTCCATGAGATCATCCCCGCGAAGCCCAGCAATGATGGAACCTTCACAACCACTGATAGGGCCAAGAAGGATGCACTTACACTTACGTTATCTCAACTGCCAATCTTGTTGAGCGTGGTTGATACCACGGAGGCGATCACGAAAGCTTTGGAGGACAAGAACATTGTGAACATTTGGTTCCACAGGCAGAGCAGTGGCAAGCACAATGGCTCTGCCAATGTGCAAGTCGCTAATCCTATTGTCTATAGACAATATCTTAACCAAACCTTCAACATTGGTTGCCACCAAGTTGAGATTCGACCCCACCGCCGCAGTCTTGATGGCATTGATCCCCCTTCCACCATTTTGGTGGATAAATGGGGATTCAATGATATAAACACCGCCTTGGTGAACACGGTTGCCGCCATCAACCCAACTACCGCTCCCACCACCAACATACGTGAAGAGATGGCCGCTATTGTGGCGGATGGTCACGAAAAACTCCGCTTGGAACTATCCACTCTCAAGAAAGACATCATTCGAGAAACTAGAGAATACACCGACGCCCGCAACGCCGAGGTATACTCGAAACTTGATGATGTTGAAAAGTTAATGAGTGCCGCTTTGTCTGTGATGAAGGGTATCAAATCCAATCGTGAAAAGCCATCTCTCCCCTCCTTGGATGACCCGTCAAACGTGGATTGATCAAAGACCGCCCACAAACTCTTCAACACCATGGTGATCACCGAACTCCTCCATGCCTAGCTACACTTTCCTTGATAGTTGCATCTCTCTCCATTACCTCGTATATCTATCTTCTCACTCCCCTTTCCCCCCTCCATCCTATAGTATTGCTAGTGATATATCTCATCATAATCACTCATTACTATTCTCTCCACGTACCTACAACCCTCCTTACTCTTGCTACACCTTCTATCTCCCTAGAACTTGTTATAACTCTCAATAGATATTTCCTTGTAAACACATGTCATTTTTATGAGTATGAACCCATGAGAAGACCACAACCTCTTCCATGGGCTCCTCTAACTCTTATGACAATGTTATATGATCAATACCACCACAACAATATACATACTCTTTGTCATTGCCAATGGCATTGGCATACTACCAAAATTTCCACTACCACACACATACCACATGCCAAAAAACACAAAATACCACAACTTTGCCAACAACAAAAGCAATGGACCACAAGAGACACATATAAACACCCGCACACCACATTACCAACAGATTACAAAACACTACTAATACCTAACACACTCATCCAAATACCGCACAAAAATAAACACCTATCACAAACTACACTACCACATGTACACAACATCCAAAATACAAGACACCTCCCCCCACTCACACGATCTCACACACACATACTCCTAAAAACCAATTCACCATATACCACAAACATACTACACCAATCCACCACACTACACCAACTATACGCACATCCACAACCAAACCTCACCCCCGTTAAACACAACAACACTCAGACCACAATATACTCCAATGACAAAAACCATAGCCACATCAACACCAAGCCCCACAAGAAAACCACCACACACAAAATAGACAATAAAAATAAAATAGACACCATAACCTCAAGAAAAAACACAATGCCACACATTAATACAAAGACAAAATCACCTGAAATCATTTATGCACTCACTACCAGAAACACAGGTACAAAGACAACAATACATCCAACCAAAGACACACATACACATTCAAGCAAATACAAACCTAAAAACATAAAGAAACATCCAAAACCCAAACAAAAGACAACAATCCTAAAACACAAGACCAAATCCAAACACATAAAACTTCTATTACTCCTAGGCGGAGACATAGGAACCAACCCAGGGCCAATGCCTAACATATTAAAAATACATCCCTCATCACATAAGAAAAATGTTGAAATATACTTTATACCAAATACATATAATAATACAACTACCAAAATACATAAAAATACAAACTCTCAAAACATATATACAAAAACATATATGTACACAAATAAAAATACTACCTACAATACACACATAAATATAAACACAACATCCACCACATACGTAAAAAGATGCAAAAACATAAACCAATATCTACACATTAAGACTAACACAAACCAAGATACACAAACACACACCAAACCAAGTAACAAGAGCAACATACAAAACAATAAACCAAATACAATCACTTCAACTACCACTACATACATCACAAATACAAACAAAACAATTACAAATACCATAAATAATAAAACTCATACAACCATAAAGAAAAATACAATAATAATATATAAAAACATAAAAACAACCCATCCAAAAAATATATACAAACCAAAAAATCAAAGAAAACAACAAACTAAAACACTACACTACAAAAATATCATAAATAAATACTTCCCTCTCACTAGTATTATACAAAAAGTAGTCCTCACACACTTCACAATTATACACAATATGGCCTATACCAAATATATCTTACAACACAAATACATTCACAAAATACCCAATCATTTTACCAACTACCAAACATGTATAAAAAGACACTTCCTCTATAAAAAATACAAATACTATACCAAATGTTACTCTAACTACTATACCAAAAACCAAATACCAAACCACAAAAAAAATAAAAATTTACACACACATAGACATACACATGCATACAATAATAAAATACATACACATACACCAAAAAACATACACATACTTACACAAACAAATAAGAAAACAAACAACAAACAAACATACAAAAAAATACAAAATAAATCACATACACACAAACACTCATACATAAACACAAATATACACACGGGGGAAAAGAAGAGCGCCGGTTCCCAAACTAGAACTAAACAAAAACATAGAACTAAACACACACAAACTAATACACGCAAACCCACCCTAAACGCAAAACAACTAGCAACCATATGTGAAAAAACCACCAAAAGTACAACAAAAGAAAAAACATCAACACACCCAAACAAAAACCCCCTCTTACCACAGACCAAACACAGCTACAATAAAACAAAACAAAAAAAACCACTTCATAAAGCTACACAAAAAACAAAAATTCTAAAACAGAGCAACAAACCAGAACACATAAAATTCCTACTAATCTTAGGAGGAGACATTGAGACTAACCCAGGCCCAATGCCTAACGTACTAAAAAGACACCCTTCAGCACATAAGAAAAATGCCAAAATATACTTCATACCCAATACCATAAAGTTACAACCGGAATATGAACACATTGCAAAATCCTTCGCACCTTTTTTAAAAAACACACACATGTCTCACCACACACATAACACTACACATCCAAACATTGCCCAATACGTTCAACAAAAAAATACGCATCCACCACCCCACATTCTATATGCACTAGTAGTCACCACTCATCCACACATAGATGAATGTAACCATCTCCTAAATCCACAAAATCTAAACACAATCACATGGACCAACACACTACTACAAAATATACTAAACTTACAAAACCCGCCAGAACGACACATTCACACTCCGCACCCATATATAGAATTCCTAGAAAACAACCAAAACATTATAAACCATGAGAACTCAATACATAAAAAACTATACGACTTCTTACATAGCCAAAACACAACCCCCTCAAATGAAACAATAAAACTAAAATTCCCTTATCTCCCTAATAACCTCATAAATGAATCACTAAAATGTCTAGACCCTATACCAGAGTACACCCACCCACCCCCACCTCTTTCCTACATCCCACCTCAAAATCAAAACATTAGATCAAATCAAGAAAATACATACATAATCACATGGAATGCCTCCTCACTAAACACTGCCCTCCCTAGCTTACAAACTTTGGTAACACAAACAGACATACCACCGGCCCTCATAGTCATACAAGAAACAAAATTAACTGCCACAAAATCTACAAAATACATACAAAATATATTTCAAAACTATAAGCTCATCTTTAATAATACACATGCACTTACAAGATGCATTCAACAACGGAGACCATACACACCAGGCCGCGGTGGCCTCCTTACACTAATACACAAAAACTATGCCTTCCCGGGCAACATCAACAAAATCCCTACCCCAATGCACATATCACCATACATCCAAATAATCAAAATCACTAATCATCCACTACAACCGTGGCTAATATTTCACATGTATATGCCATCTCATCCCGAAGATACTAGATTTATATTAGACATACAAAACACTATTACATCCCAAATTAACAATAATCCCAATCATACATACCTATTATGTGGAGACTTCAATAGAGACATAGGACTAATTGGCCGCCAAAACGGAAATCATAACACCCCCCCCCCAAAACATTGACTACCAATGGCGTCGCTTCACAGAAGGATTAAACTTCACTTACATCAATACTGATACACAATTCTCTAGACAAGGTGGCTATAATTATAGTGATTGGAGTCTAATAGATGGATTCTATATAAATACAAACAACAATACACAATACACCTCTACAACAAACAAAGATACTATTCTCAACTCAGATCACTCACCAGTACAACTACACATCCCAAATAACACATTAATTAGTAGAACTCCTATAACCCTAAATAATGACACTATACGCATACTCAACCCCATTCCAAAAAACAACATAGAAAAATTCAACACAAAATTCTTCGAAGAAAACTCCGTACAAATAGACTCCCTCATAAACACTCTTGATAATAATAGTCAATTAACACAAACACAATGGCAAGAAACATGCCACACCCTAGACAAACTCATCAATAAAATCTCTATTACACTAGAACAAACCTGTGAAGCACATCCAATACCTCAAATGACAAATAGAACCTCCCATCAAGGCGGGTACTTACCCCGTAAACTTTCTAAAACGTGGAAACAACACCTAACCACATACCATACTATACGAAAAACCATTAGAATAGTAAAAAACAACCCTCAATGGCGTAATCACCCCATATGCACTGAACTACTAACTCTACAACACACCCAAATCCCCACCCCGCCACCTCCGGACCTTCCCCACGATACATGGATAAAAGATATTGCACTAATTGCAAAAAATGCCAACATTCAAGCCCGGAAAATCACCACAAAATACACCAAAGATAACATTAAAAAAGCCATCTCAAAATATAGACAACTATACGAAATCAGCCCAAAAAAAATTAACAAAAAAGTTTTTAAAAACCTTGAAACCCCACCAATGGACTGTATCAGAGATCAATATAATAATATTCTAACTAGCCCCGAAGACATTGCAAATGAAATAGTCAACCAACAAACAAAAACCAACAGACCAACAGTACCAACATGTAATTACCAACCACAACATACAAACGAATGTACATGTGCAGTACGCCAATACCCATGGCATGACCTGGATGGATAGACCCTTGACAAACGAGGCGAACCAGAAATCCCACTACATAAATACCTTAACAGAGCCACATATGACACATGCTTTCAAAACCTTGGTAACAATAAAGCCCCAGGCCCAGATTGCATACCAAACTCAATACTCAAAAACATGCCTCCAAGATTTCATAAACTATTATTCCTATTCTTCTCCCACTGCTATAAACAAAAACAAATACCGACCTCATGGAAATCAAGTGCAACAATTTTACTATACAAAAAAGGCGACCCGTCCATACTACCCAACCATAGGCCAATTGCACTAGCTAACACTATATACAAACTCTTTACCAGTACACTCACCGCTATTCTATCCTCATATGGTGAAAAATTCAAAATCCTACATGATAGTCAAGAAGGATTTAGAGCAGAGAGAAGTACCGCTCGACAAATCCAAACTATAATAGCCGCACTAGAAGATGCAAAATTTACTAACCAAGATATATACATATTATACGTTGACTTCAAAAATGCCTTTGGCTCAATAGATCATGCCCGACTACTAGCAATAATGAAGGATCTTGGTTACCCAAAAGAGGCAACTACACTTGTTGGAAACATCTACTCCCAATCATCCACTTACTACATTGGTGAACACTTTGGAAAAACAAAACCTATTCCTATTCAAAGAGGAACTATACAAGGGGATACCCTAAGCCCATACCTATTCATTATATTTTTAGAACCACTTCTCAGATGGCTTGAAAGGGGCAACAACGGATACATTTTTGGCACATCACAAGTCACAATAAACTCCGCCGCATACGCAGATGACCTCGCCGCCATAACCAACAAAATCAAATCTATCCAAATACAACTCAATAAAATTGATAGATATTGTAAATGGGCCGGTATGGACGTAGGTGTCCCAAAATGTGCCGCTACCGGATGCCCAAACAAATCCAAATTAAATCCTACCACTTTCAAAGCCCTAATGCAAGCTTCTAACATCAATTACCGCAATCAACCGATCCCTACACTACACCAAAACGAACCATACATATACTTAGGTATCAATCTTGTTCCATCACTGAAATGGAAAATCCAAATCCACACTACAACCACTAAACTCATCAAACAATGCAAAGAACTAACAACATGCCCGGCCACCATGAAACAAAAAATAAAAATGGTCGATACCGTACTACGCCCAGGGGTGGCATACAGTTTCTACGGTGTACCATACTCTATGCCAGCTATAAAAAAACTTGACCAAAAAATAATAGCCATACAAAAAACCATATGTGGATTACCAAAATGTATGTCAAATGCAATAACCCAACTCCCACATAATCTATTTGGACTTGAAGCTTTCTCCCTTAAAAACGCATATCTCCGATGTATAGGCGAACAACTACAAAATGCGTTAAACGATAAAGGAAGACTTGGAAAAATATATAATGGATTAACTCACTATATCCTTGCCCAACACGGTGGCGCTGAAAACATACCCAGAATTAGAAAAAGTGACTGCATAAGATCACCAATAACACGAACGTTCTTCTTATTAAAACATATAGCTAAAGCCCACCTTAAAAGTACGCTCCCAAACTTCCTCACTAATCCCACAAAACTAGAAATACTATGGCGCCAAGAAATAGTAAACCACAATACACTCAATGCCCAACTCTCCCAAAAGCTTCTACAAAAATTCCTGTCAAAAAACATTTTTGAACTAACCCAAATTACTTTACCCAACGGCACACACATCATGAACAATGAGGACTTCAAAACCTATCACTTCACCCCATCAAAACTATTAAAAAGTGCCCTAAATATTGCTAAACAACTATTTTGCCATCCAACATGCCCCACTTCATGTCATACCCCTTGTAACATACACCCATACTCTCATACACTTAAAGACTCATTCATCACCCTCAACAATAGCATCAACCCAAGAAATATCCCCACACCAAGCAATTCCACCCCTCCACATACATATCGCCTTCACCCCCGTCCCCCAACACACATCCCTAAAAACCCTACCGCATATCCCATTAATGACATCATATACCATAAACATATCCAACACACAGACACAAATACCATACAAAATACCTACACAAAATATCTATGCCAATGGCAACACAATGATAATACATACAATAAATGGCTCCCCCAAAGAGACCTTTTTCCACGACACGACACCAATACTTCCACACATAACACCGAAAAATTAAAACAATACTACCAAAAAATTCAAAACAAAACATACTCGGATATCATCCTAGCACACCACCCCCAAGAACAAATCCCAGACTCAAGATCTGTAACACCACCCATAATTATCCCACTCTTAAACATATACACAACAGAATGCAACCCTGAAAATGATATCCTTACATCCTCAAACACAATTAAAATAGATAACAATCAAGCACATCTATACGAAGAAAACGGCCGGCATTTACACACTATCCCCGTTACCCGACTCCAATGGTTATGGAAACAATATAATACAAAATTACAAACCCCTACGAACATCGAACCAACGACCCAACCCTTTGAAACTGAACTAATATGGCTTTACCAAAGATATAAATACCGAATACCAAAAATTGACCCCCTAAAAAATGCACAATACACAATACCCACCCCCATTTTAGACTCATTGATCTCATCCTTTAACATCGAACAATCATACTTTTCTTCCCCGGTCACATGTTCTATCAAACTAAAAAAATTCTACTCACCTTATGAAAGAGACAAAATATTCGGATCGCTAGGCAAGGCGTTTGACTACAAATGGATCGGTAATGGCATAGCTCACCCCCACAATGAGAAGGACATGGAACAAACCATACATTGGGCTAGACTTGCCGCCAAACACAATCCAAATAACACAAAAACAATCATCATCACACCAAACAAAAATTGGTACCAAAACAACAACCAACACTCAAACCCATTTTCAGATTCCCATATAATTGCAGTATTTGAAGCAGACACAATACCATACGAAGAACCTACTATCCCACCCGAGCTAAAAAAACCCCGAATCGAACCATCCACACTACAAATACTATGCGTCCATCATCAAAATCAAACCATTGGCTCCCTAGAACAACTTGTGGAACTTACCTCCATAACAGACAATCTAAATATACACCGACTATACACAAAACTGGCCTCACCAACACCCATACAAACCCCCGTAAACAAAAGTAAAAACTGGTCAAAACTAAACTATGTCAACAACACATTAAACTACGCCGTCACACCTCCCCCTCTCCCAGACTACCCAACTCATACCACACCAAAATTTAATCCCGCACACAGTTATTACACCGACGGCTCCTTTAAACCACCAGAACAAATTAGCCCGGGCTCTTGGCGCAGAGAAAAAGCTGGCTATGGCATATATAATTCTACCAAAGAAATTAAACTAGCCAAAAGACTCCATGGACTACAAAATATCCTCAGAGCGGAACTCATGGCCATTCACAAAACACTAGAAATCATCACAACAAAATACAAAAATGAACCCGCACATATATTCACCGATTGTATAAATACACTTTACCTACTAAAAACTCAAATAACACACCCCACCCTTCACAATAGCCACCCCGACCAAATCATCTTAACATCAATGGTCCAAATGTTACAAAACCGTACACAAATCACAACCCTCCACAAAGTGAGAGCCCATGCCAACATTGATGGCAACGAACAAGCAGACAAATTAGCAAAAGAAGGCCGAGAAAAAACACACAAAAATGCCAAAGACCCACACGAACACGCCCATGCTACCCCATACTACTTTCAAAAAGAAGATTGGCCTTCCAAAGAAGATACCCCCGACAAAGGCCCAATTAGATTTTTGAGCAAATATCTCAGAAAACAAGACCTCTACAACAACCTTGACACAATCTCAGAAAATATTCCTAACATAGAAAAATGGACTAACAATAACGACATAGACAATGAACTCTCTACAAACTTTTGGAAAAACCCCATCATCTCAGATCCGCAAATAACATGCCTCATCAAATTCCGTACTGGTCAATATATGGGAAACGCTCGCAAACAACTCTTCTTTGGAATAGAAAGATTCCCATCCATAACATGCCCCATATGCCCCACAACGGACCCCGATACATGGCTTCATGTTCTACTCAAATGCCAAAACCACCACATACACTCTCTAATTGTTAAAAGACATAATAAAGCGGTATGGGAAGTCCGAAAACTAATCACCTCCTACAATAAATCGAGATGTTTTATACTAATGAACGCCGGCACTTTTAATAACAATCCACAAGAAAATACGGTCCCCCCTTGGCTACTCCCATGCTCATGTATAACCCAAAGATGTCATTGCAACGCTCGGCTCAAACCGGACATCCTTTGTGTTAAAGGTTTAACATATAATGACCCACCACCCGTTAACATCAACCAAGACTACACCATTCAATTCATTGAATTCACATATTGCAACGATAGATTTTCCCCGGAAACAATTCAAAACAAAATAGATAAATACCAACCCCTTATGGACGACATCAGTGCCCTCGGATGGAATGTGGATCCCCTTATTGTAATCACATCCGGCGCTCGTGCTACCACCTTCATCCCATCTATGAAAACTCTAGAAGATACCTTCAAAATACCCATTGAAACAATTAAAAACACCTTTAAAAACATCAACACCATCGCTACTCAATATGCCATGTCAATTTTACTACATAAACGGAAAATTGAAAACAACCAAGCCCTTCCTGATACACAAGACCCCCCTTAATTTCTTTCCCCCGCTTCAATTTATCGTGATTGGTTGGTTTTGTGGTTTTGGCCACTGGTTTGGTTGGTTTGTGGTTTTTGGCTACTTGCTTGGTTAGTTGGATGTTTAGTTGGTTGGGTGTTTTGCTTGGCGGGTTTTTGGCTACCCGTTACATAGTGTCTACCCTCGAAAGGGGGAAGTAGTTCCAACTTACTAATTCCTTGTCCGGTGGGCATGGTCTTAGTAGTGGAACGAACAGACACTTTATTCACGCCGGTCCCTTCGGGAACCGGCGTTCTTCTTCTGAACTCTCTACAAATTTATGGAAAAATCCCATCATCTCCAACTCACAAATAACATGCCTCATCAAATTCCGTACCGGTCAATATATGGCAAACGCCCAAAAACAACTCTTCTTTGGAATAGAAAGATTCCCATCTATAACATGCCCCATATGCACTTCCACGGACCCTGACACATGGCTACATGTCCTACTTAAATGTCATAACCACCACATGCGCTCCCTAATTGTCAAAAGACATAACAAAGCCGTATGGGAAATCCGTAAATTAGTCACCTCACACAAGAAATCGAGATGTTTTATCCTCATGAATGCCAGCACCTTCAATAAGAACCCACAAGAAAATATTGTTCCACCATGGCTACTCCCATGTACATGTTACACTCAACGATGCCATTGCAATGCTCGACTTAAACCGGACATACTATGTGTTAGAGGCCTACCATACAATGACCCCCCACCAGACCACATAAACCAAGACTACACCATTCAATTCATCAAATTTACATACTCTAATGACAGATTCTCCTCAGAAACAATTGAAAAAAAAATCAATAAATATCAACCCCTTTTGATGACATCACTGCCCTTGGATGGAAAATGGACCCCCTTATTGTAATCATAGCTGGCGCTTGTGCCACCACCTTTATCCCATCCATAAAAATCTTAGAAGATACCTTTAAAATTCCTATTGATACAATTACAAACACTTTTAAAAATATTAACATCATTGCCATACAACATGCTATGTCCATCCTCCTACATAAACGCAAAATTGAAAACAACCAAGCCCTTTCCGATACACAAGACCCCCCATAAAATTACCCCTTCACTTCTTGACATTGTGAAACACACCCTCCTCTCATTCTCCCCCCCTCCCTTCTCCCCCTCTCTTCTCCCCCCTCCCTCCTTCCTTGCTACTCTTTGATTGGTTGGCTTTGTGGTG
The DNA here is from genome assembly GCA_963971425.1 of Bryoerythrophyllum caledonicum. NCBI lineage: Eukaryota > Viridiplantae > Streptophyta > Bryopsida > Pottiales > Pottiaceae > Bryoerythrophyllum > Bryoerythrophyllum caledonicum. The sequence goes on from OZ020518.1 coordinate 25,331,288, forward strand.
TTTGGTTACTTGTTACATAGTGTCTACCCTCGAGAGGGGGAAGTAGTTCCAACTTACTAATTCCTTGTCCGGTGGGCATGGTCTTAGTAGTGGAACAAACAAACACTTTATTCACGTCGGCCTCCTTCGGAAACCGGCGTTCTTCTTTTTCTTCTTCCTCAAATGTATACCAAGCCCTAGACAACATATTTGTTGCTGAATTTTTCTTTTCGGTAATGTGAATTAAGATAGGATTTAAAGTCTTGATGTATGCTATCTTCCTCAATATAACAATGTCTTGAGTAGTGCAGTTACTTATCATTCCTAGAAAAGGTAATCAATCTATCTTAAGAACCACATTAACTTCAACGAGATAATATCTCTCAGCCTTTTAAGCAGTGAGTGCTCCCCAAAGCTCTTTTTTTACTTGTGGATAAATCCTTTGTCGTGTTGTAAGAATTCCAACTCAAAACCTTATGGCAGACCTCCTCCCTTCCACATCATCTTGTCCAATAGCCGATCCAATTACTATGGGACTTGTATCTACTGTAACAGTCACTAGTCTACCACATTGATAATCCACTTATCTAAGGATAGGTGGAGAAATCAAATTCCTCTTTAGATTTTCTACGTCTATTTCTTGTTCTTCTTCCCAAACAAACTTCTTGCTCTTCCTCAATAACTTGTACAATGGATCTGAGATATGTGCAAAAACTGGATGATCAGGATCCAAATCTTTAATCTTTTAAAAACTCACAAATCCATCATCATTCAAATCCAAATACCATAACACAATTTATTTATATTGTGGTTTGCAGATAATCTATTTGCACCTATGTACCTCCATCCGCCATAGGTTCTCTTCATAAATTCAAGAATTTAATCATTGGTGGTTCTAAAGGCATCTCCCTCAACTGTTCTCTGTGTCTTTCATAATCAGGCTTCACAGTGAGAAATTGCACAACTTTCTTTCCATCACAACTGCAAACCCTAGCATAATGTGAACTACCATCCAACACTCTTGTCTCTATTTTTTAAGTTGTAATATAAGGTTGACCAAGAATCACTGTATATCTAGCACAATTTTGCACGATGACATGAAGAGTATCTTGGAAGAGAAGATATTGAATGCCAAAATTGAATTCACTCTTAAAGAGGCTCTTGGTATTGCAAAAAGGGATTTTCATAACCTAATCATTGATAAGATAAAGAGGAAGATGCAGATGACAACAAAAGCTATTATGGTGGAAACATTAGATACTCATGTATCTAAGGAAAAATAGGAGGAAATTGGACATGTATTTGCCCAATCTACATATCCAAACTTTGGGAACAAGGTTGATATGGAGGATGAAGCTCAGATGAATCATGCTGAAGAAGCAAGAGGATATCAGCCAAAATGTGCACTTGTGGAATATGGTACAAGAAAGAAGATCGTGCATGAACCACATGTTACTAGTTCCTCATCGGATGATGATGAGATGAAGAACAATTTGGTTTCTTATTGGGCCGAGGCTACTACAGAGACTTAAGTGAGGCTTAGAGATTCCAAGGGTCCAATTTTGGCCTTGGTAGATCATGGATCAAATATCAACATCATTTCTAGGCAAGTGTATAAGAAGAACAAGTGGTGTGCGTGTCCGAGAGGAAGTTGGCGACGTCTTTGGTGGAGCAAGCGAGCGCGAGGGTGAGGTCTGGGAGACCTTCGCCACTAAAGTTGGGTTGAGACGAGGGGAGTGCCTCCCTGCCCAACAATTTCCCTTGCCCGCCCTTCCTCGCCCCGTTCTAGTAGCTCTTAGCCCCACTCCCCAATTCAAACCTGCACCTCACGATACCCGCCCACTGCTGATATAAATTCATGTGCAATAATCAAACATTTCAATGATGTAATTAATTTTTTTAATTAAATTTTTTCCATTTGTAGACCTTACATGTAATACATAAGTTTTTATTAGATTGGTAAACTTATTACTAAAACACTTAGTGTGTAGGATACTAGCCCTGAAAAGACCAAGGCATTTTAGAGGGATCTTTACACAATACATTAACCCTGGATCAAGATTAATTTTTTTGTGAATGTAACCATAGGATCTTCTTATAAACTTGTATGAGATGATGTGGTAATTTTTTGGTGAATTATAATCGTACGGGTTGAAAGATAACTGAGGTCAAAGTGCAAAGTCTTTAGGGGCTAGAGTTGTTTGAGGTGCCGAAGTGGTATGATCCTTGGACCCTTTGGAGCCCCTTTGGAGGCCTGGACCCTCGGATGGGCACGTACTAGCAGTGGGTGGGTATAAGCAGTGGGCGGGTATCGGGAGGTCAGGGAACGGGGGCGAGAGGTATGGTTGGATAACCTATCACCACCATCAACCCCAGAATCAACAGTCTTATGTGGGCCAAAACCACCACCCGCCTACCCATTTCCGAAATTTTAGGAAAGTCAGTTATGATTGGGTGTCAAATTCATGATTGGTTCAAAGCTCTCGGTTTTTAGTCTCTTGCACAAGTGGTCATTAGCACAACTTATTGTGGAAGTAGAGAGTTTTGTATGTCGAGGAATGGGTCACAACTTACTATCCACTTTGAAAATTTGTAGCAATTTCAATATGAAGAAATAAATGGTCACGACAATTGCAATACTCATGAAATCCTATTTTGAATTAAAAGAAATTCTTACCACGTACGCAAACGCTATAAATAGGTCAGCAAGCTTAAGTTGGTGGTTATAGGTCATCCAACCTTAGTGGAATGGGGCGAGGGAGGGCGGGCAGGGAGGCGCTGCCCCCGTTTCAACCCGCCCCCAGTGGCGAGGAGAGGCGGGTATCATCTGGAGGGTATCATCCGGTGGGTATCGGGACGTGGGACGGAGCAAGCTGGGCTGCGAAGTCCAAGCTGCCCGCGGAGACGATCCCGAAGCATCCGTCGCCACGGAATATACAGATCCCAGATTGGGCAGCAGAGGCGGATTCGATATTTTTGACGATGGGCGCCGTTAGAGCCGATGTTCGCCCTCCGATGGTTTTGGTTAGGGTTTAGGGTTTAAGGGCTTGTGGAGGTGGCGGTTGCCGTGTTTCGAGTTGCTGGCAATTGGATTGTCTCTGGTGTGAAGAGAAGAGGTGGCCATGGCTTCGGATGGGTACGCCAACGGCGGCTACGAAGTGATGAGCGATGGATTTTCGGCGGGGGCGCTGTTCAAGCAGGGATTTTCTTACACGTACGACGACCTCATTTTCCACCCGAGCTTTATCAATTTCGCAGTGGACGATGTGGACCTGACGACGAAGCTGACGCGCAACATCACATTGCGGACGCCGTGCGTGTCGTCGCCCATGGACACCGTGTCGGAGGAGTCGATGGCGGTGGCCATGGCGGCGGTCGGGGGCATAGGATTTGTGCATTACAACAACACGGCGCAGGAGCAGGCGGGGATTGTGAGGCGGGCGAAGAAGCAGAGGGTGGGATACGTGGCGAGCCCGGTGTGCGTGCGGCCGTCGGACTCGGTGTCGACCATTGACGCGTTGAAGGCGCAGAGGGGGTTCTCGTCGGTGGTGGTGACGGAGGATGGGTCGGTGGGGTCGAAGCTCCTGGGGATTGTGACGAGTCGGGACGTAGATTTCGTGCGCGACAGGAGCACCGAGATGCGCGAGGTCATGAGCACGGATTTGGTGACGGCCCCCGCGGGCACGAGTTTGGAGGAGGCGGCCAAGATTTTGATCGGGAGCAAGAAGAGCTTGCTGCCCCTCGTGTCCAAGAGCGGGGACTTTGTGGAGCTTCTGTGCTGGACGGACTTGAAGGCTTACAATGAGCTTCCGCCTCTGGGCGCCCCGTCTCTGGGGTCGGACGGGAAAATCCTGGTGGGTGCTGCCATTGGCACCCGCGAGAGCGACAAGGAGAGGCTGACGCTGTTGGTGGAAGCGGGCGTGAATGTGGTGATTCTGGACAGCTCGCAGGGAGACTCTATGTACCAGCGCCAGATGATCGAGTATATTAAGAAGGCTCACCCCGGTTTGGATGTGATTGGGGGTAACGTGGTGACTGCTTACCAAGCCAAGAATCTGATCGACGCTGGTGTCGATGGGTTGCGTGTTGGCATGGGGTCGGGTTCCATTTGCACGACTCAAGAGGTTTGCGCTGTGGGAAGGGGCCAAGTAAGGAATCTTCTACCACAGCAGACTCTCCTTTCGTCCTTCTGAGAATACAGTGCGAGAATGGTCCACTGGGCTTTGGTTCTTGAATGAGAACCAACAGACTAACATTGGTTCGTTGAATGCAGGGGACTGCTGTGTACAAAACTGCAGCAGTTGGTAACGCGTATGGAGTGCCTATAATTGCCGATGGAGGAATTTCCAACTCGGGTCACGTTGTCAAGGCACTGACCTTGGGAGCATCGACAGTGATGATGGGAAGTTTTCTTGCTGGCACAGATGAGGCGCCAGGCAATTTCTTCTTCCAGGTATGTTACTGTTTCGCTGCGGCCGTTTTCAGAGCATGCGTTAATGTTGTAGTGGATGAAAAATCAGTTTCATACGATTCTGCTATGTAGTTCTTCCTTGTCGAAATTCTTTTTTAGCATAAAAGTATGTTTTGGGTACTTAGATGCTTTGCTTTTGATGTTGACTTTCTTCTGACTGTGATCACCCTACCCATGTGCTGGCTGTTTCAGGACGGTGTTAAGCTGAAGAGTTACAGGGGAATGGGGTCATTGGAAGCAATGACCAAGGGTAGTGATGCTCGCTATCTTGGAGACAAAACGCGATTGAAAATCGCGCAAGGAGTAGCAGGCTCTGTTGCGGCCAAAGGCTCAGTGCTGCGACTTGTTCCGTATACTTTGCAGGCTGTGAAGCAAGGATTACAAGACTTAGGGGTGTCGACCGTGAAGGCAGCACATGACGGGCTCAATGCTGGAGTCATCAGGCTAGAGGTGAGAACTAATTTTTACATCCATGGAAAAGGGGCTGAACTTCGCAAAGTCCGCTTGACAAGGTACTTTTCAGTTACAGTCTTCGATACACTGCTTCTTTAGAAGTTCTGACGCACGATGGCTTTTGTGGATGCAGGTAAGATCAGGTGCTGCGCAAAGAGAAGGTGGCATCCATGATCTTGTATCTTATGAAAAGAGGAGATTTTGAAGCACTGTGGATAGGATTCTTATTTAGGACGTGTGAAAGCACATGGAGCCCAGCACAAAGGGGATGCCTGATTTTTGATTATCACCGAGACGTACCACATCGTGGATTAGCTACACGCATAGGTTTGAACTCATTCTCTTGGTCGCAAAACTTCTTGGATTCTAGCTCTGGAATAGTATGGGCTTCAGTCGCTATTGTGATTGTCGGCTTCATCGCGAGAGCTCGTCATTTTTGTAACATAGTTCATTTCATTGAGCTGAGAACAGCTCTGGAGGAGCTGATCGAAGTATTAATATTCCACCGAAAGGGTGCGACTACTTTTGGGAGCTCGCAAGTCGAAGTTGTGTTCTGGAATTAAGTCGCAAATCGAAGTTGTGTTCTGCAATATCTTTCTATCGATATGTTTCTTGTTAGAATTTTGAATCTCATAGTTCGTAGACAACCTTAACATGAGTGATTTGTTTTCCCAAATATACAAAATTTGCAGAAAATATACGAAGTATACACTTTGCCAGAGTCCTTCACATTACAGTATGTGAGTTTTATTTTTCAAGTGGCTCTCTTTGGTCATCACAAGCCACTACGTTGAATTCATCACCACTAGTACGACCAACTTTGAGATGCCTTTCTTTCCAATGAGCATCCATGTGAGATCATAGATTTAATGACCTCAAACCAGAAGAAAATCAAGAATAGGTAGCTAAGATCAATTTAAGGATGTAGCGAAGACTCCACACCCTCCAGGATTTAGGGTTTAATGTCAAGGCTGGAATTTCTTTATGAGGAACGATATGACTAAAAGCAAACCGCTAGCTCAACAACGAAACACCGAAAAGAGCACTAACCTTAACGATTACCAGAATCGACAACACAGCGGAAAATCTACATACAGCACTAAAACGGCAATTACAATTGCCCGCATCTCTTGAGCATATTCTTCTTAACATCGACAACATCTTCCAACCGGGAGTCACGAAGTAAAGATAAATACCAAATCCATTGAAAGTGGAGGTGCCCCGACCAAGTTCATCAATAATGATCAAGGAGCGCTGTGTCGCAGACTTAATAATACTGGCTGTTTCCAGCATTTCAGCCATAACCGTTGATACTACTCGTAGCTGCGCAAGCAGTGTTTTAAATGTAAGAAAACTTAGACCACGTATGAACCGGTCATGTCTCTGAACTGGCAAACCAACCCACATATTTACAAACATGGGCACAAATGAACACTAGAAGTACGAGGACATATTAGCACCTGGCAGTCTCCCGCACCGACTCGTGCAAAGATGCAATATTATGCAGACACTGGTCCTATGTTGAATCTTGACACCCGACATTCATCTAGCAATCGTTCACTTGCCGTGTTCAGGTGTATTACAACCTTGCAATGCATCGTTTGTGCAGTTCACCACATCCCTTTCTAAACACTCTCCAAACCAAACTACATGGGGGCGCAGTAAGCCATTGCAGTTCTGGCAACGAGGCACTTGCATGATGTTAGCTTAATGCAAGAGCTTACATCATGCACGATGTTAGCTTAAGAGCTGCACAGATGGGTGTGTCTCTATTTGTCTCTAGTGCCTTGCAGTGACAGTGTCGCGTCTTCCACAAGGAACCATGGAGCTCAACCACATCGGTGCTACCAGCTTTGGCATGAAGTCCATCAATGAGCATCCAATGAGCATCTATTTCTCTTCAATGCAACCCAGACATACCATTATCTTGTGGTTTTCTCTTACATTAGATGCATAGAACGATCATTTGCAATTTCTAGGAGATACTGGAATCGTGTATCAATTTTATCCGTTTAGAGACAATTTTATTGCGTTGACAAACATCGAGGGCGAAGTGCACTTACTCAAAGCAATCTACTTCTGTCCTGTTTCTGCCTGGCGCTTTGCCAGTGTCGACGTGCACTGTGCCATAATCCGTGAGGCCCGGGAAATGGCATCAGTCATGTAGTAATTCTCGATGGTCTTGGGCAGAGGAGAAGATTCTAGAGCTGTCGCCGATCTCGTGTTCAGGTCCAGCGACCAACCTGTGGCCAACTCCACCTCGTCAACTCGCAGCAGATTCGGAGCAACTGCCAGCATGCGCGCCCTCAAACCATTTGCACTGTCGTATGGAAGCGTCTTTCCTGCCACTTCCGAGAGTGCACGAATGATCTTCCAGTCGTCGCGAGCATCCCCGACGGTGGGAACAGCCGGGCTCGTCTGCTGAGGTCGCCCTTCTACGTTCTCATATGTGCCTTCCTTCTCCGTATATGCCGCACCAGGAAGGATCACGTCGGCCCTGTACGCGCTGCGGTCGCCGTGGTGGCCTTGGTACACCACAAAAGCATCCTCTGGAATGTCTGCCGGGGTCAGGTCATCGGCTCCCAGGAGATACAAGAACTTCGCATCCGACTTCCCTGCCCTTGCACCTGGCACGAAACCCAGATCACGCGCCGCGGCCTGGGAGGCGTTTAGAAGCAAGACGTTCGCTCCGAACCAGTCGTCGCGAATCAGGGTGCTTTGCTGAGCGATGATGTCCAATGCAGACATGATGGCTGCCTTGTCTGCCCGTTCCAGTGCCCCGCTGCCCACAATCACCACGGGCCGTTCGGCTGAAGCCAACTCAGCGCAGAATGGGTGGCGTCCTTCTGCGATCTCCAAAAGGGTGTCGGTGCTCACACCCAGGTGCTGGTGGGGATAGGTTAAATCTACCTCCGGGCCCACAACAGCCACCTTCGTCTTGTTGAACCTCACTGCCTTCCTCAGCCTGGCGTTCACCATTGGCGCCTCCCACCGAAGCTGCAATTATGCAAGAAGATATCAGAGCAAGATTGCACATAATGGAGCAGAAAGATAATTAATCCAAGAAATGACGGCTGCAACAGGATTATGACATGCGTTCCGAAATTAACATTGTCACATGCCTACCTGAGTTCCAATCAAAAGGCACACGTCTGCCTGCTCAAGGGCGGCGATGCCAGTGTTCAACAAAAACCTCGATCTCAAGTCCGCATCGACGGACTTGCCATCTCCTTCCGCCCACAGACGCTCACACCCCATTCTGTTCAAAAAGTCCTTCAGTGCTAACATGGACTCTGCATCCGCCAGCTTGCCAGCAACGCCCGCCATCTCCTCGGGCTTCACTTTGTATGCGGCTTCGGCAACAACCTCCAGAGCATCCTTCCAAGACACAGCTCGTAACTGCCCATCCGGACGACGGATCATTGGTTCACTCAATCGCTGGCGCTTCAGACCGTCGTAACTGAACCGTGCCTTATCTCCGATCCACTCCTCGTTCACCTCCTGGGACACAGACATTGACCACGAAAACATCAATATCGACGATAATCGGACGTCCCAACTGAAAACGCCATTACAAACTCTAAAGGGGCGAAACATATCCATATCTCCTTCCATCCATCTGGAACTCCCACTAAAACAACCTGCTCCAACCCTTCAATCTACCATGCAATGGCCACACAACACACCTCATGAAGACGAGGAATGATTCGCATCACTTCGGGTCCACGGCTGTTAATGCGGATGTTGGAGCCGACAGCGTCCAAGACGTCAATACTCTCGGTACTCTTCAGCTCCCACGGTCTTGCTGTGAATGCATAGGGCTTCGAGGTCAACGCACCCACAGGGCACACGTCGATCACATTGCCGGACAGCTCGCTCGTCAACAAGTTCTCGACGTACGTCCCGATCTCCTCGCTTCCTCCACGTCCCAATACGCCCAGATCCTCCACACCAGCAATCTCCTTTGCAAATCTAACACACCTGGAATAGGACCCAATTCCACACATGTTGTCAGCCACTGACCTCCCAACCATATTCTCAGATTCACTAGTCAATAATAGCTCGAGCCCCGTATGATAGCAAAGCCGTGCACTCAAAATCCATCAAATGCCAGGCGGGACCAAGTCTTAACCTTCCAACCATAAGTGCAAAACCTAGAACCAAAATAAACAATTCTAGCTTACATCTATTTGCCTAATACACATAAACAGGCACCTAATTCGTGCGTAAGATCCCAAGACGCTGGCATAAACAAGATTACTGCATCATTGCGAGACCCACGACATGTCATCTTCCTAACCTGGTACATTGGATGCATCGAGTCATGATCGTCTTCACGAGGGGTCCCAGGTTCTTATCCAGCACGGATCGCTTTGAGTCGATGAAACGGCCGCGATCGGACCCGAACACCATGGACTGATCCTGGAGGTCACACTCTCCACCTTGATCGCAAATGGGGCAATCCAGTGGGTGGTTCATCAGCAGAAACTCCATCACTCCCTCGCGAGCTTTCTTCGCCAGAGGTGTATCGGTCTTGATTTTCATACCTGCCCACCCGTTCACCCTCTCAGCATCCTCAATTCCGAGCTGCACACAGCATCAATTGCAAGGGAAAGAGAAGACCTAGGTTTCGAACCTGGCAGCGCAGGCATGGCGCAAGAGGCCACGGGCTTGGGCGTCTTCTCGACCTCCACCAGACACATGCGGCAATTCCCGGCAATGGACAAGCGACTGTGGTAACAGAACCTGGGAATCGTCACCCCTCCAAGCTCGCATGCCTGCAGCACCGTCATGCCCTTGGGCACCTGCACGGGCAGCCCATCCACGCTCACCTCAATTGTTTCCACCTCCGCTTTCTCAGGCCGAACCCTATTCGACGCCAGCGCAGCGCTCGTGGCGTGGCGCACACCCCCCAGGGAGCCCCGCCCGTCGGATTTCTTCTTCTCCGCAGCGCGCTGGTGGTGTCCCAGCAGGTGCGACGACACGGGCGCGACCGCGTCCGAAACGCCCGTCTGCCTCACGCTGCTGCGGAACAACGGCGTCGCAGCCACTTCCTGCAGCAGCTTCACCGTCTGCCGCCCCCTGCACCCCATCTCGCTTCGATCCTCAACACCCGAAGCTGAGCCGAATCTCTCCCTCTCCAACTACAGCGACGCTGCCTAGTGCATTCGCACCTCCCACAAGAGCGCGATGCGAGGCACGGGTGTCCCTAAACTCAGAGCTCCCCCATGATCTCACCGCGCTCTTGCAAAAATTCCTCACTGCAATACGGCTCCAACACTTGCCCTAAGTTAACTCACGTAATGCCTCCCTATCCCTCAATCTCTCTCGCTCTCGCTCTCGCTCTCTCTCACTCTCTAAGGCCTCGCACCGCGCACACGCCCTGAATGATGATTGACGTCACCACCGCTCGTCTGTTTCGATTTCGCGGTTCTCAACCCGGGTATTTCACTTTTGGTTTGTTCTTTGCCTTTTGTTTCCTGCCCGGGGATTTTGGCGAGATTCTACAGTGCCTCGAGTTGATCTGACCGCTGGTGGTGTAACCGGACGGAAAAGTTTTTACAGAAACCGAATCAAACATCCACTTTTGTGTACATCAAAATTTCTCTACTATGAATGGCCTGAGACTAAGGTTTCCACTATCACATGTCTTCAGTGAGGTGTTATAATAGAGACTACACTAAACACTGAATATAGTGTAGAGGGATTATTGATGTAAATCACTCACACTAATTTCCATCAAAGCATGTGCATGCCAAGTTCTGATTGGGTATTTGTTCTCAAGCAAGTGTGTGTCAGTCAACAATTGCATGTAAATTTCAATTAGTGTAGGAAGTTTCAAATAGTTTGGTCTACACTATATTCACGGAACGGTGTAGTTATGTAAAGAAGGAAGGTATATCTTCAGTATATGTATTTGTGGTTCTCGTCGGGCCCCACTCAAGCCCCAATTCCCCACTTGCCCCTTTACCCACACCCCCAAAAACCGTCACCATATATTCTACGTCTTCAAAATATTCAACATTTTTCAGTAAGATTTGGCTTCTCTTTTTCAGTAAGATTTGGCTTCTCTTTTTCAGTTAGATTTGGCTTCTCTTTTTCAGTAAGATTTGGCTTCTCTTGAAGAGCCTCATCATTTGGAATCTGTGGATGGAGAGAAACGATGCCGTTTTTAACAACGGTCGCAGCAGCAGAAGATTCAGGCCAAGATCTGGTTGGGGCTTGTGGATTACGGCAGGAATGCTTGGGTTAAAATGCTCAACCTCTGCAAACAATCCCCGGAGAAGAGCAAGCTCTATGCTAACCGCTTCAAGAACCAATGGTGTTGCAACAAGGTCCTCGCCTCTTGGGCTGATAAGAGACCGATCTGGAAGCTTTTCTCCAGTTATTGCACTAGCAGTAGGGATAGTATCAGGACCCATTCTAACTTTTTGTTTCTTACTAACCACTGACCTGGCCCGGGCTTCGGCCCGGCCTCGCCAGCCCTAGCGGGAACCCGCTTTGTTTTCTCTCCTTGCAACAATATCAAGCCCTAATATATTATTAAGAGACAAGAGAGATATATGTGTGTCAAAATTAGGAGTAAAAACAAAGAGGGGACATCTTATTGAAACTTCGGGTGACTTTACAAAAAAAAACTCAATTGGTTGAAACTTTGGGTGACTTTTCAAAAAAAACTCAATTGGTCAGCAGACCGTGTATGTTGTCACTTCCCAAAACATGCATCCAGCGCATCGTCGATACAAGTATTTCTGTGACAAGTAACTAAACAGTTTTATCTTGAAAATTCCATACACGAAGATGCGAAGATAATGCATTTTTTTGCAATTTATGTTTCAGTTCTGATATTTCAGTTCACAACTGCTTCAGACGTGAAAGTGGAAAAAGAGCACATTGGGCTCAAGCGGGGCTACTACAGTAGCAATGGATCAGGAATGTAATCTGCACATTCAAAAGAGAACGTAAAAATGGAATGAGGGAATGATGGTGAGCCCTGGAATCGGTTCCTAAAATCGAGCAGAGCGTTGCTGTACACGAGCTTTTTCGGCGTCTATGATGGAACAAAGGTGAGAGACCGTGCGCTCAAGCTGGCCATCTGCATTCACAACCACGTAGTCGAAGTCTGTGATGTGTTTGACCTCCTCTCGTGCTGTTGCCACTCTGATCACCAGCTTGTCGATGCTTTCGGTCTTGCGCTCCACCAGCCGCTCCACCAAAGCACGTTCGCTCTCAGCCACCAGAAAAATGAACACTGCGTCTTCCCCAAGAAGCTTCCGAATCGTGGCAGCGCCTTGAATGTCAACTCGCAGTAGTACATCATGACCCGCGCTCATGTACTCCCGTATCTGGCAATCGTCATTTCAAAAACCATGTAAAAAGATCGACCTAAGATTGATCACTAGCTGTAAAAAAAAGACCTTGTAAATAGATACCTGCTTTTTGGGAACTCCCTTGTAATCCCCATATACCAGAGCATGCTCAATAAGCTCGTTCCGCTCAATCAAGTCAAGAAACTCGGGCTTGCTCACAAAGTAATAGTCCACTCCATCTTCTTCACCAGGCCGTTTTGGCCGCGTCGTTGCTGTCACCACGAAGTGAATTTCACTCCGAATCTCTTGTAACCTCTGCACAAAAAATGCAGTTCCATGTTATAAGCTGATACGAAATATATATACTAACAATGGCAGCATATAAGTAATCTACATTTGACATGTGAGGTTTGGTCGAGCCAGCAAAACACGAAAAATTCTTTGATCAACCGATCAGATTCACGAGCTGTAGTAATGTCAAATAAGCGTTCATGTTTGTGTTACCTTAATGACTGCATCCTTGCCAACCCCGCTGGGGCCACTGATCACTATAACAAGGGGCTGTGGTGGAGGAGCTTGGGGCTGGGTGTCCAAAGACGAGCCTAATGCATGTTCCAACTCCTTCAACACCTGAACCTATCACATGCAAAATGAGATGAGTTATCTTTAAACCCTAGGAACTGGTAAGCGAGTCCAACGACGTGAGCAACAGCATTGACTGGGCCAGAGCAGAATGCTAACCTTGGAAGACAGGATAGTTGCATTCATCGCATTGGCAGACGAAGCATACGATCTTGTCTGAGTCTTGTTAGCCAACCAATCGACGCGCTGAGAGGCTTCGGAATACCGCGTGCATGCGCTGGTCGAACAGGCTCGCAGCGAGGGACGACAGCAAGCAAAAGACGCTTGAACTATGTGAAGAGAATCTGGCAGAACATGACGTTGCAGAACACCTAGCTTGAGCCCTAAAACCGCTCCTCGAAGAAAGGGGAGGGCGGTCGCCAAACCTGTCATTGACACACCCCCTCTGTTCTTGAAATACGAGATTCCAAACCCTAAACACAAACCAACTTCATCCTTCAGCTGGAAAATTCACTTCCCAAAGCATATCCCCAGCGTATCCTGACCACGAGAAAACATTTGCTTATCCCCAGAAAAAACTAATCACGAATTCAACATGGAAAAGAGCCAACCTTGTGACCGAAGTGGCAACAAAGCAAGAATGCAACCGCAAGCCTACCATGAACAGCTCCAAATTAAGCGAGGCTTCTCCCCACAGTGCGACTACAGCAACACGAGGAGATTCAGCTTACTCTGTCGTTCCAGAAACGAGACCAAAATTCTCCAGAATTCACACTCGACTCAGCTTCGATGCACTATCAGAAACACGAAATGAGAGGAGGGTTTAAGAAATTACAGAATTATCCACGCTGCTGCATCAACGACATGAAGGAAGGTGTGTCGCCGCCGTTCGCTCCCATGCTCGTTGTTGCGGAATGGCAATTCAGCCTCCAGTCAATCACCAACAGCAACATACTCCTCTCCCTTATGCGACCAGAGATAAGGCCTATTCCCCAAACCCCCCCCCCCCCCCCTGCTCCTAAACCTAACACCATCATGTATGTACATTCTAGGAACAATCTAATTACTAAACTCTACGAGAATAATAGACGGGGATAAATGAGAAGCATGAGTGTATCCACACCCGTCATATAAATCTACTCCTTCCATAGAGCTTTGAAACTAGACTGCACCTCTTGTTTACAGTCAGGATGGTGCTGGGTTTAGGAGCAGGGAGGGGTTTTGGGTTGTGGACCTTGGGGCTTAGGGTTCCAGAGTCTTCGCAACGACGCGTTTGGTGCTTGAGTTGCTTCAGCATCGTGAGTGACGCAAAGAAAGGAACTCCATCAAACGTTAGCGCAGGAGAGGAGAGCCCGAAGTGATCTGAAGTCGCACTGTCTGTGGGCCGAGCCTCCAACTCGTGAAAATGAATGCTCCAGATAGATATGAGCGCTTCGTGGTGCCCGAGGGCATGAAAAAGTAAGTGGTTCAAATTGCAAGGGCAATCTGAAGTGGGTTCGTGGTTTTATCGACTGAACAATCTCTCTTCTTGGTTGTGCCCAGGGTGGCCTACGAACGGGACATGAAGGTTATGAATGCGGCCACTTTCACCGTCGAGCGCGAGGATCACACTATCGGCAACGTCATTCGCATGTACGTGGTTGATTCTATGGTGTCTTCGGGTAGTCATCTTGATTGGTTAGGGTTCTGGATTTAGTGGAGTCTAATCTTATTGTGAAATTTGCTGGATGTGAATCTGTGGTGTGAGAGCAGGCAGCTGCACCGCGACCCAAGTGTGTTGTTTGCTGGTTACAAACTGCCTCACCCACTGCAATACAGGCTCGTGATTAAGGTTAGATTTCTTCTCGATTGGGGTTTTCAGGCATGGCTAGATATTCTATACTTTCTGGCTAACTCAAGAGATCCATGTTGCAGTGCAGTATCTTTTGACCATGGATGGCATAATGCAAAACTGCGACTGCTATAATCTTCTGGATGTACTCTCGATGGCGGTAGGGTTATCAATTCTGCTAATCTCGCGTTTCTGACTCCACAGATTCAAACGACGAGTCAATCATCTCCTATGCAGGCTTACAACTTGGCCATTACTGATCTGACCAAGGAGCTGGACCATCTGAAAGCTGCCTTTGAGGTAATTCTTTCTTCGGGTCTCGGTTGCATTGACTGAAGTAGCTTCTACAGGACTACTCCATTCAAATGAATAGGAATTACTTCGAAGAAAATTGTAACAGCATGGAGATGGCTTAACAGGTCTTGAGGCGAAAACGTAATGCTACCACTTCTCTTTTTTTTTGTTTGCAGCAAGAGACGAGCCAGAAGCAGGCGGAGTACTACTAGGCTGGCGCGAGCATGGTACTCATCCGCTCTTTCATGCAAAAGGACGAGCTGTCTGTTGTCTTCTGCTGTCTTGTGCCATTTCTCTTCAATTGTACCGGGACCGCTTTGTGAACAGCCTCATGAAGGGGATGGCACCAGAATGAGGTTACCTGATAGTACTGAACCGCGGTCGATCTGACTAAGCAGAGACTAGTTGTGATTATTTCTCCATAACTGATGATATGCACTCTGAAAGTGTCACTTGCGACTGCTAATTTTGGCTGGGACACTACAGTCAGCGCTTGTTGTGTGGGGGTTGTAACATTGATTCGACGCAGCGGCTCGCGTGATGAACTGCTAACGTGCCACCGTCTCACTTCGAGGTGCATATGTTATTCCTCCTTATGCTGTAAGTTACTCTAGCTTCAATGTGTTTTCTTTCTTCACCGCTCAATTCACTGGTGGACCAAGTCATCTATTGAGTAACTGTAGAAAGCTTCGATTGGTGATTCAAGTGTTTCACCTAAAATTGCTCATTTGATGATGCCTTTGCTGCTTTTACACTTGAAAAAATACGTTTGGAATTTCTAGATTCTCCAATCACCCGTTCAAACGGCTGTTTTGTGTATGTTCTCTATGGTGGTAGTTTGGAGAGACCATCCTCAATTGGCTATGTAGATATTCTTGGCAATAACGTCCCGAAATTGGATGCCTCTTGAAAGAGTTGGACTATCTCTTTGATGAATGAATTGTTGCATGTTCTTGTGTGTTATCGACGCCTATAAAATGATGTATTGTTGAATTGTTGATGCACTTTAACCCCTAGAGGACCGTGACAATTTCACACCAAAAACACTTCAAAATTGTTGATTCTATTGCAATGACGAAGGAGAGAAACAAAACCTTATGTTTCTAGTTTTGACCGTAGGATCTGAATTAAGACTTGTTCATTAACATGTTCACAAAATCTCACAAACTTTGACTGCACGGATTGAAAGATTTTAGTGTTTGAAGTCGACAAAATGGTTTGTTTTCTCAGCAGACTTTGACTTCCCTGGGTGTCAATTGTTTGCACTACACAAGGTCTAAATCTTTTACAATTGTGTAAAGCATGATGTTAGTTCCCTATACACCAAGAGGTAGAGTAGGGGTGTAGCATGTTCAAAACAAGTGTGCAAGGAGTGGAGGTTCAAAATTCTTTATTCATGCTTTATTTTTTTGTGAACTAAATATGTCTTCAAATGATAATCCAAACGGTCAATATGAAGGTCCTTGCCACATATGTTGTTGAAAATTAAAAAGTGAAAAATATGAAGATCTCTAGGTTTTATGTAGACAAGAAGAAGCTTTTTTCCCCGCTTTCCCGAAATGTGTAAAAATGTTTGACTTGAATAAATTTATTTTCAAGTAATAAATTTTATTTTCATTGTATTTTACATAATCATTTATTGCAATGAAAATAAATTTTATTACTTCAAAAACTTTGAATTCAATTTAAGTGCATATATTTCATTTGAAATCCACAAAACTTTTATATATTGTTAAGAAATGTAAGTAGCTTAGAAACCATAATATAGTAAATTAAATATATCATTATAAGAATTGATATATTATTTATTAATCAAAAAATTAAATGGAAGCATGTTATGTATGTAATCATTCATCTTTACATATATGAGGATAAATTTTTTAATTTTTCTAAATCACTATATCATCATATATGATACTCATAGATACATGAATTATATATATATATATATATATATA
Organism: Bryoerythrophyllum caledonicum; assembly: GCA_963971425.1. Lineage (NCBI taxonomy): Eukaryota > Viridiplantae > Streptophyta > Bryopsida > Pottiales > Pottiaceae > Bryoerythrophyllum > Bryoerythrophyllum caledonicum. The sequence goes on from OZ020518.1 coordinate 25,348,166, forward strand.
TATATATATATATATATATATATATATATATATATATGCAACCACATAGTCTTGTGTCAACATATTTTGGAAATGTCAAAAGGAGAGAAAGAACTAATGAGATCATGACGAGTGAAAGAGTACAAATGGTGCGGAAGGCGCCTACTTGTCCAAATATGCTTTGCCAATTCAATTGGCCCTACAAGTTGAGTTCTAAATGGAAATTGGGGGATCTTGGAGTTGAGGAGATTGGGATTGATTTGCTCTACTTAGAAGAATGTAGCCAAACTCATAGGGACTCATGGGACTCCTAGTCTATCTAAGAGCGTGAGTTGTGATAAAGGGTAAAAACTCAAGTAAAAATGTATCTTGTAACAGTTCTATATTGCCAAACGTAAATTTTGAAAATTTTTATTCTAAGGTAGCCATAAGAATATTTTACAAGAACTGTTGGAGTAGAATCATCATGAGGTTTAGTTTTAAGAAAAAGCTACTTTAGACTTTTTAAGCAACTCAAAATTAATTGACTAATATTTGAGTGAAGAGAGTTGAATGTCTATACACTATAAGCTCCTTAATGTTCAAAATTTAAAGTTTTCTCATCAAGTCTCAAACTATTGCAAAATTTTAAAAATAAGAGGACAATCAAAAAAAAATTGCTTAAAATTCTCATGTGTAACAACGTGGGAGGATTTTCTCTTCCAAGTATCAAGAGAATTTTTGGACAAGGAGTACAATTCTAAACCTCAATCTTATATTTTTTTGGATCCAATATCTTTCTTAGCGTTTTGTGAACATGTATCAAATAGTATTTGGATAAGTGCTTTAGTAAAAATAGGTTTCTAAAGTTGCATAATAATAAATGGCATCATTTCATAAGAAATTTATCAAGGAATTTGTCTTGTTAATTATGCATTATTAACCAACAATCATTCTAATCAACTCTAAAACTAACATTCAACATTGAATATTTAAAAATGACATTAACCACATTAGACTAATTAAATTGAATTTCAATCCCTACATACAAAATTAAAAGATTTTTCACGTGTATGTCTAGATCGTCTATTGGTTCTAAAGTGAATAATGTTCATCAAATAGTTTCAATATGGATGAAAATATGTCGGATGAAATCTCAATGGCTAGGATAGTCTGGGCTCAATTGCTATGATTACAATCCGGCGGTGCTCAATGCCTCTTGCACAAATTTATTATCGGCTCTTTTATTTGTAAAGATCTGTGATTGCAACAAGGAAAGATCTTGCGATGCTCAACGCCTCTTGTACAAATTCATTATTGACTCTTTCATTTGCAAGGATCTAGGATTGCGACATGGAAAAAAAAACCTCAAACCCTACATGTAGATTGTGAATTGTGGATGTGTATGCGTCGCATTGAAATAACATGTGTGCATCGAAAGGCGGAGAAGAGCGCGTTGCAATAGAGCATGCGAGGGCGTGAGAGGGTATGCAGGCGCAAAAAGTGAGAAAAACCTCGTTATGTAACAGGTGCCAATATGGATACAACTCACCAATTTCCTTGAGAGAATCTCATGTGGGCTTCCAAAAACGCTTTTAACCCCTAAAAGCCCGTGACAATTTCACACCAAAAACACTCCAAAATTGTTGGTTCTAGCAGAATGAGTACGAAAGGAAACAAAACCTTATATTTATTCTTTTGACTGTAGGATCTCCATAAAGACTTACTAAGTAACATACTCACAAAATTTCATACACTTTGACCGCACAGATTGAAAGATTATAGTGTTTGAAGTCAAGAAAATGGTTTACTTTCTTCCATGCATTGAGTGGATCAACAGACTTTGACTTCACTTATTATTAAAATTTTGCACTACACGAGGTCTAAATCTTTTACCATTGTGTTGAGCATAATGTTAGTTCTGTATACAACATTTTATAGAGGTAGAGAAGGGGTGTAGCATATTCAAAACAAGTGTGCAAGGAGTGGAGGTTCAAAAATTGTCAATTCACAATCTATTTTTTTAAGAATTCAATGTGTTTTAGAATGATAATCTAAACGGTCAAGTAGAATGTTTGCACCACATATTGTTGTAGGAAAAAATAAAAAGTGAAAAATATGAAGATCTCTAGGTTTTATGTAAAAAAGATGAAGTTTTTTCCCCCGCTTGCCTAAAATGTGTAAAAATGTGTTAAATTTTTTTTTTACATTAATGACATCTTTAAAGAACGCAATATTCTCTACATGAATGGAAAATCTCAATGTCAATAGAGACTTCTAGCAAAATTTTGGAGCTGCCCGGAGTCCCATTTTTAACTTTGAATGGTGCTAACTTTCAAACCATGAATCCAGAAAAAATAATAAAAATATCTCCATGGAGCTCTTATCAAGGAAAATCTAGTTTAAGAGTTTTAAAAACAAAAAATTGAATTGTTGGAACTTGCCCAAAATCCAAAATGTACGCCCCACGTACACTTGGGCTCTTACTTAACATTGGGATACCGTTATTGTGGGGAACTTTTTTATTTATTCATTTAATTGCAATCTCATGTGTGTTGTTGAGCTTTGAGGGGTGTTTTCACAAAAGATTCAAGATGAGGAGAGGGGGAGAGAGTTGACCAAAGAAGACAATGGACGACAACACCGAAATTAGGGTTTTAAGGTTATTTTTAGATCTTGTCAGATATAATTTGAGGTTGAGATTATTTTGTATGTGCATCAAGCATAGAGAGCTCATGCTTCCTATTAATATTACAGAGAAGAAATGAAGGCTACATGTTTAGTCTTGAGCGTTGATACAAGAGAGTGATATATAGAAGTGATGCTTTATTGCTTGAAACAGATTTTAGGTCCTGATTGCAAGTGTTTGAAACTATGAGTTGAATGCAATGAGAATGTTGTAATCTTACTTAGAAATGGGATATAAGCACCATACACCATATACTTGGGGTGCAAGAGGGAATATTTGAGATTGGAGACGCTCTGGGGCCAAGGCAAACTAACCCCTCGTTGGGAGAGGCCCCACAAATGGAGGCCAACCCGCCCCATCCTTCCTCATTTGCGCGGCAACCCAACCGGAGCTCGTCAAAAGCTCGTCAGAAACATCAATCCTAGGCTCCAATCCAAGCCCAACTCCCCGCGACGCAGCCTCTCTCCATCATGGTACCCAATGTGCAATACCCCTCCCCGTAGCCCAGCCCAATACCGAGTTCACATGCCCTGTTCACATGCACCGTCCCGATACCCAGCTCCCCCAATGCCCCTCGTGCATCGCAACTCGCATCGCCCTCGCAGCTCTCAATTCTGCATATTGTACTACGCTCGCCCTCCATCGCCGTGGTCTAGCCCCCTATTGCCGTGGAATGTCCACACACAACACACAATAGTGATGGCTGCACGTACTCGAGATCGCAGGAGGTGAAGCATTTGCACGTGCACAACATCCATCATCGTCGTTTAGGTAATACTTAACCTTCTCTTTTGTTTTTTTTCCAACCAAATTATGCATTTTGATACCTTTATTGAATTTAAAATGAGGGCTTTTTGCATGATTAGTCACTTAACGTTGCATGATTTTGTTGCAATAAGAATTGTGAGTGACTATTTTAGACTTTAGGGTTTGCTTTGGGTATTGCAATAGGAGACGGTGTGACGTTCTTTGAGTTCTTATGATGGCGACGGGTATTTTAATGAGAGAGGTTGAGTGTGTTGAGGTATGCTTCGTTGAGGTAGAAGTAGTGCATGACATATTTTGGATAAATATCAAGGTGACGGGTATTTTAATGAGATAGGGTGAGGGTGTTTAAGTATGCTTTGTTGAGGTAGAAGTAAAGCGTGACATATTTTGGGTAATTATTGCAGTGATGGGTATTTCATTCTAGTCCTCTAGCGTTTTTTCCATGTTTTCCACGCCGTGACGGTGTTAAAGGGAGATTGACCTACAAACTCACTTTCACATAAACCCTCAAAACCCTAAAAACCCTAATGAAACCCTGATTTGCTCAAAACTCCTTATAAAACCTCAAATCACGTCGGATTTTATTGGCTAGGTCATAGTTTATACATGGTAAAGTCTTTCCAACTCAATGTGACCTCTAAACCTCTAAACTCCTCAAACCCTAATTGTGTCTAAGCTCTAGCTCTAAGTTGCAAGTGTGTGTGTGAGAGAGAGAGAGAGAGAGAGAGAGAGAGAGAGCTCCAAGCTCCCCCTCCATGTGCACCAAACCCTAATGGAAGTCATCCGGCGGATGAACATTGGGCTGGATGGAAGTCATCCAGCTGCCCAGGTTCATCCAACTGGCGGATGAAACTGGTCAGGACGGAAATCATCCGTCTGGCCAGGTTCCATCCGGCCAGCCCAGTGGATGAAACACTGTCCAGGACGGAAATCATCCGCCTGGCCAGGTTCATCCACTGGAGAGCCCAGAAACTCAACCGGCTTCAAAAAGAAAAATAATACTACCTTGGTCCTCTAATCCTGGTTCTCCGTTTAACATTATCCCCCTTCTAAACTACATCGGCCCTCCGATGTGTTTTTTTTTTCAGTTGAAGGGCATCTATGACTCCTTCTGGTGTTGCCTCCGAGTATGCCCCCAGCGTGTTTTCTCACCAGCTGCTTCAGTTATCAAGCCATCTCCGTGGCCGGGTAAAGATCGTGGATCTCCTCGTCCTCCGTCTCTCCTCAGTCCGTCCGGGTGCCGATACCCTGTCCAAGTCCCAAAATCTCCGCCTTGACACCCACTTCCAAGCTTCACCTCGGAGCTAATATGTGGTCTGCCCATGACCGTGTGAACCTCCAATTTATCCGGCCGCAATACTAGCCGGGTTGTACGCGGTTGCTGGAATTGACTCCCTACATCTTCTAGATCTCCTCCTCCCTGGTCACCATCCATGCTGAGTGAATTGTCTTCTACTTCCGGTGACTAACTTCCGGTGTTGGCCTAGTCGAGTTGTCTTGCCAGCACTTCAGTATCCGGTCTTCCCTGGGTGCCTGGGTAGTGATCGGGGATCTCCTTTGTCCTCCGTCCCTCCTGTGGTCCTCCCTTTCCGGGTGCCGGTATACTGCCCTGGTCATGCAATCCCGCCAACCATCCATTGTCTTTCCTCCTTTCCGGTTAGCAGTGCATTCCTCTAGTCCAGGCGTTGCCTAGTGAGTAGTGTCCGCATATTGTAGCTAGAATTTTCCTTTGCAATTATTACCTCCTAACATAACATCTTTTAATCTCTTTTTTTTTTCCTTTTTTTAATTTTTTTTTATCCTCCCCTTTGTATTTCTTTTTTAATTTTTAGTTTTTAACTTGAAAGATGTGTTTCCGGAAACTTACCTGGTCCGGGTGCACCATCCCCCTTCTAGAGTGGAACAGTCCCCTGGTCCGGGTGGTACACCGGTCTTGACTACGGCGGGAAGACTGCCGGGTCTCCAGTGTTCATCGAACATGTTCGAGTATCCGGTCTGGAACCTCCGGGTTGAGTTGGAGCTTGAAGGCCTCCGACCTTTGAGTATCGCCGGGTCTCCGGGTGTCACCGGAAGTGATCGGATGTCCACGTTGGGACTCCGGGTGGACTGCAGCTGAATGGCCTCCGGGTCTCCGGGTGTCATTGGAAATGATTGTATGTCCGGGTTGGGACTCCGGGTTGGCTGCAGCTGGAAGCCTCCGGGTGTCACCGGATGTGCTTGGATGTCCGGGTTGGAACTCCGGATTGACGTCAGCTGGAAGGTCTCCGGGTGTCACCGGAAGTGTTCGGATGTCCGGGTTGGGACTCCGGATTGATTTCAGCTGGGAGGTCTCCTGGTCTCCCGGTGTCACTAAAAATAATCGGATGGCCGGGTTGGGACTCCGGGCTGGCTGCAGCTAGAAGCCTCCGGGTCGCCGGGTGTCAGTGGAAATACTCAGATGGCCGGGTTCGAACTCCGGACTGGCTGCAACTAGAAGCCTCCGGGTCGCCGGGTGTCACTGGAAGTGATGGAATGGCGGGGTTAGAACTCCGGGCTGGTTGCAGCTAGAAGCCTCCGGGTCGCCGGGTGTCACTTGAAATTATCGGATGGCCGGGTTGGAACCGGGTTGGCTGCAGCTAGAAGCCTCCGGGTTGTTGGGTGTCACTAGAAGTGATCGAATGGCCGGGTTGGAACTCCGGGCTGGCTGCAGCTGGAAGCCTCCGGTTTGCCGGGTGTCACTTGAAATTATCGGATGGCCGGGTTGGAACCGGGTTGGCTGCAGCTAGAAGCCTCCGGGTTGTTGGGTGTCACTAGAAGTGATCAAATGGCCGGGTTGGAACTCCGGGCTGGCTGTAGCTAGAAGCCTCCGGGTCTCGACTCTCCGGGTGTCCTTGGAAGTGTTGAGATGGCCGAGCTAGGACTCCGGGCTAGCTACAGCTAGAAGCCTCCGGGTCCGCGAGTGTCACTACAAGTGATCAGATCGCCGGGTTGGGACTCCGGGCTGGCTGCAGCTGGAAGCGTCCACGTCGCCGGGTGTCACTGGAAATAATCAGATGGCCGGGTTGGAACTCCGGACTGGCTGCAACTAGAAGCCTCCGGGTCGCCGAGTGTCACTGGAAGTGATCGGATGGCTGGGTTAGAACTTCGGGCTGGCTGCAGCTGGAAGCCTCCGGTTCGCCGGGTGTCACTTGAAATTATCGGATGGCCGGGTTGGGACTCCGGGCTGGCTGCAGCTAGAAGCCTCCGGGTCCGCGAGTGTTACTAGAAGTGATCAGATGGCCGGGTTGGGACTCCGGGCTGGCTGCAACTGGAAGCCTCCGTGTCGCCGGGTGTCACTGGAAATAATCAAATGGCCGGGTTGGAACTCCAGGTTGGCTGCAGCTGAAAACCTCCGGGCCTCCGGCTGTCACTGGAAGTGATCAGATGGCCGGGTTGGGACTCCGGCCTGGCTGTAGTTGGAAGGTCTCTTGGTTTCTTTTTGCCACCTGAAGTGCTCGGATGTCCGGGTTGAGACTCCGGGTTGATTTCAGCCAAGACTACCTCGAAAATGACCTCTAAAAATGTCTCTGAAAGTGCCTCTAAAACGGCTTCTAAAACAACCTCCAAAACTACCTCGAAAATTGCCTTAAAACGGCCTCTAAAATGGCCTCTAAAACTGTCGCTAAACGTCTAGAAAAGTTCGCTAAACGTCTAGAAAGTTCCGCTAAACGTCTAGAAAAGTTCGCTAAACGTCAAGAAAGTTCCGCTAAACGTCTACACCAATTACGAAGGTGTGACCGGGAGCAAAAAAAATTTAAAAATCAATAATTTGAAATGGGAAGGAGGAAAACTTTCCTCGGGATTTGTTGTTGGCTGCCGGCTATTGCTGGCTCCCAAGGAACTGCTGCCCGGCCTGCTCCAGCTCCTGGTTACCTTTGCCTCCTGCTCTTGGGCACCGGGGCGGGCTGGACTGCTGCCTGGACCTGGCCTGGACTGCGGCTCGGACTGGTCTTGGGCTGTTGCCTGGACCTGGCCTGAACTGCGGCTGGGGTTGGTCTTGGACTGCTGGCTGGGACTGGTCCTGGGCGGCTGCCTGGACCTGGCCTAGACTGCGGCTGGGGCTCGTCTGGACTGCTGGCTGGCACTGGTCCTAGGCTGCTACCTGGACCTGGCCTGGACTGCGGCTGGGGCTGGTCCTGGACTGCTGGCTGGGACTGGTCCTGGGCTGCTGCCTGGACCTGGCCTGAAGTGCGGCTGGGACTGGTCCTGGGTTGCTGCTTGGACCTGGCCTGAAGTGCGGCTGGGACTGGTCCTGGGTTGCTACCTGGACCTGGCCTGAACTGCGGTTGGGACTGGTCCTGGGCTGCTGCCTGGACCTGGCCTGAACTGCGGCTGGGACTAGTCCTGGGTTGCTGCCTGGATTTGGCCTGGACTACGCCTGGGACTGGTCATGGGTTGCTGCCTGGACCTGGCCTGAACTGCGGCTGGGACTGGTCCTGGGCTGCTGCCTGGACCTGGCCTGAACTGCGGCTGAGACTGGTCCTGGGTTGCTGCCTGGACTTGGCCTGGACTGCGGCTGGGACTGGTCTTGAATTGCTGCCTGGACCTGGGCTAGACTGCGGCTGGGGCTCGTCCTGGACTGCTGGCTGGGACTGGTCCTGGGCTGCTGCCTGGACCTGGCCTAGACTGCGGCTGGGGCTGGTCCTGGGCTGCCTCCAGAACTGCTGGCTGCTAGCTCCAAGACGCCAGAAACCCTAATTTCGTATTTTCTCAAAAAATACAAATGTTGGGGTTTTTGCAAAAACCCATGAAACCCTAGTAGTGCATTGTATAGAGAAACACTCTAAACCTACGATGCAACTCAAAAACCTTCAAAATTTTCAAAAAACAAACTTCAAAATCCTAGATCTAGATCTCAAAGCTTCAAACCCTAGTTGCCTCCTTGTAGCAAGAGCCACATGATTCGAACTTGTGCATGGTCGCCAATGTTAAAGGGAGATTGACCTACAAACTCACTTTCACATAAACCCTCAAAACCCTAAAAACCCTAATGAAACCCTGATTTGCTCAAAACTCCTTATAAAACCTCAAATCACGTCGGATTTTATTGGCTAGGTCATAGTTTATACATGGTAAAGTCTTTCCAACTCAATGTGACCTCTAAACCTCTAAACTCCTCAAACCCTAATTGTGTCTAAGCTCTAGCTCTAAGTTGCAAGTGTGTGTGTGAGAGAGAGAGAGAGAGAGAGAGAGAGCTCCAAGCTCCCCCTCCATGTGCACCAAACCCTAATGGAAGTCATCCGGCGGATGAACATTGGGCTGGATGGAAGTCATCCAGCTGCCCAGGTTCATCCAACTGGCGGATGAAACTGGTCAGGACGGAAATCATCCGTCTGGCCAGGTTCCATCCGGCCAGCCCAGTGGATGAAACACTGTCCAGGACGGAAATCATCCGCCTGGCCAGGTTCATCCACTGGAGAGCCCAGAAACTCAACCGGCTTCAAAAAGAAAAATAATACTACCTTGGTCCTCTAATCCTGGTTCTCCGTTTAACAGACGGGTATTGCATAGTTTGGTGTATACATTGGTCACTACTTTGGTTTTTAATGTGTCATGATGGATATTTAAGAGTGAACTAGGGACGTATTTTCCATTCTTTGCATGGTCGTGACGGGTATTACACATTTTTGGGTGTTTGAAAGTGAATACTTTTGTCATTACAAGTTGTGACGGGTATTTTCGAGTGGACTAGGGATATGTTTACCATTCTTTGCATGGTCGTGACCGGTATTACACATTTTTGCGTGTTTAAGAGTGAATAATTTTGTCATTATAGGTTGTAAGGGGTATTTTAGACTCGACTAGGGACGTATTTTCCATTCTTTGCATGGTCGTGACGGGTATTACACATTTTTGGGTGTTTGAGGATGAATACTTTTGTCATTATATGTTGTAACGGGTATTTTCGAGTGGACTGGGGAAGTATTTTCCATTCTTTGCATGGTCGTGACGGGTATTACACATTTTTGGGTGTTTGGAAGTGACTCTCTTCGTCATTATAGGTTGTGACAGGTATTTAAGAGTGGACTAGGGATGTATTTTTTCATTTTTTGCATAGTGGTGACGGGTATTACACATTTTTGGGTGTTTTGGAGTGGCTACTTTTCTCATTATAGGTTGTGACGGGTATTTTCGAGTAGACTAGGGACATATTTTCTATTCTTTGCACGGTCGTGACAAGTATTATTCATTTTTGGGGGTTTAAAAGTGACTCTCTTCGTCATTATAGGTTGTGACGGGTATTTTCGAGTGGACTAGGGACTTTTTTCCATTCTTTGTATGGTCGTGACGGGTATTATACATTTCTGGGTGTTTGGAAGTGACTCTTTTTGTCATTATAGGTTGTGACGGGTATTCAGACTCGACCAGGGATGTATTTTTCATTTTTTGCATGGTCGTGATGGATATTACACATTTTTGGGTGTTTGGGGGTGAGTACTTTTGTCATTATAGGTTGTGACGGGTATTTTCAAGTGGACTAAGGTCACGACCATGCAATGAATGGTCTTTGCATGGTCGCCATTCATGTCATGGTTGTCAGTGCATGTTTGTCATTCATGTCATGGTTGTGACGGGTTTTTTTCATTCTTTACATACTTTCCATAGTAAATCTCCTTCCTTTTGCAATAGGATATCCTTAAGAAGAATTGTCTTTGCTCGTGCAATTCCTTTATCTACAATCCTTTTGACTAATTTGTTTGAAATATATCCATTTATCTTTTGCCCTTGCATGTACATGTAGTGGTTAACAACGGGGTTTGTCAACCGCCATGCTAGGAAATCCAATCTTTTCCCCCACCTACATCGATTATTGACCAACATGCACTATTCAATAGCTCCATGGTAACCTTCAATACTTGATTGAGTATCTTGATTTGAATGATGATGCCGACGGTGAACAATGAGATATAATCTTGAAACAATATAAACACAACACATTAAGCACATATATCGACATCATACTCATTGTCGGGTTCAGTGAAGTATTGAATTACAAAAAATGCAAACTATAAAGGATCATGGAGAATACATACACCTTGATGCTTGTAGTATGTGTTGAAATAGTTTTGAAATTTATCCATGTAGAGGTATTGGAAAAGGGTTTCACCAATCTTCTTTGTTCGTTCTAAGAAATCCGATTCCTCTTCTTTGTACTCAATCTTTAAGTACTAAAAAATGATGGAGAACTTTCAACACAAAATCTTGTAAGTTTCTCATATTTGGGATCTTGAGGAGGATATGATTCTTCCAGTTCTTGATAATGTGGAACGCATATATGTAGATGGGAACATTGTCTTTCGGCCAAGCACGCTTAATAGCGTTCTGGATCTATGCAGCATCGTAAGTTATGAAACATGAAGGTAAGAATTGTGGCATATATTTTTTGATATGGCGCCATAAAGGTTCTAACCACATCGTCAGATCCTCTTTTGTGGATCGGCTTGAAAGCACTCAAGTAATAAGAATTCTGTTATTCCAGTCATCAAACACAAGTTAACACCAGAGAAGGTAGTTAGGGATGTTCGTGCGTCCATAGAGATTGCTCTCACATGCCCAAATTTTATCATCATTTCCTCTGCGAATCGGTCTAGATACCCAAAATAAAAGGTAAGTTCATTACAACGTCTTGTTCATGCCACGTAAACACGTTCTCGGGATATGCTCAAGTCCACATCTTTACACTAACAAAGTCGGACGGATCTCTACGTCGAATTCTCATCTTCTCGTGTCCTTCCAAGTAAGCAATGTCTTTGAGTTTGATGAAGACATCTCGGGTATAAGGTACACTTGATTTCCTTTGATCATTCTAATTCCGCCGATGTTCTTCAAATATTTGAAGAGAAGTGAATCTTGCGTCTGGTTTCTATTTGACCCATGCCTTCATTTCAACACGTATCCTAGGTTGATAAGCAGTTTTTCTCTCAATAGACTCTGGATCATTAGGGCCGTAAGCTGGAGTTCCATCCTCTCATGTGAGATCTACAGTGACTCACTAAAGTTGTTGGCCGCCCTAAAAATGGCTCTCATAAATTGAGAAATTAAAATTATAAAGTGATATTTAGACATGTTATAATACATTAGAGAATCTACCTTCATGATGAATTTCACTTCAAATATACTATTATAAGACACATTTTTATTTGAATGAAATTTCTATGGAAATAAAAACTTTTTTGTGAGAAGTCAAAATGTTTCATTTTTTAAATAGGAAGAATGTGCATCTTGACTTGAGTCACATGTTACAAGTTGCATGAATTTGGAATTTTTATTCATTGAGATCTTATTGCCTGAAATTTTAACCTAAAATTTTGAAAACTTTATTTCTTACTCCATAAATTGCAAAAAAATATAATAAAAATACATATAATTATTTGATGTTATTTTGTGTTTTTATTATATTTTTTTGCAATTTATGGAGTAAAAAATAAAGTTTTCAAAATTTTAGGGTCAAATTTAAGTCAATAAGACCTCAATGAATAAAAATTCCAAATCATGAAACTTGTAACATGTGATTCAAGTCAAGATGCACATTCTTCCTATTTAAAAAATGAAACATTTTGACTTCTCACAAAAAAGTTTTTATTTCCATAGAAATTTCATTCAAATAAAAATGTGTCTTAAAATAGTCTATTTGAAGTGAAATTCATCATGAAGGTAGATTCCCTTATGTATTATAACATGTCTAAATTTCACTTCATAATTTTAATTTCTCAATTTATGAGAGCCATTTTTAGGGCGGCCAACAACTTTTGTGAGTCACTGTACGTGATAATATGCAACTTCAGCAACATTTGGATATAATTGCAATTGCTTTACCAAGAACTTGGCAATGCATCATTGTTTATGGGATTTAGAAAGACGTGTATTTTTCCTATGATCTTCTAGGCCGTATATACATTCTTTCACATGCTCAGTAAATGACAAAATATATGGCCTATTTTTCTGTTCCTCTTTCTTTTGCTCTTTCACATTCCCACCAAGTAATGAGTCATCCTCACAAGTCTGACCTTGTATGAAATCTTCAACCTTGTCATTAGAAATATATGCATGCACAATAGCACTGGCATTATCCCATACTTTCCTACTTCCCTCGTTCCATGTGATATCAAGGATTGAAAAATTTTGAACATTGAGAGTATCCCGTGACTTTGGCATGTTGCACTGTATACAAGAACATTAAAATGAAAGAATTTTAATTAAATATAATATTCAAGATTGTAGTAAGGAGATGAGCTAAAAAAGATCAAAACAAATATTGCTTAGTTTGAATGCAACGGAAATGAATACAATTTATTATAGTTGAACTCAATATAAGAATAAACAATTTTAGGAATGAGGTACGAGATATATGGAAAAAAATACATGTACCTGGAGAAAGAAATGCGAAAAATGTCTTAGGAGCCCTTTACATTCTAAGCTCAATATACGTTGCACAAAAGGAATTTTGAAAAATATCCTTCGCTGAAATTATAGTACATACTCAATACCTTTTCCAAGAGAAAAACTCAATAAAATCCTCCCTGGACTGTTCTACTTTACAAACACAATACCCGTCACAGTACGAAAATAAAGGAATAAGTATTTGCAAAGAAGTCAGTATATCTATCATCATCTACATGGCATCAATGATCACATAAAGGTTTTGCTTTTGAAATAAATCACATCTAATGGAAGGGATTAGTTGAATGTACATGTAATTTTTCTATTATAATTAGTGGTTGAAAGTACAAATCAATCATGGAATAAAACTTAAAATGTGACCACCTAAACCGTAAATTTAAATAAAACAAAAACAAACCATAAGAAATGAGATTTGTGGCAATGTGTACATAGAAACTTCCATATGTCGAGCATCACATATCCTAAACCCGAATACACAAAATATAGTACTAGAAATAAAAATCAATTAACGCCAAATGTAATAAATGCATGTGAAGAGGAGAGAGCGACCCCTCACAACCTATAATGACAAAGGTAGTCACTCCCAAACACCCAAAAGTGTGTAATACCCGTCACGACCATGCAAAGAATGGTAAACATATCCCTAGTCCACTCGAAAATACCCGTCACAACTTGTAATGACAAAAGTATTCACTTTCAAACACCCAAAAATGTGTAATATCCGTCACGACCATGCAAAGAATGGAAAATACGTCCCTAGTTCACTCTTAAATATCCATCATGACACATTAAAAACCAAAGTAGTGACCAATGTACACACCAAACTATGCAATACCCGTCACGGCGTGGAAAACATGGAAAAAATGCCAGAGGACTAGAATGAAATACCCGTCACTGCAATAATTACCCAAAATATGTCTCGCTTTACTTCTACCTCAACAAAGCATACTTAAACACCCTCACCCTATCTCATTAAAATACCCGTCACCTTGATATTTATCCAAAATATGTCACGCACTACTTCTACCTCAACGAAGCATACCTCAACACACTCAACCTCTCTCATTAAAATACCCGTCGCCATCATAAGAACTCAAAGAACGTCACACCGTCTCCTATTGCAATACCCAAAGCAAACCCTAAAGTCTAAAATAGTCACTCACAATTCTTGTTGCAACAAAATCATGCAACGTTAAGTGACTAATCATGCAAAAAGCCCTCATTTTAAATTCAATAAAGGTATCAAAATGCATAATTTGGTTGGAAAAAAAACAAAAGAGAAGGTTAAGTATTACCTGAACGACAATGATGGATGTTGTGCACGTGCAAATGCTTCACCTCCTGCGATCTCGAGTACGTGCAACCGTCACTATTGTGTGCTGTGTGTGGACATTCCACGGCAATAGGGGCTAGACCACGCCGATAGATGCGTGCTGCGATGCATGAGGGGCATTTGGGAGGTGGTTGGATATTAGAACAGGGCATGTGAGCGTGGTGGTATCTAGTTGGGGTATCGGACGTGGGATACGGCGAGGGGTATGCGCGTTAGGTATCGAGAAGACGACGAGCTGCTTCGCACGAAGCCAAGCGTGAGTTGGAGTCCGGGTTTTCTGTTTCTGATGAGCTGGATTGGGCTTCCGCGCATATGAGGAAGGGTGGGGCGGGATGGCCTCCATTTGTGGGGCCTCTCCCAACGAGGGGGTCTGTTCGCCGTGGGCGGAGCTCTGGTGAGTCGGGAATCTCTACGTTGGGCTCCACGATGATTACCCGCCCAATAATTACCCCCATCAATTATCCTTCCACCATTGATTACGCCCCTCCTAGTAACCCCCCTCTCCATCTTGAGTTTATTGACATACTAAACAATTGCCATTCTAAGGGAAGTTGCTCTAATTTGATTTTTTTGTAGTTATTTGTATCTAGATGCAAATAATAAGAATATGAATATTGTGTTGAAGGATAAGAATCCATGTTTTTGAAGTTCTTTCCCCTCTTGAGGGTAGACCCTATAATATCTAATATTTATATTTATATAAAATATATTTCATCATGTATAAAGTGCAAATGCTTCAATTCTTCATATGGAATTTCAATTCTTCATATAGGAAGCAATGGAACTTGCGCACATGTGAGGAGGTTGATGTTGAGAGCACTAGACATGTGACATCTCTCTAAAAAAAAAACATTGAAATCTTGCATGGTTTTATTATATTTTTGATGATTTGTGCAAAAACTTGCAGTTTTTTTACGGCTGCTCAATGCACTTGGCCAAGTGCATAATTGCGTAATTGCATGTTCTTAGATGTTTAGATGATGATGCAAGAACAAGATGTATACATAATGGGAATATAAGTGCTAACACCGTTGGATTGTATGACGATGGAATAGGATGAAATCAAGTGGTAGAACATTTTAGAATGGATCTGAAAATTTTGGGACCTCTGAACAAGTGGGTATTCCTGGTATATCACGATTTCAAATTTTGAAGGGTCCACACGGATTGACCACAAGGATTTCATACTTATAAATTGTTGAAGTGTGATATAACAAGTTGTAGCTGAGTCAAAGTCCACCCAAGGAAAATCACAGAAACCATTGAAGAAGCAACAGTCAAAGCTAACTAGAGGAGAAAAAAAATCAAGAAATGAGATTTCACTGGTCTAAAGATTTTCAAGGAGGACTAAATACATGAGGTTAGTAAATGCTTATATTATACATTCAACATTTTAAAGGATTTTTCCACAATGACATATTCATGTGCTAGTTTAAAATTAACTAATTGCTTGGTAGTGTCAATTGAAAGCATAATCGATGGTGGTATTGTATTTAGAAATGAAGTGATGATAATGGAGACATAAGAATCAAAAAATGATTTTATTGTTCTTTAGAGTGCAATTATAAAAAAAACATTCAAGAAGAAGTGAGACTTCTATAGCACCTATAGGGGATTACAATATATCTTTAGGGGAAGAGCAGTCAGAAGAGCCAGAGCAACATGTAGCATCTTTTGAAGGATATGTTTCAATTTCAATTTGGTGAAGGTGGTGGATTTATCTTTAACTTTCAAACTTGACTGTTGCATCTTCAATACCTTTTTATATACATGTACCTTTGCAACCATTAACCCCTAAAGGACCAAGTGCCCTTGGGAGGACAATTTTGACTTTGGGCAAGTTCTTAAAAATTCGAAAAAAATCTTCTTTTTTAAAACTTTTATACTAGATTGTCTTTGATAAGTGCTCCATGGAGATATTTTTATTATTATTTTTGGACTCATGGTTTGAAAGTTAGTACCGCTCAATGGGAACTCCGGGCAACTCAATTTTTTTTGCTAGAAGTCTCTATTGACATTGATATTTTCCATACATGTAAAGAATATTACCTTCTTTAAAAATGTCAAAAAAACTCTTGTCTTTAGACTAATAAAACATTTTAACTCAAGTCAAACATTTTTACAAATTATGTGCAAGCGGGGAAAGAAACTTCACCTTTTCTACTAGAACCTAGAGATCTTCATATTTTTCACTTTTTATTTTTCCTATACCAATATGTGTTGTAAACTTTCTTATTGATTGTTTGGATTATCATTATAAAATATGTTAAATTCTCAAAAAATAAATTTTCTAAAGTCTGTTGATCCACTCCATGCAGGGAAGAAAATGAACCATTTTACTGGCTTCAAACACTATAATCTTTCAAATTGTGCGGTCAAAAGGTATGAAATTTTGTGAGTATGTTACTTAGTAAGTCTTAATGGAGATCCTACGGTCAAAAGGATAAATATAAGGATTTATTTCCTTCCTTACTCATTGCACTAGGATCAACAATTTTAAAGTGTGTTTGGTGTGAAATTGTCACCGTCTTTTAGGGATTAACAAGAACTAGGACATAATATGCTCAAAGTAAGTGTTTGTTACCACTGGTTAGAAGTTGAACTTACTCCATAATGATGATTCATATTCTGTATAAAGGAATTGTATCGGCACCACACTAAACATGACATTTAGTGTAGTCACACAAATAGTGTAATTACCCTACTACACTATTTGCGAACTTGTTCACAATTAGTGTGAGTTGCGGCAAGCTTTTTCATACACTAATAGTGATTTTATTCACTGCGGCAAGCTTATACAACTACACTAGTTGTGCACAAGTAAAAAAAAAAACCACCCATTTTTACATATAGTGTAATGTTTCACATTTAGTGTAATGTTGTGTTGTTACACTAATTGTAATTCTTCCTTTTAGTGTAAGGGTTCGTATTTAGTGTAGACGACACTAAATGCGATGTTTAGTGTACGAGACATCGGTACATTTCATAAATTGAAGGCAAAAGGTGATCATTATTATATTGACGTGGGAATGTCTTTATTGTAAATGCACCACTTATGAAGCCGAATATGATATATGATCCAACACAAATTACATTGAGACAAGCGATGTGTACAAGCGCATTATGGAGGAAGGATTGTATTTGCGAGGCACAATACATAGCCAAACATGTTTGGTGTTTAAAAGGCAAAAGAGTTGGTTTTAACCCCTAAGGGACCAAACATCCCCCCGGGGTCATTTTGGATTTTAGGCATGTACCTACAATTCAAAAAGAATTGAATTTTTAATTGAATTTTTTTTCAAGAAAGAATCTGATAAGAGCTTCGTGGATATATATATATATATACATATATATATATATTTTTGGATGTGTGGTTTGAAAGTTAGTACCACTTAAAGCCAAAAGTAGGGACTCTGGGCACCTCCAATAATTTTGACAAAAGTTTCTATTGACATTGAGATTTTTCACACGTATAAAGAATATTTCCTTTTATGGAAAATTTCAAAAAAAATTCTTGTCTTTAGTATAAAAAGGCATTTTATTCCAAGTCAAACATTTTCACACATTTTCGGGCAACGGGGAAAAAAAAATTCATCTTTTCTACATAAAACCTAGAGATCTTCATATTTTTCACTTTTTATTTTTTCAACAACAATATGTGGTGAAAACCTTCTTATTGACCGTTTGGATTATCATTCGAATACATACGTAGTTCACAAAAAAATAAAACGTGAAATGACAATTTTTGAACGTCCACTCCTTGCACACTTGTTTTGAATATGCTACACCCCTTTTTTACCTCTAAAAATTGGTGTGTTGGGAAATAACATCATGCTTAAGACAATGGTAAGAGATTTAGACCTTGTACAATGCAAAAATTTGATAAAAAGTGAAGTCAAAGTCTGCTGATCTACTCAACGTAGGGAAGAAAATGAACCATTGTTTTGACTTGAAACACTAAAATCTATCAATCCGTGCGGTGGATTGCAACCAAATTTTTTGAGGTATGTTCATACTGAAGTCTATTTAAAGATCTTACAATTGAAAATCCAAAGTTTACTTTAAAATGTGATTTTCATGTCTCTTTTTGGCAGTGACAGTTTTGGATTGGTTTTAGAGCGAAAGTGGTCGTGGTCCTTTAGGGGTTAAATACATTGTATTTAAAGATGGACTTCATAGATACGGGTGTATTTTGTATGAGGTGGAAATACGAAGAGACAACTTTGCATTTATTTGGAAATATGTGTATGTCTGTAGTCAACTTTACAGTACCACTACACCAAACATTGAATATAGCGTGGATTCATTGGTAATGTGGGTGAAAAATGATGTGTACCGCATAAATTTTGGTTCCGGAACACAATTGATGTGCACATTTCAACATGTGTCATGCTCTTCTTTGCCACCTCACCACCACTCACTACCAAACATCTTCCACTCCTAGTCACTTGCCGCCACCTCACAACTGCTCGACACCACCTCTGCATAGTCCACATTAATTTTGTATCAACAATTTTGAAACATCCCCACACTATTTTCTAAGGAACATGACTTGATGAGGATTGAGAATTGAGGTGGACCGGTGTAATTTGCGTGTACTAGAATTAGTGTAGGTATTTCAAAATAGTCTGGTCCACACTATATGCAGTGTTTGGTGTACTCATCTTTACAATACCATGTCCAACTCCCCTATCCAAGCTTTTGATGTTTGAAGCACCATAATTTTTTTAGTACAAGTCCAAAAAAAGAAAGAAAAATCCTGCAAAAATAACCCATTTTCCTATTTTCACTAAAATTCCAAAAAAATATTTTCAAATCGATTTCACTAAAATGCCCAAAATCGATTTGTACCCCCACAAGTACAAATTGTACAAAATGTCCACTTTGTGCAAATATAATGTTCTAGGAACTATTCTTGGAGGATGCTTTACCAAGATCTCCATCTCAAGTGCATGGAATTTTACAGCGGTGGTTGACTCCTCACCATTTCACAACCAACATTCTCTACAAATGGTGCAGGGATGTCACACAAGTTTCTAAATGAAAATTAATGCGCCCCATTGCACCTTATTTTATTATGCAACACAAGCAACATTTGATCGTGTCTAATAAACTGAATACAAGCAAATGATATCACTTTCAAGAAGTGATGCAGATTAAAAGCAGTTGCATTGCAAGTACAAAGCTATAGGTACAGCAATATGAAAAACATATGAGAGGAAAACCTAAGCTTCTCTATGGGCTCGATTCCCGTAGGACGAGTGTAACCGAGGGTCCCGTCAACACAACACGAAAGCTAAACCCTTCCTCCAAATGATTGAATGTGACCCTTAGGGTACCCAGAGAAGGCTCGACCCTGAACCTACCAACACCATCACCAAGAAAAGGACTTTCCTCCTGCAAATAGAAAACACCTGCACAAATAGAAAACACCTGCACCTATCTCCCAAGAAAGCTCAAGTAGAGTTGACGCTTCAGTGATATAACTATTCTACGACTGTCCCTACAGTGCTCCTGACTACCCAGTGTGATTCTTGCATTTATTTGCAGAAACACATGACCTAATTCCCCAGGGTATGTGTTCCAGCAGACACCACAAAAGAAAAGCAAGAAAAGCCACACAGGAAGAGCATTTTTCCATCACGCATGCATTAAACCACCGCGTACCATTTGGAGCTCCAAAGCAGTGAGCAAATGGCCGCTTTTCGAGAATCACCTTTTCTGGGTTCTCGAGGGTCCATGATCACTGTTGCCGCTCAGCCGACACAGGCCATGCTCTCAGGTTCCTGATTCTTGGAGTGCTCAGCGAATTTCATACTCCAGGACACCATTTGCCCATCGTCGACAACTGTACCGTATCGCTCATCATTTCCGTATAAGTTGCAAGGCGGCAAGGACTGGGCACTGACAGTTGAACTTTTCTTCCGCATCTCCTGAATAGTTCGTAGTGTAGCCAGAGTGCTCTTGAAGATGCCTCCAGCGTCATTACCTGTTGAGAACGATGATAGTTTTATTCAATCGTGTGAAGGTAAATACATCACAACTTCGAATAAACTTGCAAACCAGAACAAGGTATTCCCTTGTGCAGTCCAGTTCACAGTAACGAAAAGCATGCAGAGTACATCAACTTCGAGTTTGAAACTTCCCGTCAGAAGAATTGGAGCTGAATGCAGACTCCCACTAAAAAATCCGAGAGTCCATGAACAGAGATTGTACTATGCTTCCGAATTGATCAACCGTTCCAAAAATTTACAATAACCACCAATAAGCCAAAGTTACCTGTGGGATATGAACGGTCTTGCGATTCACTTTGTGGATCTCCTGCGGCGTCGGTTGAGTCAACGTCAATGCTCTCCTCGATAGGCGGAGGAGAGAAAGTCGACAAAAGCTTTTCACATTCTTTCACAAGCTGTGAGAGAAGTTCAGTAGAGAAAAACGGTTGTAAAAGTACTCGTCTGATGACAGGGAGGCGAAGGACTGCTCCAGTCCGTTTGTCATGCTTCTTCAATATCTTCACCAAACCTAAAATTACAGGACCAAAAACTGTCAGAATGACACATAATCGCTCCAATATTACAAGCGCAAGATAATTTCTCAGATTTGTGACATTGCATATCAAAGACAATTCGAGCAAGTCTACAACCTCTTGATCTACTCTCAACAGTCAGGCAACTTACTGCTATGTTCAATATTTAGATAAAAATATTAATAAGAGATAACACTGCACATCTTCGTGAGATTCTCTAGAGAGATTATCCCAAAAGTACACAACCTCCACAACGAGGAACCCAAATCCCAATTTCAACAGATTCCTGCATCTGATCAATCGCCCTAAACCACAACTCTGATGTATTGACAACTTTTTAGCCACGACTATTACAGTGGAAACTTAGCCTTGAGCCTAATCAACAATGACAACAAGAGAAAAAAGCTGTCCCAGAGGCCAACCTGTATAATTGAGGCTACTGTAGCTCTCCATTAGTACAACCTCTCCATGTAACGTGACAAGGCCTGTGCGGGTTTCCATTAAATCCTCATTCCAAGCCCTTTGATATACATCTGCACAGCTCTGTTTGCGCAACCTCCCCAGCCTCTGCTTCAGCTCCTGTACCACAAAAGGTAATCAACATTTGTATACCACGGGAAATAAAGTTCGACAGACTGCAACACTCTTTCAATCGGAGAATCAGCAAAAGCTACTCAAGAACGAAAAATCAACTCATTCAAAATTAAAAATAAATTGAATGCGCAATACTATGTCGAATCAAAATAATAAAGATATGAAAGACGTGGTTCTGCCTACTTGTAAGCGAATGACATAATCCTCTTCCTTCTCGGTGAAGAAATGATTAAACTTCTCGAGCTCCACATTCAGCAGGTGCAAAAAATCCTCCTCCTCTCTCGAGAACTCCTTCTCCTCACCGCCAACGCCACGAACCGCCACAACCTCCCTCCGAATGGCCACATTATTTCCACCACCCTCCCCAGCCTTCCGCTTCCCCCCGACCACAACATCCGCGCCATCGCCGCCCTCCGCGGATAGCGCCTCGTCCTCACCAGCCGCCACAGCCACGCCACCCTCCGCGCGCGCCCGCTTCAGCCTCGCACCCTCCGCCAACGGCCACGCCACCTCCACATCCCGCGCCGTCACCACCTCCACGGACGCCCGCTCGCCATCCTCTGGAACCTCATCCACGGGCAGCGAATTGTCCTTCAGGATCGTATTGATCACCTTCTTCAACTGCTTGTACGACAAAAACTTGTCCCGGTATTCCACCGGCATCTGCTCCAGCAACTGGAGCAACAACCTCCCGAACTTCATCTCTCCCAAACCCTCGCCACTCCGACCCCTCCCTCTCGCCTACCAATTCCACCAAACCATTCCCTCCTTCCCTCCAGTTGAATTCATATAGCCACTCCAGCGTCGGCGAACATCAAGTGCACGGCCGCGGATGCATACACAAACCAACGCTCCACGCTTCAGATAATGTAGATTACCACGTCGCTAATCTTCCAGTATTAGACATTCATCGAAACGAGCGAATGACATCTCACACCAGTTTCGTAGATTTTACCTGACAGGATCAATCACTCAGTAGAGAACAGTGGATATAGGGTACGTGACGGTTTTGGGCTTTCTGGCTGGGAGCAAGCCGAGGAGATTTAGAGTATATCCGCGCATATCCATGCAAAGGTCATTTGGCGACTCCGGAGTCGGCGAACATCATTTTCTCGACGTGGACGTCACGCTTATTTAGATTTAAAAGTACCGCGTCTATGAAACCTCGTAGATGTCTGGGTGGAAGTATCCCGTTCTCGTAGATGGGGTGGTGACGGTTTCGGGGTCAATGGGTTGGGGAGATGAGGGAATATAATGGGATATCCGTGATGCTGGGATTTTCCACGCACTGCTGCGGAATATTCACGGACGATACTAAGAATTGGGTACTAGCTTAGTCATTCCGACTGGTGGCGCCTATCATGATCGCGTTGCTGTGTGGGTTGTCCCTTCAGGCCGATACCAGCTGAGGTGTTGATTTTTATCTTTCTGCAGCTGAGTTATTCTTGGTTTGTGCCAAACAAAGAAGACTTATTGAGACGGTTGTGGCGTCAACAATCCTCACGTAACACGTTGGATATACGCTATGGAACATTCTGGACTTTAGAATCTGGTAGGTTCCTCTTCGCGGTCGCGAGTGGGTAAGATTCTGCAGCGATTCCCGGTAACTAATACTGGGTTCCTACTAAAAAAGCCGCCCCATGCTCCAACACCAAAGTGGTAAATATGGCGATAACACGTAAAGGACCATTTCCTCCCTTTCGGAAGGGGGACGTTTTCCATTTCGGGCAGGTTCCTACGGTCTGAAGGCCGCTTCACACTTGGTGGCCAAGTTGAGTGGCCATCGATTTCCACCAATGAGATTGCTAGAATGGCCAAAGTCCGGACTTTGGGCTTTCAACACTTGTGCCCAAACTCCAAAGGCCATCGTCCTACACGGTAAAACTTTTGGGCTGTTTTGGTGCCAAAGTGACGGCCTCTTGAGCAAAACTTGGGTCGCTCATAACAGCGGACCCAAACTACAATCGAGAGTCCGTTGAATTTTTAATAAAATAATCAAAAGCTGACTAGATTTGGACCGATAGATGAAAGAGGCCAAAATTTTTGGCTCATTTGGCTAATTTTTCTGACTAATTTTTTTAGCTCATTTTTATTGGCTAATTTTATTGGGCTGATTTTTTTGGCGTAATGATATAGGGTTTGGACTTTGGACTTGGCCTTTGGGGCTTCAGACCACGACCGGCCAAATCTTCAATCTATATTATTTAATGTATTTTTTTGGCAAAAAAGTTTGGCCTCTCGCCATAGCTTGGCCACTCATTTTGACAGAGGGCCACTCGACTTGGGCATAGTGTGAAGCGGCCCTCAATTTTGATCATGAATTTTTGGATTTTTTCATGAAGATGCCGCATAGTACTGCAGTAATATAATTTTTTTTCAAACAAGACCTCTGAAAAGAAAGTTATGCTTTTGTAAGCTCAAAAGTGGGGACTTTAGGTAGCTCCAAATATTTGCTAGAAGTTTCTATTGACATCAAGATTTTTCATACATGTCAAGAATATTACTATCTTTGAAGATTTCAAAAAAGAATTCTCGTCTTT
Organism: Bryoerythrophyllum caledonicum; assembly: GCA_963971425.1. Lineage (NCBI taxonomy): Eukaryota > Viridiplantae > Streptophyta > Bryopsida > Pottiales > Pottiaceae > Bryoerythrophyllum > Bryoerythrophyllum caledonicum. Next base: position 25,371,994 of record OZ020518.1, read on the forward strand.
GGTGTAACAAAGCCTTTTAACCCAAGTCAAACATTTTCAAACATTGTCGGGCAAGGAGATAAAAAAAAATTGCACTTCAAAAGCTACTATCTTCAAATCAGTGCGGTGGATTGCAACCAAAATAATATGGTATGCTCATATTGAAGTTGATTTTAACTCCTAAATTTCTAAGAGTCCCCTCTAGGGGCTCTTGAAGATTCGGGCAAGTTCCTATGGTGTCAATTTATAACATTTTTATTTGATTTTTTTAATGTAGTTGGACATTACTAAAAGCTTTGTGTGAACTAATTCTTTTCAAATCCGACATCTAATGAAAAAGTTGTAGGGTTTGAAGTTCAGATGGGAAGAGCTAGTACGTCGGGCAACTCCAAAAACTTATGCTAGAACACTCTATTAAAGGTGATATTTTCAATTCTAGAAAATAATATTATTTTCATTTATTTTTTCAAAAAAAAATCTCTTGTCAAATATTAATCCAAGTCAAATATTTTCACACATGGTCGCACATTGTGAGGCAAGGTACTAAAAAACCTTCTTCTTTCCACATAAAATTAGAGATATTCATACTTTTTACTTTTTATTTTTCACATGGCATTATGTGGTGCAAAATTTGACACCAAGTGAAGTGAGCACCCCATCTTGTGAGTGGTGACCGGCGAGCCGCAAGCAATTTTCTTTTAGAAAATTCGAAAAAAAATGGCAGTAAATTCTTTTTAAATGTGAAATGTCGGCACATCTATTGATTTTGGAGATTTTTTTGGAAAATATTACTAAATTAAGAAATTATCTTGTAACCGTGGACACTTGTATTTTCCATTTTTTTGCCAACCTCTATTCTCGTGCTTTGGTTATAACCCTATTTTTACTTTTATTTTTTGAATAACCTACATTTGATTGGGGCCATATTTGGAATCTAAGAAGAGTTTATTATTTGCAAATGAGAGTGTTGTGCTAATAATTTCAATATACTGGTTCGGCATTGGTTGAACTAATTTTTTATTAATATCGCTGTCATTTAGACAAAATAGGTACCAACGGTTTTAACAAATATATTTAGGTGGTATTGCAGAGGTATCAAATGGATATATATTCATAGTATTACATGGATATCACATGGGCATAATATGGATATCACCTAGCTTCAATGTTGACTATGCAAATAAATTGGTCATAACAAATTCGGTACATACATGATCTGTATTCATGTCTACGTCTATGACTTTGCAACTCTACGTTAGTTTAGGTCTAAGGTTGTAGATATTTCTGAGAGGTACGATAGCATCACCTATCTCACTCTTGGATAGCAATGTTGGCAAGCTCTAGGATCCGCATGACTTCGTTGAAGTTGTAGCTCGGAGCATGCATGAATTAGTCCTCCTTGTAATCCGTTTTACAAAGGTAAGATAAGATGTAACACACATGCTTGCAATACTTCCATTGTCATTTCTTCCGCGACGCCTCCGATTGCATCATCCGAAAGTCCAAATAAAAACACCTCGGAAGGTTTGTGAAGATGATGCAATAGGACTTGTCCTTCCCTACATCAAAAGTGATAACTCATCCCCATCTTAGATAGGGTATGTGTGGGACTCCGTTTCCACAAGGTTCCGGATATATCCTTTAAAATCCGGTGAATAAAGATTTTTTTTAAAAATTAGTGATTAAAACGGTGTAGACTAGTATAATTAAATAGGAAATAAGAAATAAGAGTTTTGTATTAAAACAGAATCGTTAGAAACTGTTGCCCTTAGCAACTTTCCGGAAATCAGACATCCGGATAGCCAAAAATTGTCCGGAGTATTCCGGAGGATATCCGGAAGCTGAATTGTCATTGTGGCGTTTTGAAAGCGGCGTCAGAGCCGTCATGGGATTCCGTACGTCGCGCCCATTATAAAAAGGGACAGAAACGGGAACTCTTCACAGTTGTCGTTTCTGCTCCTTCTCTTTTTCTCTCTCTCTTCCTCGTTTTCTGCCCTAATTTCCGTTTGTTTTTTAGCATCCGATAATATTTTTGTAGTACGAGTGTTTTTGTGAGGTTTGTGCGTGGAGGTGCGACCAGAGGGAAGGAAGAGTGACCGTCATGGCCGGAGGAGAGTGAGCCGGGAAACCGGGGAAGGTGAAAGAGCACGACTGCCAGAGCACCGCCAATCGTGAAGGTGATGCCGGAGTATCCAACGGAAGACAAGGACCTGCATGTTTTATTCCAATTCCTCGACAAGATGGGGTGTTCCAAACTCCTGGAGGTGGCATGAGGAATGAAGGAGGAAAGGATGGTTACGGAGTTGATCGGGGATCCGGACAACCAGTACGACGGAAGTCTCCGAGCGCACCCGGAGAAGTGGACCCGGTCGGAGTGGAAGCGGCACGAATGGCTTCCGGGACAGGGACGTCAAGGTGGCGGAGAAGAAAGACGACATCGTGGATGCCGGTGTGTAATGTGCATTTTTATTGGGGTCCTTTTTTGGTATGCGGTATTTGTATCTTTGGTATAGCCAAACAATTTCGGTTTCAAATGGTTGCGGCGTGGGTTCAATTTTTATGGAGGTTTGAATTGCGTTATGGTATTGGTTCCACAACCATTGTAGTCTAGTGACTGGTATAGTGATTAAATGTCTGCCGTACGTTTCATATATGGAGGCGTTATCTTGTTGTATTTTTATTGCATTTGTTTGTGTGAGAATATGGGTTTCGGAGTTACATTCAATCGTGAAAATGGTAAGGAGGGGGATGATGATGGGTGGTGTGACAAACCTTGTATCTCTAAGTTGTACTTTGGGTGATGTAGTTTTGTAATTTCTAGGTAGAAGTTGTTTTGGATTTTATGGTAGTATTGTTTAAGGATTTTGATGTTATGGAGAGAAGCGTTTTGATTGTGCCAAGGAAAAAGTTTTCTTTGCGGGAGCCATTACTATAGGTTGTGTCATTGTGTTGCCAGTGGTATAGGTTTGACGTATCTTTTTTGTTTATTTAATTAGAGTCTACATATTTTCTATGTTTGTGGTCAGTAATGTTGTTGATAGGGTATGTAATAGGATTTTTTAGAATGTGTGGTGACGAGGGGAGGAGGAGTGGGTATGGTGGATTTGGTGGGTTTGGAGGAGGAATATTGGCGGGTTGGATGTCATTATTGTCAATGATGTATGGTTCTTTTAGTGTGTAGGGTAGGGCGTGAGTGGGGCATGGGGTGGGGCATATAGGGAGGCATGGGGGGTGGCAAAATAGTTGTTTAGCAATATTTAGCGCGCTTTTTAGGAGTTTGTGTGGGGTGCCATGGAACATTTTATAACTATTTGCATCCATGAGGTGTGTACCATTTGGTAGTGTTATTTGTTTTAGGTTGGTGATGTTTATGGAAAATCACTTTAGTAGTAGTTTGGATGAGAGTTGTCTGTCAAGTTTAGGGAGGTTATTGATTTCGATTGACTAGATTTGTTCTAGTGGTGTAGGGCCGGGTAGAAAATCCGCTAATGTACTTTTAAGATATGTTTGGCCTTTCGTTTTGAGTAGGAAGAGTGTGCGGGTGATAGGGGACCGCATGCAATCGGAGTTTTTAGTCTTTGGAGTTTTTCGGCACCTCCGTATTTGGAGAGAATATGTCGAATAAGTCCTTTGTATATTTTACGTAGCCGTCCTTTGTCGTTAAGGGCGTTTTGGAGTTGTTCCCCGATGCAACGGAGATAGGCATTTTTTATTTATAGAGAATGCTTCTAGTCCAAATAAGTTATGAGGGAGTTGTGTTATGACATTGAGTGTGTAGTTGGGAAGACCACATACTTTCTTTTGTGTAGCTATGATTTTTTGGTCAAGTTTTTTGATGGCGGGCAAGAAATAGGGGGCCGCGTGGAAACTATATGCGATTCCTGGCCTTATAACGGTGTCAATCATTTTTATTTTTTGTTGCATTGTGGCCGGGCATATCGTTAGTTCTTTGCATTGTTTTATAAGTTTGGAAGAGTGACATGGATTTGTGTTTTCCATTTAAGCGATGGTACAAGGTTGATTCCAAGGTAGATGTAAGGTTGATTTTGGTGTAGAACCGGGATTGGTTGGGTACGGCAGTTAATATTGGTAGCTTGGATAATAGCTTTGAAGGCACCTGGGTTTATTTTGGATTTGTTAGGGCACCGAGATACAATACATTTTTGGACTCCAAGTTCCATACCGGTCCATTGGCAGAATTTATCTATTTTGTCTAATTGGATTTGGATGGATTTAAGTTGTCCAGAGATGGCGGCTAGGTCATCGGCATATGCGGCCGAGTTTATGGTGATTTTTGAGGTACCAAAGGTATAACCGTTATTACCTCTCCGATATATGTAGTGGTAGATTGTGAGTAGATGTTGCCGACTAAGGTAACCGCGTCTTTCGGATATCCTAGGTCACTCATGATAGCTAAATGCCGGGGATAGTCAATAGACCCAAAGGCGTTTTTAAAGTCGATGTAAAGTATGTAAATGTCTTGATTTGTGAATTTTGCATTTGCAAGGGCGGAGATGAGGGTTTGGAGTTGCCATGTGGTGCTTCTCTGAGCTCTAAAGCCTTCTTGGCTATCGTGAAGTATTTGATGTTTTTCCCCATATGCCGGCAATATTGATGTTACTATGCTAATGTAAAATTTGTAGATGGTGTTGGCAAGGGCTATTGGCCGGTGGTTGGATAATATGGATGGATTACCTTTCTTGTATAGTAGAATGGTAAGGCTCGTTTTCCAAGATGTTGGTATTGATTTTTGTTTGTGGCAATGGGGGAAGAATAGTGATATTAGGTCGTGGAATCTTGGAGGCATGTTTTTTAAGATTGAGTTGGGTATGTGGTCTGGGCCGGGGGCTTTACTATTTCCTAAGTTTTTTAGGCACATGTCGTATGTATCTTCATTATAATATATGTGAAGAGGGGTTGTAGGTTCACTCCCTTTGTCAATGGTGAATCCGTCAAGGTTGTGCCACGGGTATTGTCTTACTCTGCACGTACATGTAGGTATATGTTGTGGTTGAAATGGCATGTTGGGGTGGTTGGTCTATTACTTATAGATTGTTGGAAATGGATTTCATTGGTGATGTCATCTGGGCTAATCAGAATGTTGTTATTTTGGTCCATTATGCAATCTAGGGGAAGATTCACATTATTTTTGAAGACTCTTCGGTTAATCTTTTTGGGGCTTGTTTCATAAAGTTGTCAGTATTTTTGATACATTCTCTAGTGTATTTTACAGTGATTTTCCGGGCTTGTTTATTGGCATGTTTTGCAATGGTTGCAATCTCGCTTATCCGTTGTTCCTGTGGGGTGTTGGTTGGTGGTATGGTTGGTATGTGGGTATGTTGTATGCTTTGTAGTTTGGAGAGTATAGGGTGGGAGTGCCAGTTGGGGTTAGTTTTGGCTATATATATTGTTTTTCGTATGATGTGGTATGTGGTTAGGTGTTGTTTCCAGTTCTTTGCAAGTTTACAAGGGAGATAACCTCCTTGTTGTGAGGTTCTGGGTGTCAATTGTGGTATGGCGAGCGCTTTACAGGTTTTTGCTAAGGTGTTCAAGATTTCATTGATTAGGTTGTCCAAGGTAGTGCAAGCTTCTTGCCATTGTGTCTGTGTGAGGTTTTCATGATTGGAGAGGATATTTATGAGTTTGTCGATTTGTAACGAGTTTTTTTCAAAAAATGTTGAATTGAAGTTTTGCAGGTTTTCTTTGAGGATTGGGTTGAGTATTTTAATATCATTCAGGTTTGTGGTAATGGGAGGTTAATTAATAAGGGTTTTATGCAAAATGTTGAGTTGATTTGAAAAGTGATCTGAGTTTAATTTGGTACTGGTGTTAGTAGTTGTGGGAGTCTAAAACTCCCATTTGGTTGCCCCTACCAAATAAATTAGTTAAAATAGGGTTTTTAGTGTTAGTTAACTAGAAAAGTAGTTAGTGTTGTGTAGAATTAGATTAGATAGTGATTAGCATAATTAGAAAAAAACTTAAGTAGTTAATTAGGTTAATTAGGTTAAGAGCGGGTTTTAATTTCACTAGTTAAGTCCCGGAAAACAAAATCTTAAACACTCCGGAAGAGATTCCGAGATGTATTTCTAAAATCACCATAATCCTAATTAATTAAGTTAAGTCTAGAAGGTAATTAGACTAGATAGAAGTTAGTTAGATATTTCTTTTGTTGTTATTGTAGCATAAATACTTATTCAAAATAGTAAGGATTTAATTATATGGAACAAAATATAAAAAAAGAGAAAAACAAGAAAATAAAGCAAAATATAAAATTTCAATAGTTGATACCGGGTACCAACCGGGTACCGTCATCAATCGGGTACCGAGCGAGGAGATGAAGAGACAATGGAGAAGTCAACCGCGAGGATGGAAATGACGAGCTCGGATGAAAAGACGAGGAAGTGGAGTGTGCTGCGAGCACAAGACCCATCGTTTTCAAGGGTCTTGTGGCAAGAATTCGTGGCCATAAGTTGTGGAGGGTGCTGTGAGCACAAGACCCTCCATTTTTGGGGGTCTTGTGCTATCAGAGTTTTGTCTATACCTTTTGACTTGCATAAGGTTGCTCCATAGTGCTTGTGTATAAGAGATGAGCTCTTGTTGGGTCATTTTGATTGCTGGGTTTTAGGGGAGTTGGGGTTTTGAAGTAGAAAGAAAGGAGTTTGGATTTTTTGCAAAGAAAAGAAAGTTGGGGTTTTGTGTAAAGAAAAAGAGGTGGACGTGAAGAAGTAGAAGAGGTGGACTTGTGGTGATGAAGAAGAGGCAGACATTTTGGAAGAAGAAGAAAAGGTGGTGCACATCACGGAGGGAGAGGTGTGCGCATGCTAGGGTTTGAAGGAAGACGTACGCGTAAGCTAGGGTTTGGACGAAGAGGTGCGCACAAGCTAGGGTTTGAAAGAAGACGTAGGCGCAAGCTAGAATTTGGAGGAAGAGGTGTGCGCTTCCTAGGGTTTGGTGATGGAGAAGGAATCTAGGGTTTTGAAGAAGGAGTGCAACATAGAGGTGGCAAGATAAGGGTGTGATCTTTGCCACATATATTCTTTTTCTTGTGTGCACAATTTCATTTTTGAAATCTGCTATCAAATCTCACTCCGAGGAGATTGAGATTTCTTTCTTCTGGTCTACAGAAAATTCCGCCGAAGGGCTCTATCTAGACCACTTGTTTGTTAAGTTTTGACTTCTTGTGTGCATGAGTCAACGTTTGTGTTTTGGTGGTTGTTCCTTATTGTCTTAAACTTTCCTTCCCATTTTTGTTATCATTTTATTCTCTCGAAGTCTTGCCCAAAATTCTTACTCATTTCCCGGTCTCCCCGATGTCTGGGAAATTCTCTTTCCAAAATCTTGTTCTCTTGTTGTAATAGTCACATGTTATATTGTGTTGTCAATAAGTTGTTGGATAGGTGAGATGCCTACATCTACATCAATCTAGAAGAATGTTTAGGAAATATGCACTAGTTCATCAGTAAACTTATGTTTTCCGGGCCGGACCGGAACTTGTGGTAGGGAAATTTAAAGAGATTGGATGAGTTTTTAAACTCGATTTTCCAATCTATCCTTCCCCGGTTCTCCCTTATGTGTCTTCTACTCAACCGGATAGGTTCTCCAGTTAAGTCTTTGTTGTGTATTAATTGTTATATGTTATGTGGTGTATGTCTCACCGGTTGGTGAGGTAATGTTGAGATGCTTGACTTATACACAAAGATGAGAATAGTGATGTCGGTGGAGCCCCATTGCGCACCCAATCACTACCACTTGAGTGGTTTCGCCGGCTACTTACTTTTGTTAGGGAAAAGTTCACCGGTCCTCAGACCGGGAGTCTTCCGGTTTACCGGTCTACCGGTAATCCACCGGTGACTAGGCTACCTTTGATTTTAGGATCTAGATGCCATTTTGGCCTTTAGCGGTTCTACTTTTGGAGGGTAGCTTTTGACTTTGGTGCACTCTATAGATGCCATTTCCACCTTTTGGGGATCTAGTTTTGGAAGGTAGCTAGTGACCTTGGTGTACTTAAGGGCCTTAGATTCTTGTGTTAAGTACTCTTATCTTTGTTGATGTGCTCGTGTCTTGCTTTCATTGCTTGTGTTTAGAGTCTTTATTGAGCTTGTGTGAGTAGACCGAGAGAGAGTTGAGTCCTCCTAGAGTGTCTTTGCCAGGTGTGCAAGGTTGTGACTTGTTGTGTGTTATGTGATTGAGTGTGAGTAGAGACATCCCGAGGGTGTAGGATATCCAAGTTAAATAGGTAGAGTGAGATCCGGGATCTATGTTCTAGACCCTTCACCGGTGGGACTGAGAAGAGTTGCTTTACTGGATGGGATCCGGGAAGCCCACAGCTATTTATGATAGCCTCCCTTAAGTGGAAAGTGTTTGGATTGGTGGGGAGGAAGGGTGATATCCCCCCTCTCGGTACGCCGGGAGAAATCCGGGCAAAGCCTGAGTCCGGAGAATTTTGGGATTGTTACCCTTGCAGTAGATGAGTTTCGACGATCCCCGTGGAAGATTGTTTTGCTCATATGATTTGTTTAGTATTAATTTTTTGTGAATCTTTTATCTTCTTGGTTTGATTCATTGGGTGGGTTGTAGTTGGAACCCGGACTTGCGTGACCAGTTTACCAGAACAAGTTTCCGATAGATTGTGAAGACCGGTGAACCGGCTGCGACCTTTTTAACTCTTTCAATTTGTAGGGTTAGATTGTGGATATTGTGGCCTCTGGACTGCGTGAATGGAGGGCAGTGACTTTCAGGGCACTGTAAAAACTTACCGGAAATCTACTTTGTCGCTCAATAGAGTTTAACTGAAATACATGTGGTTACTTGTTACCGATTACTAAGGTGTCCGGTAAACCATCCTTCGAGATGTGTCAAGGTATTATGTGTGAATTGTTGTTAAGATTTAAAAAATTTGATGCACGATAAAAATCTCTGGAAACGATCTGGTGAGGTGGGCTTGTTTAAGGTTAATTTCGGTTAATTTTGAGAATAACGAACCATTAGACTACGATAGTAGTAGCCGTGTATTGGGTGGGGTTTGATATTTTTATATAAAAATCATCAATTAGGCTGGTGTGTGTGTAGTTGAGTCTGCCTTGCCTAGAGTATGGAGTGTCAGTTGATATGTATGCAAGTTCCAGGTTGTATGTGTAACTTTGCCATTGGTAGTCTTCTTCAACTGAGGGGTTAGGATATGGCCATTTTGTCTTTCAAGTAGGGCAATGTCTCGGTTGAAGTCTCCATACAAAATTATGTTGTGATTGGTGTGTGAATTAATTTGATTGGTGATGGTAGTTTGGATTTCTGGAATGAGTCTAGAGTCTTCTAGATGTGAGGGCATGTACAAATGTAGAATAAGCCATGGTTGGAGTGGTCGATTTGCAATTTCGATAATTTGTAAGTATGGCAAGATGTTAACAGGGGTAGGGATTTTGGTAATGTTTCCGGGAAAAGTGTAGAAGTGGTGTATGAGCATAAGAAGTCCTCCTCTTGCCGGCATATATGGCATTCGTTGTTGGATGCATCGTGTGAGTGTCTGCGTATTGTTGAATATTAGCTTGTAGTTGGGAAAAATTCGTTGAATATATTTTGTAGATTTTATAGCAGTTAATTTGGTTTCTTGACTGGCGATTATCGCTGGGAGCGTATTAGTATGAGAAGCTAGCTTATGGATGCATGGTATGGCAATGTTTAATGATGAGGCGTTCCATGTTGTTATATAGGTGTCTCTGCTTTCCATGTTTGGTGTATGGGGGCGAGGAGGGATGTGGGTGGGTGGTGGGAGAGGATGTGTATATGCATTTATTGGTTCAAAGCATCGCAAAGCCTCTTGGATAAGATTATATGGGAAGAAGGGGAATTGTGTTTGTATTGTTTCAAGGGTGGGAGGTGGGGTTTGACTATGAATGAAGTTATATAAGTCGTGTGGAGAGAGTTTTTGTGTTGCAAGATGTGTTGGTTGTCTTCTAGAAATTGGGCGTATAAATGTTTTGTTTTAATATGTCTTTTGGGAGGGTTTTGTAGGGAAGAGAAGGTGTTCAGTAGTAGCTTTGTCCAATATGTTGGGTTAGTATTTGTGGGAGTTTGTCCTATGATGTTATTACATTTATCTCTTGAGGGGCGAAGGGTGGAAATTACAACATATAGGATGTGTGAGGTTGGGTAGCTATTATTATCATTGTTTATTTGTTGTATGAAATGGAAGATATGTAGGTATAGCGTAGTGTATGTTTGATGAAGTACGTGGATATTTTTTAATATTGGTGCAAAAGTTGAGGCTAGGTGTTGGTATTCTGGGTGCAATTTTATTGTGCTTGGGATAAAATATGTGTTGGCCATTTTTTTGTGGTTTTTTGGATGAGTGGGGGACATTAGGCATTGGGCCAGGGTTGGTTTCAATGTCTCCACATAGTATTAGTAGCAGTGCGCAGTTAATAAGGTTTCCGTACGGGAGGAGAAGTAGTATATAGAATAGGGTTTTAAAGGTGGTATTTCTTTGTTTGTTTGCCTGGATTTTGTTACTGTTATTTTTGTATTGACTAGAGTATTGGGGGTGGAGATTAATAGTGTTGAAGATGTAGAATTGGAGGTGGGTGTGTAATATGTAGGGTATGAATATGGGGTTGATTCCAGTGGTACCTTGTCCGAGAAGAGATATATAATAATTTTTTTCAGTGAGTATGTATTGGGGTATGGTTACGAGTGGAGGTCTAGGTTTTTCATTAGTTTTTTGTTTAGTTTGGTAGAGGTGTTGGTTGTTGTCATTGATTTGTTAGGGTTCGTGTGTCGTGATGAGTGATGTGGTTATGATTGTGTTTATGAGAGGGGTTTTGTAGTGACAGTTGTGGTGGCCTATCATTTTAATTTTAATATGGTATGTTTTTAGAGTTATGGGTTTTTTTTAGCTTTGGCTGTATTGGAGTTACGATTGTGTCTTGGATGGTATGGTTGAGGGTTTTGTGTTAGCTTTGGGAATATTTGTGTATTGCGTACTATCTGGGTATATGTGGTTGTTGTGTTGATTGTGGATGTCATAAGAGGGGGGTGGATTGATATTTTGTGGTTGTAGGTGTTTTTGTGATATGAAGAATGGTGTGACTTATGTTTAAGGGCGTAGTTGTGTTCAAGTGTGTTTTTATCATTATTTGGATATACATGTTTGTTGTTATTTGGGGATTTAGTGGTTTTATATGCGTGTATATTTTTGTTTTTAAGGAGGCTTGCCATATGTGTATCCTTGGTGTAGTTCTAGATATTAGTATTAGTGAAGTGTGAGTTGTAGTGAGGTTATGTTTTGTGGTTAGGGGTGGGTTTGTAGTGATGGTGGTTTCTGTGTTTGTGGTTTTGGGATGTGTGTGAAGGAGGTTGTATGGATGTTGGCGAGTATTTTTATACGTTGGAGGTGTGTGTGAGAGTAGAGCTAGTGTGTTGTGTGTAGATGTGTGAGTTGCGTTTTTGATGTAGAGATGTAGTAGGGATGTATGTGTGTTGAGTTTGTGTATTTCACATGTGTTTTTCCAAAGATATTCATACCGTAATGGTATATGTAGTGACAATGTTTATAGATATGGGGGTTTAAATCCCAAAACCAGCACATGTGTCTATCATGTGGTCTCCAAGTTATGTGTTTAGTTGTAGGTGTGTTGTAGCAACGGTAGATAATATGTCTAGAGTATGAGGTAGTTAGAGAAGGGGGTATAAGGACTATAATGAGGTGAGAGTGTACTGCAACTAGTAGAGTGGAGTGGCATATCACTAGTGAGGGCAAAACAGAGAAGGACTGGTGATTTTGGGAGTTTACATCTAGTTGGAGGGATGTGGACGGTACTATTGTAGTAGATATGATAATATCAACTAGCATATCGTAGTGGGGAGAGAGAACTCACTAAGGGAGATAACAATTTCAATGAGCAGGGGAGTACATATAAAGAGTTGGAAAAGGTGGGGGAGAGGTGTGCTAGCCTTGTTCACCTATGTGGCTCCACATTGGTGATATCTTCGGCTGTAGTCCTTGGTCAATCCACGTTTGAGTGGTCTTCTAAGGTTGGAATAGTTGGTGGCCGCGATCCTGTAATTTGTTGCATAGCCATCAGTGCGGACACCATCAACTGCTCAACATTTGAGAGCTTCGCCTGTAACTCACTGGTGCAATTGTCAGTGTAGGCCCTTGTATCTTTGATGATGTCCTTTCTGAGGATAGAGAGCTCTTGGCGCAGTCTCTTATTACCTGCATCTACAGTAGAGGTCATTTCTGACCTGGTAATGCCTACAGGAGTGGGGGTGGCTTGGAGGGACGCCACAGTGTTTACGAGTGCCTTGTTGATGTCGTTGAAGCCCCATTTCTCCAAGAAGACAGTGGAAGGTCAGTCATCACCTTCGAGACTGCAGCGGTGGGGAGAAATCTCCACTTGATGTCGCCCTATAATGAAGGTCTTGTGTAGAAATTGGCGGTAGATGATGGGGTTAGGGAATTGCACATTGGCACTGCCATTGTGCTTTCCTTTCTGCTGCCTGTGCAACCATAGAGAGATGACATTTTTGGTATCAAAGATTTGATGAATAGTTTCTGCCACGCTCATAAAGATGGGAAGTTGGGAAAGATAACCATTAGCACGTCGTTCTTGGCTGTGTCAGCAAGGGAGAGGCTTCTAGAGCTACTAGCACGTGCATGTATCACCTCATGATATGTGGTAATTTGATGGAGCTCAAATTTCTTCGTCTGTTGGGGGTTGGGGCAACTATAAAGGCGTGTGACTCCTCCTGTACCTTCTGCACATATGTGGTCTTGAATTCCAAGTTTCTCGAGAAACTATTTGTCACCACATCCTGGAAGAGGGTGTGGACAGTAACACCTTGAAGAGTCTCACCTTGATTCGTACTGATAAGTTCCTTCTTGCCACCACATGGAAAGTTTTGCACACTTTTCCTAGGGAGGCATGTCTTGTAGGATCCAAGTATAAGATAAAATAACGGGTGCCACAAAGGAGAGCAATGGCGTCGACCTCTGGTGTGAGAAAATGCAATTTGATGATACCTGACCAAACACCCTTTTGTCCCTCTTTTTTGACCCCTTTATATAAAACTGCAATGGGGTCCATTAGGATAGTGCCTGATGGCATTTTCATGTGTTCGAGCCTAGCTAGAGCAAGTTTTTTTTACATCATTGTGATACATGGGATGATGTGGCAGTTCAAAATGTATTGCTACATGAAAGTCATATGATAGTCTAGTGATAGGGTTTGAGGGGATATCAAAGGGAACCTGTCTAAGATTGTAATGTTGACCTTCAATGTTGTCATTGGGCACCAAGGAGTATAAGAGTTGCGGGATCCTAGAATAAGCCACAATAGCACCTAGGGCCTCCTCTGCTTCTTTTTTAGGTACTCCACGAATAATCATATCTCTAACACTCTCCCCATTGAACAAGGGCTCCTATCCCACATCTATGGCAAGTTTTTCCATGGTGTAAAAACCCAACCAAAAATGAAATGAAGAGAGGTCAGGGACAGAAACCTGAATGGGATTGGGAGACTTACCTCTGGCTTTCTTGGAGGGGGTTGGGCCTTCACTTGCCATGAAGACTGCCTTTCGAGTTTCCAAGGTCTTCGCAAAGTCTGGTAGGGAGTTTTTAGTATCCATGGCATCCATCTTGGTTGTGGGTAGGGGTTGCTGGTTGCTAGGCTAGGGAATTATTGAGGGCCATTGGGCTAGGGGTCGTTGAGGTTTGTTCTACTAGGGGGTTGATAGTGGAGTAGGTTTCTGGGAAGGAGGGCGGTCGCTGGGTAGAGGGGTCACTCGATCGAAGGAGGGTCGCCGGGTCTGGAAGGTCGTTGTGGTCGGGGGAGGGTCACTGGTGAAGGTTAGCTTCTATATAAATCCCACTGTTGGATGGGGTTTGTGCACCTCTCGCCGCCTACACGTCGTGTTCCTCCTATAACTCGCTTTCAGGTCTTCTGTAGCTCTTTTGCGCCTTTACAGCCCTTGCTTGCCCCTCTTTTGTATGTCTGCTGCTTTGGAGAGCCGATTCTTCACTTCTAGAAGTCTTGCTCATCTGCATGTCTGCTCCTGCACGGAGCACACCCTGCCCGTTTTTTTGCTCACTTGGCGTCCCTGTGCGTATGCATATATAGTACGCTCCTCGTCCTTGCGCCCTTTAATTCTATGTGCTCTTGATACACAATCGGTGCTCTCATCTTTGGCTACACGTCTTTGCTCCCCGTATTTACTCCGCGTCTGTATGCTCTTCACGATTGTGTACACGTCTTTATGCTTTCTGCCTTGACTTTGTCTTGTAATGTTCAGGTCAGTGCGCTTGTTGGCTGCACGTCTGTGCTCCTCGTGCTTGCTTTGCGTCCTTACGTTCTGGGCGTCGTGTATGTGCGTCTGCTCTCTGCGTCGTTGGCTGCAGAACGTTTGCTATTTGCGTCTGCTCTCTACGTCCTGTATGTACGTCTGCTCTTTTTGTCTTTAGGTTCTTCACGTCTTTATGTTCTCGTCTTGTATGCAAGTTTGCTCTCTTCGTCTTGTATGTGCACGTCTCTGCTTTCAGCGTCTTGTATATGCACGTCTTTATGTTCTCGTCTTGTGTGCACGCCTGTATGTTCTCTATGTCGTCCTCGTCTTGTGATGTTCTGGCCGGTACGTTCCTCGTTGGCTACGTGTCGTGCTCCTCGTGTTGGCTCCGCGTTTGTATGCTCTCCGTGTTTGTATGCTTACCACGTTTGTATGTGCTCCTCGTCTGTATGCACGTCCGTGTACTTTTTGCTCCGTCTTTGTCTTACGATGTGCTGTTGTTGGGTTCCGCTTGGTGCCTTCTCGGCTTCACTAATTTGTTGGGTTTTGTGTGGGTAGGTTGGGGTGTCGGTTCTTGAGAGTTGGGGTTTATTTGTCCAGGCTGGTTCTGTGTCTTGTACGTATGGGTCCTGATTCTGGTGATGAGGTTTAGGGTTTATTGCTTTCGGAGTGTTTGTCCTCGCCGTCATAAGTCTGTGCTTCCTAAGGTGTCTTGCAGAGATATTGACACTTCTCTAGATGTTGGTGACAATGGGCGTTTAGGGTTTACTGAAGTTGGCTTGGGTTTGGCAGGTATAGGAGTGGCAGGTGCTTGGCGCAGCTTCTTCTGTAGTCCTGCAAAGCTCAAAAAATTTTGCAGCGCTTCCGTGCTCTACTATGGACGTGAAGATCTCTATGTGTGTGCACGAGATTGTTATTATATAGGGTTAAGTTGTTTTTGTTTAATTGGTTAGGTTATTGCTATCTCTACTGGTGATATATGTTACTTCTTCAACTTATATCAAGGAGAAAGTTGTGAGACAGAGGGGTGTTGGTTTATGTGCTATGAGTTATATATCTATTGCATGAATTACATAACTCAAAGCAACAATTATGCCTCAGTCAATTGTATTTCATTGCATGTAGATTGAGAGACAAAGGATGCGGGAGATGAAGACTGAGTAAGCTCCGAATTTTCTGGTGAGGGGAGGTGAGACTTAGTTTCAGTAACAGGATTGTGGGCACCAAGAGGTGGCTGACCTTAGTGAGAGCTCACCACACATCTTAGTTTTGAAAGGAAGGAGAGGCTGGGAAGCAGACTATGTTGGAAAAGGGCTCACAAGCTTTAGATCTGGGGTTTAAGGAGTGAATGTAAGACAAGGAGTTAGATCTATAGTGTGTTTTTTCTGAGAAGCTTGGGAGCAAAGTGTTGGCACATAGATCTAGCTTAGTCTCTTGCAAAAAGATCTGCCCAGATCTGAACGTTGGCTACCAAATCTGCAGACCTCTCTGCTAGTCGCCGCACCTCCCCAAACCCAGTTATTCATTTTTATTATTACAAGACAAGGTCTACAGCAACAACAATTGCATCCACAACTCTGGAGAGCAACACATCAATGGCAACCAACGCATGCAACAAACCAACACTTTTATCTCAATAAGCCTATCTAATTACTCACTCTTCATTTTCTTTTGATTAACACATTAGATCTATAGCCCACACATCATTAACCAACATCTTTTGTAGGAAAAAAATTCTCCTTGATACAATTTAACACGTAACATAGATCATCAACAGTGATAGCAATAGCCTAACCTAACAAAGATCATCTAACCCTAAGATCACAATAACCTTTTGCACACACATAGCAATTTCCACATCTACAGTAGCGCGCGGAAGCGCTGCACATCTTTTTTCTGGAATCTTGCAGGCCTACAACAGACATTGTAGCTGCACCGCAGAGAGCAACGAAATCTACAACATAGGGGCGGAAACTCACCACCACCTGTAGGAGAGAACACAACCTGGAAGAACACCAAACCTTAGTGCCATATCAGAGAGGCAATAGTAGAACCCAACAAACCTAGGAGCAACCCAGCAACAAATACCCACTGCCTAAGAGACGCTACAACACTTAGCAGACGACACAACACGATCAACTCTGCAGCAAATGACACAACGTGACCAACCTTGCAGTAGACAACACAACGTGACCAACCCTGCAACAGACGATACAACGTGGACCAACCCTACAGCCCGTACCAACAAGGCAAACGTTGCGAACCTTGGAGCCTTGCAGCTTCAACAACTTACACATCGACGCATACGTAGGAGACGCACGCACAACCCACACTCGACACACATACAGAAGACGAGAAGAAGAGACGAGTATCAGCAGCACCAACGGTGTCGTGATGCGATACAGTTCATCATATAAAAAAATAAGATTGAAAAGAAAAATGGGGAACTTAGCTGGTTAAGGTAATTGTGGAGAATAAACGACTTTTTCCTCAATTACCCTACCAGGCCAGAAGCTTATCTTAGAGGATCTTTACTGCATCTTGTCACTAGCTCAGAGCTTAGGAGCGTCAACCAGCTGGATTTGCTGCTGATTCCGGCAGTCCCCTGACCACGCGAGCGTCAACCGCTCTGACAAGCCAAGGAATCGAACCCGGACCGGTGAGGTGCAACGAAAAGCTTAGCGAGCCGAACTAAGCCGTGGTCGATGGCAGTACGTGGGCTCTAATGATATTTAAGCTATTCTCTAACTTTTCTAAGATCAAAAAACTTAAACAGAGTGCTATGGTATCATAGTTTGTAGTAGAAATAAGAAATGTTTAGTTTGGGGATTAGTTTAGAGGAAGAAATATAGTGCCAACTTGTAGTAGAGTTATAGGTTAGAAAATAAAAGTCAAGCTAGGCTTATGTGGGAAGATTTAGATAAGATTTGGACGTAAATGGACTTTGGCGTCCAAGGGTGAGTCAAAAGGAAGGCTAGAGAGGCATGGGCTGATTTAGGCCCTTGACTTTCCTTCCCTCCTCCCTCGGCCAAAGCCTCCTCCATTTAGTATAAAAGACGCTTGGGTTTTTTTGTATGACGGGTACAATTTTGTGAGTTTTGATGTCAGTTTTTTGAGTGATGTAGAACTTGTTAATAGCTTTCTAACAAGCTATCACACGCTCCAATCGAAGTTATGTAGAAGCTGTGGTGTGGATTTGAATAAAAGAGGGTACTGCTGCCAAGAATTTTTGAGAGCAGTAACTTTGATTCCATGTAGAAACTTGTATACAAAGAGTGAGATAGTGAATCTTTGTATGCATAGTGGTAATTTTATTAGCTTTGTAATGAGCTATCACAAGCTCAAATCCGAGTTGTTATGGAGCCATGGCACTTGATCTATTGAAGGGGTGTTCTCGGAGAAGCAGTTTTCATTCCACAAGTTTAAAGCAGAGACTTTGAGTAACCATAGTTGATTATGATTAGAGCTTGTAGACTTGAAACTTTTGTCACTTTTTCATCTTGTTGTTAGCTTTTCAAAAAGCTATTACATGTTTATTTCCAAGCTGTACTAAAAGAGTTATGCTAGTTTGAATGGGAAGGGGTCAGCTGCCTTCATTAATTTAGAGCAGTAACTTTGATTCTTCATAAAAATAGTTGTAAAGGTCTTTTTGTGTTGAAACTTTGGATATAGAAACCTTACTGTATTAGCTTTTCAAAAAGATATTGCATGCGTTTATATAGTTAGTTTAGAAGTAAAAGAGCCCGATTTAGTGGGAAGGGGTTCAGCTGCCCATGTTTATACAACTTCATGTTTGACTACTTGCAAGGATTCGTCAAGATGAACCAAACCCTCGACTTTCTATGTAGATGAAGACTTTGGTCATCATTGTAGATTAATGGAATTCATATTTGTGGCATCTTCCTTTTCTTTTGACTGAAACTGGTAGCAGCCAAGAACCCAGCGTTTTCCCTAGGCAAATTCTCTCTCCACGACAACGGACACACAGCCAGCATACACACGGGAGACCAGGAAAGGGTGACGAGTACCCGAGCCCAACAACAAACAACTCACACTCGACTCAGGAGAACAGAAGGAACGACATGCAATACCAACTTTGTCTGTCACAGACATCGGCGCACATAATCGTCCAGACAGCCCAACTGAAGAGGCACAACAACTCTCACTCGAACTTGAGGCACACACAAAAGAACAGAAGGAGCGACGTGCAATACCAACTTCGTCCGTCAAAGACATCAGCGCGCCCAACCGTCCCTACTGCCCATCCTAGAGACACAGTATTGCACACTCAACAAGAGGCGCACACAGAGGAGAAGAAGCGACGTGCAGCACCAATCTTAGCCACCACAAGACGTAGACATAGAAAAAAAAAAAAAAAAAAAAGACGTGCAATACCAACCTCAGACAACATAGAAGACCCTCACAAGCCAACGACCCTCACAAGCAAGCAGCCTCAACGACTGGACGAAGAGATATATCCACGAACTCTACAAGGCCAACGACCCTCTCCAGCCTCGATACCTTCCTCTACCCTGCGGCCTCCTCGGCCCTGCAACCTCCTCGGCCCTGCAACCTCCTCGGCCCTGCAACCTCCTCGACCCTGCTACCTCCTCGACCCTGCTACCTCCTCGACCCTGCTACCTCCTTGACCCTGCGACCCCCCCAGCCCTTCGACCCTCCCTGCGACCACCAAACAGATCAGGTAAGTCCCCCAGATCAGATACGTCTCTCACCTTTCTTCATTTCCATTACAACATTGAGTGTTAAGAAAACTAAGATAATAAGTAAAACTAACATCATGTCCAACACAAAACGAAACCTTCACTTTGAAGAAAACATGGAAATAGATGGTGAAGGGACAATTATAGCACTAAACTGGAAAGAGAAAGGAAGAAGAAAGAGCATAGAGATGGAAAGAGGCAGCATCAAGAAGAACAGGAGCATTCAAGGAGGGATAAGCCAATCCCCTCTCTTTAATTCAATAACCATGTCTCTCAAGTTTTGGCTAGGATTTGAAGATATGGAACGTCTTGCAATCGAAGAAGGGTTGGAAGAACTCCTATACGATGAGAAGGTGGAGGACATGGTGACTAGAGGATTCCAGGAGCATGAGACAAAGGAGCTCAAGATATCAAAGGTGGCTTACCTAAGAATACCCCAACTCTATTATCCTATTGCAAGGGCGGGAAGCAAGGAGCAACACTACAACATCACCCAGATTTTCCAACACACCAAAATCAATGGTGCCACAGGTTTGGCAAATGGTTTCCATGTGGCTATCCACTTCGAACCCCCTCCCTCCATTTTATTGCATGATGATGTTTACAAAATGATAACTCAGAGGCTTGAAACCATGGACATTAAATTAGGAGAAGGAGTTATGGACCCTATCTATATCCATTGTCATAGTCTTAAAAAGGGTGGACAAAAGGGTGTTTGGACCGAAATGTTCAAATTACACTTACTAAACCCCGAAATCGACGCTCTTATGATGTTAAAAGGCATTAGGCCTTTTATTCTCACCATAAACAACCAAAATACGATTGGAAAAGTATGTAAAGCTTACCCCCAAATTGCTAACTCTTCTGACCTCTCCGTGCAAGTGAGAAGTGATACATTGATAGGTATCTCCTCTCACCAACTCTTCAAGGACATCCTCATCAACAGCTTCAAGAGAGGCCAAGACTATGAGATCACGGAGGTGTCTAAGGTCGAAGGAGACCCCTATGCCTTCATGGCCTCCACGACTCCTCTACAAGCCTCCAAGATCCAACTTCAACACATCACCACCTACCACGAGGTCATCAAAGCAAGGAAGACCTACACCGGTAGACGCATGACTTCCGAAACCAAGGCAAGGAAAGATGCTATATCTCTCACCTTTTTCCCTTTGCCTCTTCTCATGAATGTGCAAGATGTCACTAATGCTATCCAAAAGATCATTGGAGTGGGTAACGTTAAGTCCATATGGTTTCATAAGGAAATTGGGGTAGGCATAATGGCAAAGCTTACGTGGAATGTACTATCCCAATCGTATATAAGCAATTTGTTAGAAAACACTTTGACATTGGAGACAACTATGTGGACTTCACTCCACATTGGAAGAGCTTGGAAGGCACACAACCCCCCACGGAGGAGCAAATCAATGCCTTCGGGTTCAACGACATCAATGCTGCTATGGTCGACACCGTTGCAACCTTCAAAATACAAGACGCCCCCGCCGCCATCACCAAGAAGGAGTTGATAGAGGCCTTGGAGGAGAACAACAAAAAGGTGATAGAAGAAAGTAAGATGTACACCAACACCTTACACAACTCTTTGATGGAACATCTAGACAAGATGGAAGAAGCCATGAATGCCAGGAGGCTTGCATTCCAAGCTATGAAGGGGAGAATGCCACCTAGACTCGAAGATAGGCCGCCAAACATGTAATGACTAAAGACCTCAAGGTAATACATAATTACCACATAGTATTCACTACTCTCTACAAACCGTATTCTACTCCAGACAAATACCTACATTTTCTTAGTGTTATACACGTAGTAGTTCTCACATACTTTAAAACTATACATAAATACTGTATGGTTTATTATACAAATACTAAATATACTTTACACTATGCGTATATCTATATAATATCCGATTACTATACCGTCTATCAAACATGTATTAAAGATTGTGTCTTTTATACAAAATACAAGTACTATACCAACTACTACACCAACTACTACACCAACTATTATACCAAATACGAATACCAAATATTATATACAAAAATAACTACTTACACACATACATACACACATATATATAGTACTAAAACACATTCATACACAAATACACCAATAACCACATACATAAATACACATACAAATAGGAAAACAAATGATAAAAAAACACACACAAAAATACAAAACAAATCATATACACACAAAGACCCATACATAAATACAAACACACATACACATACACACAAACTACCAAAAAAACAAACAAGCACAAACAAAAAACAATACAAAAATACAAACATACACAAAAACAAAAAAATATGCAAACATACACCCAAAAAAATGACCACACACAAAACACACAACAAAAATAAAATTATTACCATAACCACAAGAAAGAAGACAATCCCACATACCAACACAATAACAAAAACACCCAATACCCAATACACATTAATTATTTCTACATTCACCATGAACACAACTACAAACACAACAACACACCCAAACAAAGACACATACACACTTCCAAACAAACACAACCCCAAGAACATAGAAAAACCTCCAAAAATTACAAAAAAAAAAACAAGAATTCTAAAACACAACACCAAATCTAAACACATTAAACTCCTACGACTTCTAGACGGAGACATAGAAACAAACCCAGGGCCAATGCCCAATATACTAAAAACTCATCCCACATCACATAAGAAAAACACCAAAATATACTTTATACCAAATACCATAAACTACAACCGGAATACAAACACATTGCTCAAATATTTGCACCTCTCTTTAAAAACACACATACACTACACCATTTAGACAATAATACACACCCAAATATTGCCCAATATATACAACAACAAAATACACATCCACTAACACACATCTTATATATCCTAGAAGTTACCACCCATCCAAACATAGATGAATGTAACCTTCTTTTAAACCCTCAAAACCTGAATATAATCACATGGACGAACCCACTATTACAAACCTTATCAAATTTACCAAATCCACCTAAAAAACATATTTACACCCCACACCCATATACAAAATTTCTTGAAGAAAATCAAAGTATTATAAATCACGAGAACTCAATACATAAAGAATTATACAACTTTTTACATAGCCAAACCATACCACCCTCAAGCAACACAATAAAACAAAAATTTCCTTACCTTCCTAACAATCTAATTAACAAGGCACTAAAATGTTTTGACCCCACAGTAGAGTATACCCATCCACCTCCTCCCCCCACTCTTCTTCCCTCATAGAACCAAAACATTAACACAAACAATAAAAATACAAACATCATTACATGGAATGTGTCATCTCTAAACATTGCTCTCCCCAACTTACAAACTTTGACCACATATGTAGAAACACCACCGGCCTTTATAGTCATCCAAGAAACAAAAATATCCGCCACAAAATCTACTAAATACATACAAAACAGGGTTGTCAGGACGCTCAACGTCCTTGACGTCCGGACGTCAGCACGGAGGACGTCCTCGGGCCTATCAGGACGTCCAGTGACATAACGAGTTTCGTCAATTTACCCGGGGGTAAATAGCCGTCCGCAGCCTGGCCTGACCGCTCGGCCGTCAGATGCGACCACCCTCCGTCCGCCCGTTGCGACTGTCCGGTGGTCGGTCAGTGGTGTCCGCCCGCCACGACCGCTCGGTGGTCGGTCGGTGCTAACCGCCAGGCCGTCCGAATTGCGGTCGGCGCTCGGCCGTCCGAATGGCAATCGAGAGTTCGCCATCCGCCCGGTCATCCAAATGGCAGTCAGGGGTTGGCCGTCCGCCCGGCCGTCCGAATGGCGGTCGGCGTTTTTGCCGTCCGATCGGCCGTCCGAATGGCGGTAGGCCGTCAACCATCCGCCTGGTTGTCCGAATGGTGGTCGGCGCTCGGCCGTCCGCTGCGCACTATACACTAATGGAAGCGCATTTTCAAGACGCTTTCAACGGTATATTACACGTTCAAAAACTCCCAAAACTGAGGGAGTTATGGCCAAATAACCCGTGCGGACGGCTAGGCAGTCAACCGCGCAGACGGGTGAGGGCCGACCGCCGTGCGGACGGCCCTTGGGCGTCCGCTGCGCGCTAATTATTGTTGGAAGCGCATTTTTAAGACGCTTTGAATGGTATATTATACGTTCAAAAACTCCCCAAAATGAGGGAGTTATGGCTCAAAAACGCGTGCGGACGGCTAGATAGTCAGCCGCTTGGCGGACGTCTAAGGCCGACCGCCAGGCGGACGGCCAGGCAATCGGTGGGTCGGACGGCCAAGAGTCGACCGAGCGGTGGTTGGCTATAGAGTCCGCAGGGCGAACCCTCGTGTAGTGACAAGTGGCAGTCGGAGAGGCGGACAACGGAGGGAAAATGCTAGAGATTGACGGCGGGGCGGACGGCCATTCCAGTAGGCTTGTGGTTAGTATAGGAAAAAAATGAATCTAGATTTCTTGTGTAGTCTATTTTAAGTGAAACCACTATTCACAAGTTCTATTCTTCATATGTTTCCAAGTGCATAGGATATTTAAAATGGAATATTTATATATATTCACATAATATCTTTGAGACATTCTTTTGACTAATAATGCACGTGATTCTTTCTCCTAATTTAGAGTGCACATGCAATGTCTATCTACCCAAAAAAGTAATGTTCCAAACCGCTTCCGTGTTGCCAAAGAGTGGAGAGAAGTGGAGGAGAGGGAAGGGAGTTGCTGAAATTTGAGGCTTCGTGGCTTCGTGGCCGTCCGCCAAGCTCTAGAGGCGGACAGCATGGCGGTCGACCACCAAGTGCCGACCGACTGGCCTTGAGTTGATTGATCAAGGTCATTTTTTAAGATCTCCTAGTGGATGTTTTTTTCTACATTGCGGCCATGTCAATGTAAACAAAAAGTATACATTTTATATTACTTGTTTCTAAATAAACTTGATTGCTTATTTTTAAGTATAAGTGGATGTGTGGAATGAGAAATTTTTATACATTCCAACGTTTCTAACATAGAATTTCAAAGGAGTAATTATTTCGGCAAGGATGTATGTAGTAAATTTGGAACTTGGAGAGAGGTGCAAGTGTTAAATGATACTTTCCAAAATCATAATGTCCATAATGATCTACAAACAATGTAATTACATTAGCAATGTCTTAAAATATTCCCAAACTCTACACGATTTTGGGGTGGCAATATTTGTGTTCCAAATAGAATTGGAAGTTGGGGGTTTGAACCAAGGTTGAACTTTCTAAACACACTTGGAATCAAAAAAAGGAGCGTAGAAGTTAAAAGATGAAGTGTTGGACCGGTAGAATCTGACTTCTTTGTTCATATGAAAGTCCATATTTCTAATACACAATGCTCTTGACATTATAATTTATATTGCCAATTTCGGAATGGTATGGCATCTGAGAATCCGACAAAGAACCAATGACTTCTAAATGGATGAAGTACTCCATTGAAAGAGTTCATCCGCATTTAACGCATCCATTAGTTATCCAATGGACTGTTGCCATACCATCTTGGAACGAACATGTCAAAAATAAGAGCGTGAAAGCCCTCAAAAGCACTTCTTATAGAGATCTCAAAACTTAGAAATAGACTACAAGGTTGAGCTCATAAGCTTAAATCATTGAATGTGGACCACTTTTTTATTCTTAGAATGCCATAATAGAATTAATAGTGCCGCATTTTATTAAAGGGTACGGGTATAGTCGTAGTGGCAAAAGGTAATGGCTAGATCTTCCATAGTTAGGTATGGCAGTGGCATGTATTCTGAAATTTACATATTAAGCAAGATATATTTCAAGAACCAACCACCATCAAAATTTGTATATATTCATGCTTGAATTGCATATTAATAAACATGTAGTATGGAATATCACTCTTGCACCTATTTTGCTACTACTATTGATTTAAATAGATGATGCGTTCAAGGAAAAAACAATGATTATTTAGAATATTTATTTTTATTGTTTTCCTCAGAAAGACCACAATAATAGTTATCGTTGAAAAAACTATTGGCAACATCTGTAACAAGAATCTAAACTCATCTTACTCTTGCATCATATAAGTTTAACCCCCGCAAGCCTAAGTGTACTTTACAAGGTTTATTGTGTTTACCTTCACTGCGATCATCTTTCAATTCAAGTGGTTAAATTTCACGAAATTTTGACCACATCATCTCATATAAGTTGGAAAAACTTTCCTATCGATACATTATCATTAAGTTTGTTTTGCAAGGTGAACCCCTATGATTCTGAGTATTTGTCATTAAAATGCACGTTTACTTTAGAATGTACATTTACTTTGTGCAAAAAGAAATGAGGGGAAAAAAAGCTTGAAGCTCTACTTTAACCCTCACATTTAGAATAACATGCTTTCAAAATTTCATGAAAGTTGATGGTATGGATTGAGAGATTATATATTTTGAAGCAAAAAACAAGGTTCTTTTTCACTTCCATGTATTTTAATGATCATCTTCTTTTGAATTCTTGTGATGTAAATTTCATACTTTAGATTGGAATCAAATTTTGTGCAAAAATGTGATATACAATGTTAGGTCCTTGCAAGAAAAATCAAAGTGAAATATGAAGGGTGCAAAATATTCAAAAACATTGTGGAAGAGATTGGGGTTCAAATACTATTATGATATATATATTTATTTATTTTTGTGGTGTACCTAATTAGCCATAAACTGAGAATCCCAACAGTAAAAAGGATGACATATAACGCATCATATAGTAAAATAAAACCGTAGAGCCGAACCATTAAAAATAGCTCTTTTCAAAATTTTAAGTGTAGTAAGGGTTGTGTATATATTCAAAAATTAGTAAGTAGTGTTAAAAGTTCATATCAATTGGTTGAAATAGCTAAAATGCATATTAAGCCAAGAGTTCATTAAAAGTTAGTTAAGATTTGAAGTGGTGCATCCATTTAATGAACGGTTGTAGAAGTTAAAGTACTTATAATACACACCTCTTTTCAAGAGGTGTCTTTCCTAAAATTTAGATTATACATAGCATTGGAAAGACAATAATTCCACCACTACCATGTTAAAGATTGGAGTGTGTCCTACCTTTGGAAGCTAGTTTTTTTGTGAAACTCTTGAGTTTGTAAGAGTAATTGTTGCTATATGTATTGGATTTATGATTGATATATGTGATTATTCATTGTGTAATTATTGTCTTGATTTTGTGAATTGAGTCATTTGTAATACATTGAATATTAGTACTTCATTATAAATTAGAGAAATACTCTAATTTGTCTAACTAATACAATTTTGTGTGTATGAAGATTAATTATAAACATTGTGATGAGATGTGAGTGTGAGTGTGAATTAAATTAATGTAAAACTTGAGTGCAAGGAAGAGTATGATTTGATTGAAGCTTTAAGTGGCATTGTAGATGTTTAAGGAGTAATTTCATGAATGAGATATTCATGTGTGTGTGTTAATGTGTAATCAGTGACCTAATGCAATACTTCCAGAAATGCATGGGCACTTGCCACTTTATAAAGATTTAAGTTTGAGTGTTGAAAATTAAAAATGCATAAGAGTAAGAGTAATTTTTAATACTAATGATAAAAAATTATCAAGAGAGATGCATTCCTTGATGCATAGCATGTTAAGAGTGTTGTGTGCATGTTAATAAGTTGAATTATGTCTAACCTAGAAAGGAGAGACTCCTTAAGGTAGATTAATCACATTTGTGTTTTATGACAAGTGTAAAGACAAATGAATTTACAATTTCCATTACACTCAATTCCTCAAGGTGGATTAATCGCATTTCGTTTTGATTTCTAAGAAGAACATAATTAATGATTTGTATTGAAATTCAATGGAATCTTCCATCGGTCTATCTAGGCATGGATTAAGAGTCTTCATAGTTGACCACATACAGTTTGGGTTAAACTTAAGTTTTGTTGATGGAAGAGAGTTTTTGTATAGAAATTAGAGTTAAATTAAAATACAATAGACGCTAGACCATCCGAGAAATGAGTTTAGAATCAAAAGGAGAATATGTGTGAGTCTTGGTGTTTTGTGAGTTGACCCGTTTTAAACCTTACAAAAATCTAAACTCAAAGATGTAAAAATGTCCAAAATTATTAGTGGTTCTCTTTACACTATCCAGAAATGTGTGAACATTTTTGACTTTGCTTGAAAATTAGATCTTTCATTGAAGGCATGAAATATTTATTGACGTTTTTAAGAAACCTAGGTACGATCTAGTAATACAAAGACTCTTAAAATCGATGGAAGCTTCTAGCAAAATGTTTGGAGTTGCGCCGAGTCAAAGTATGTGTGATTAGAAGAGCATTGCTTTTTCTTTAGGAATCCAAGTGGGACAAAATTAATGTTTCTACTAGGCTTGCATTATGAAAATCTCTGTTTAACATTCCGCAATATTCCAATTAAAATCACAATCATAGGAACGTGCACCAAGTGAAAAGTTTCTCCCCGGGGGTGATTTGTTCCTTCAAGGATTAGACCAAGGTCTTGCATGATCAATACATCTCAATAAAAAGAAAGATCCATTAGTCGAAGGATTTTTTTCGAACCATTACAAATTTGTCTTTGCCATTCACGTGGGATTCCATAATTTTAATGCTTTACGCTCCGGACATTATGCTGCCAACTCTAGAATGGTGTGGCAACTGACAATCCGACAAAGGACAAAGCGCTTATGAACGGATGAAGTTTCCGCCGGAAATGTTCATCCGCTCATAACTCATGCAATTTTCATCCGATGAGCGATTGCCACACCAACTTAGAATCAGTAGGTCATAGAGAAGAGTGTGATGTGCAAAACACGGCGGGCCGTCCGCCGATCGGACGGCCAATCCAACGGACAGCCAATCTGACGGTCAGCATGCCATCTAACAATCGGACGGCCACTCCGACGGCCAATGGACTGTCCGCCAATGGGCCGTCCGCCGATCGGATGGCCACTCCAACGGCCGATGGGCCGTCCGCCGATCCGACGGTCGGACGGCCGTCGCGCGCTTGCGCGATCAAGTCGCGGCCGTCCGATCAGACGGAAGGCGGAGGTGCCGTTCGATAGCCCTGACGGCAGCGACCGATCAGACGGCCTAGCGCAATTTGACGGATGCGATCTGGCCGCGTGGCACTTCGTTGAATCCGACAGTCCAAAAAACTTACTAGGGCCTTCCGTAAATGCATTTTACCCCCCCCGGACGGTGCGTCCGACCTGACGTCATGACGTCCTCGTTCTAAGACGTCCTAAGACGCTCTCAGACCCCCAAGGACGTCGGATTGGTAACCCTGATACAAAACATATTCCATGACTATAAACTTATTCTTAACAACACACTTGCACTAACAAAATGCATCCAACAACAGAGACCGTATACACCAGGCCAAGGTGGCCTTACACTAATACACAAAAAATATGCCTTCCCGGGCAACATCAAAAAAATTCATACTCCAATGCACATATCCCCTTACCTTCAAATAATCAAAATCACTAATCAACCACTTCAACCATGGTTAATCTTCCACATGTTTATGCCATCCCACCCCAAAGATACTAGATTTATTATAGATATATCAAATACCATTACATCACAAATGAATCAAAACCCTAATCATACTTACTGTTGTGTGGAGACTTCAACAGAGACATAGCATTAATTGGTGGACAAAACGGAAATCATAACACCCCGCCTCAAATCATAGACTACCAATGGCGCCACTTCAAACACGCAATTAAGCAATTATGCACTTAGCCAAGTGCACTGATTGCTGGTAGAAAGCCGCAAGTTTTTTGCTCCTAACTTTAAAAAATTCAAAATTTGGCAAGAGTTTAGTTTGTTTTTTGTCACAAAATTTTGGTGTTTGTCGTGTCAAACATTGACATCTTCATGTTCATATAAGTGATATATTTTTATATTTGCTACCTTTTTTTAGAAAATATATGATTTCTAATCTAGTTTGCAAATCCTGCTACAAAATAATAATCATGTGGCCAAAGAGATTATAAATGTGTTTTGAGTTATTATAGGATTTTAAAGTATTGCACTACAAATACAATGTGTAAGAGATACAAAAATATATATGCAATTTCCTAAGACAGTGTAAAGTACCTCACTGTATTTTATAATGCAAAAACATACATTATCAAGCAATTCCACACTATTGCAAAGGGATTCTAAAATCAAACATATCATATGGACCAGCCAATATATAAATATATACCACCCACCGAACGTGAATTGAGAATTTTTGAACCTCCACTCATTGCACAATTTTTTTGAATGTGCTACACTCTTCTTCTACCTCTAAAAATTGGTACACATGGAATTAACAGCGTGCTTAATATTATGGTAATTATTTGAAACCTTTTATAGTGCAAAAATTAGACACCAATTGAAGTTAAAGTCTGCTGATCCAGAAAACGCAGGGAAGAAAATGAGCCTTTTCTCTACTTCAAACATTATAATCTCTCAATCTGTGCGGTTAAACTTTATGAAATTTTGTGAGCATATTATTGAATAAGTCATTATTCAGATCCTACGGTTGGAACTACAAAAAAAACTTTACTCTTTCTTCTTTGCTAATTGCACAAAAACAAGCATTTTTTATGATTTTTGGTTGAGATATTCTCAACATAATTCATGGACCAACGTACATTAGGTATCAATAACAAGTGTATCACCAGCAGGGTATGACTTCCTGGGCACCACTACCCGGTTATCAACCACGATATCAACTTAGGGTGTCATTTTAGGGTTTCGGATTAGGGTTTCGAAATGTGGGTATCAATCCATTGCACCGTTGGGTAGTCCTACGAGGGGTGTGCGCGCGCACACCCCTGGCAGTAATTGTGAGGGAGGCTGTAAGGGAGGACAATGGAGAGGAGTTGCAGAGGGGAGAGAAGATGTGGGCGGCTAGAGTTCGGGAGAGATGGATTTGGGAGAAGGGTTTGAGAGAGAGGGATTCTGCGCCGACCTCCGCCGACCTTCACCTCTACGCCAACCTACGCCGACCCGAGTCCAGCGCCGACCTCCGCGTTTGCGCCGTTCCAAGTACCGATGACGACGAGGTCGGAAAACTTGCGCGCGGGTGAAGGCCGCACGTGGTACCTGTGAAGACGACGAGGTCGGGAAACCAGCAGACGTTGCACGAAGACGTCGCACGAAGAGCGTGTCTGCTGGTACCTGTGAAGACGTTGCTTGAAGAGCGCGTTTGCTAGAAGACGTTGCACAAGATCGGGAAACCAACGTGTTGCGGTCCGAGCATGTGCTGTCGCCTGACCCGAGTCTGATTCCGCAGTCTTGGAGTTGGGCCGAGATCCGCCGACCTCAGGCACGACGTCGCCTGACCTCCGCACCTACCTCCGACCTGACGACGTCACAGAACCTCCGACGACTTCAGCAGCAGCTCCGACCCGACGACTTCACCAGCAAAGAAGACGACTTCACAAGTAGAGAAGACGACTTCACAGGACCAGTTCATGCTTCGTCGGGTCACAGGAGTTGCACTGACCTCCGACCCGACGTCTTCACAGGAGTTGCGCCGCACCGACCGTCGCCTAGTTGGTGGAAGTATCTTCGAGCCTTCTTCTCTGCAGCTTCCTGTGAGTGCACGATGATCTGCAGGGAGTATACATTCTTGCGCTTAAGTGCCAACGCTTCTTCTTTCTCGCGCGAGTCCAGTTCCTGCGCTCCGTTTCTAATTTAATCTCACCGAAATTATGCTCATAGAAGGAAAGTTGATCTTCACAGGGATGTTCTTCTCGTCTACTTCTCGCGCGAGTCCAGTTCATGCGCTCTGTTTCTAATCTAATCTCACCGAAATTATACTCACAGAAGGAAAGTTGATCTTCACAGGGATGTCCTTCTCGTCTACTTCTCGCGCGAGTGGAGTTCATGCACTCCGTTTCTAATCTTATCTCACCGGAACTATGCTCACAGAAGGAAACCCAGCTTGTTGATCTTCATAGGGATGTTCTTCTCGTCTACAGAGTCTACTTCTCGTTGTTGGCCTCCTCGTTGTCATACTCTGTAGATCCAACCATCCGCTCCAAAGACTCCACATCTGTTTGCTCCGATAGTGTGTCAATTCGAATCATTGATCCTCATGTAAGCGTGTTCATCTCTCAGAATTATCAGCTGCTAACGCTCATAAATTTTTGTCCAAGATCTTGTCCAGATGTGCTGGATGGAGGAGCACCAGTAGCTGGGGGTGTGCGCGCGCACACCTCTAGTCTACAAAATTACATGGGATCGTCTAGGATCTCATGGGAACGCGGTGGCTAGGGTTTTTTAGTTTAGGGTTTGTATTCCAAGTGGCGGCGTCTAGGGTTTTGATCTGTGGCGGCTAGGGTTTGAATTTGTGGGCTGATTTGTGTAGCTACACATGGCTTCAGTTGTAGTGGTTTTGATGTCACTCAGTACACTAAAGATAATAATTAGTGTTAACCACACTAATTTGTTTAAAAGTGCTATAAGTGTTTAATTTTGACGAATATTTTTACCAACTATGTTAACAATGATAACTCTCTTTAAATAATATTGATAGTTGTGCCCTCGGTAAAAATCTTTTTCAAAAGAAAAAAGTTATTACATATCCAAAAACATTAGTGTGGTTCCACTAAATATCATCTTTAATGTAGTTGATGTTTTCTACCTTGTATAAACCTTCAACTACTTCTAAATTTGATTTGAACGTATTATTTGGTGTCTTTTTTGTGTGCTTGTAGATTGATTTTGCCTCACCTTACACTTCTGTAAGTCGTAACTATCATTTAACTTTGAGTTGCCTATTTCTAATTCAGCAAATAAACAAAGTTAGGAAAACTTACCTTGTTCCCATAAGTTCCCTCTAAGCACAAATTTCCTCCTCCGGTCTGCACATCACATGCAAAGCCCACAGAAATTAGTAAATTAAAATTAAAATTGACATGGCTTCAACATGATTGCAAGAGAGATCACCTTTGAAATTGGGAAGAGTAGAGACCTCTAGGGTTTGTAAGGAAACCTTAAGTGGAAGTTCAAACCTTGTGCCTCAAGCTGATTTGTCCAATTTTAACTTTTGACTTTCGACTTTGTTTTTTCTATTGTATAATTTTTTTACATATTATATTAAACCTTTGGTCTAATAATATTTAAATAATAATACGAAGATACTTGTTAGTTTTTATCATATGATTTTAACAAATCACCATAAAAATTTTATGCACATTTTGCAGGTTTCTTGGAAGAGTTGAAAACATGTCCAACAACAAGAACGGAATGGTGATTTAATGTTGAACGCCATCAAACAATGATGTCTGTATAGCTAACACCTGCAACATACTTTGAGGTAATCAATTATTTCTATACATATTTCAGATTGATTCTTGATCGATCTTCTACATTATGTTGTTTGTAGAATAACCTTTCTGTGGATGTTCAATCCCTTTGTTTTTATTAGCGATTATATCAAGTTTTAATGGTGTCAATAATAATAAGTAATGTTATTTATTTTCGTATTGATAAAATACGTTTGTTGTCTTTAGTGAAATTTTCTACATTAACCTAAGTCAATTCCACATACACATGGTCACACATTGTTAGGCAAGGTACAAGCTAAACTTCTTCCTTTCCACATAAAGCTTGGAGATCTTTATATTATTTTCATTTGATTTTCTCTATAAAAAGATGTGGTGTAAACCTTCTTATTGAACATTTGAATTCTCATATTAAAACATGATGATGTCATCAAAAAATAAAGCACAATAGGATGGTAAATTTTGAATCTCTAGTCCTTATACAATTGTTTTGACTATGCTACACCCTTTGTCTACCTCTTAAAATTCGTGTAAAAAGAAATAACATCAAAATTAATAGGATGGTAATGTACTTTAACATTATGTATTCTGTACTTTGAACACTATAATCTTTCAATCCGTGCGGTGAAAATTTACGAAATTTTGTGAGGACGTGCTTAACTCCTAAGGTATTGTGACAGTTTGACATCATAAACACTTCAAACTGTTCGATTCTAGTGCAATGTATAAAGAAGGAAATAAAAATTGTTTATCTCTTATTTTTGCCGTATGATCTATATGAAGACGTGGTAAATTACATATTCAAATTTTTTTATAAAGTTTGATCGCACCAATCAGAAAATTATGGCATTTGAAGTCAAGCAAATGGTTCATTTTCTTTCCTGCGTTTACCGAATCAATAGACTTTGACTTCACTTGGTATCAAATTATTGCACTACACAATATCTAAATCCAGTACCATCGTGTTAAACATGATGTTAGTTCCTTATATACGAATTTTTAGATGTAGAAGAGTTTAGTAGCATATTCAAAACAACTATGCAAGAAGTCGAGGTTCAAAAATTCTCAATTAACGTTTTATTTTTTTGTGAACTTAAGATATTTTAGATTGACAATCCAAATGGTCAATAGGAAGGTTCACACCACATATTGATGTGGAATAAATAAGGGCAAAAAAATACAAAGACCTCTAAGTTTTATGAGCAAAGGAAGAAGTTTTTTGGGACCTTGCCCGACAATGTGTTACCATATGTGAGAATGTTTGACTTAGGCTAATATGCTATTTTTCACTAAAGATAATAAGTTTTAGTACAATATGAAAGGAAACAGTATTACTTGCTAGTATTAAAATTCTCACTTTCAATAGAATATCCTAGCAAATGTTTTTCAGGTGCCCGACGTGCCTGATTTTGCCAAATAAAATTCAAAACCCTAGAATTTTTTCATGAAAATTGGATACGAGAAAAATTTCATCTCCCATTAAGGTATTAGTAATGCCCATCTACAGTACATGTTTAATAGAAAAATGTTAGAAATTGACACCATAGGAGTCCGGCTGACCTTTCAAATTGTCAATTCCGGACACTTGGTCCTTTAATGGCTAATAAGTATGAATTGAAGTCATATAATTAGATGTGTCAAAAAATTATGTTTTTATTTACTAGTCATTGTACTAGAATGAGCAATTGTGAAGTATTTTGTTGTGAAAATGCCTTGTTTCTTCAAGGGTTTAGTAACATACTCAGAAGCTTTCAAAAGATTTGACAATATGGATTGAAGGATTAAAGTTTTTGTAATAGACAACATGGTTCATTTTCTTCCCTAGGCTGAGTCGATTACGAGAGTTCAGTTTATTTGGTTTCAAAAGTTTTCTATATATGTGTTTAGAAACATATCTTTTATCAGATGAATGGTGCTTTGAAGGTTAACAATTAGTACATGTATTTTGACTAATGTGCAGCCATAATGTTCCTATTTTTTCAATATTGATAATGGAGAGCCGCACGATTCAGACTCCTTCGATACGGCCACACATCCAAAGGGACAATATGCTTTCATGGGTAGACACACCGGAAAGAACCATGTCTGGGGCCAGTGGGTGGAGAAAGCGCAATGTATTTGGAGTGCAGGTTGAAAGCAGGATTCGCATTCTTCAATCGGCAAAGGCTCACATACTACAATATATTGCAATGCAAACCCAAGCTATCGATGACGACCATTTGCAAGTAGCCCTAAATTCTATGAAGTAGATAGTGTGCCTTTATGAGAGTATACTAGTTGTGTATGGTAATTGATATATAGTGTATGTGTAAGAGTAGTGTATTCTAAGGGTGATGTTAGACGTTATATCATTAATCCTATAGAGTAAAGGTGTTTTTACTATTGGTGCTAAGTCCATTTGTAGAAGCATCTATATTTAGTTTCCACCATTGTATGCATTATGTACCACGTAGAATATCTTTTAATCAACTTCCAACCCTTGCATAAAGTAATTTTTTGTGATTACGCCTGTTTGTATACTACAATCCTTCAAATCTATCTTTGAAATATTGTAAAACTATATTAAATACACATTTATCTAGTATTAACGGGGGGCCACCAAACATTAGTTGAAAATGCCAAAAAATTGCTTCCAATATTAACAACCATGATTGTACATAATATTGTTGCAAAAGCTCAATTTTTTTTCTTTGAAAAACTTTTTTTTTTCAATTTTGCCACTTTTGTTCGCAATGGCCGTTGTTGTACCCAAGTGCTCTTTTAAATGGCCCAGTGCATAATTGCTTAATTGCGTGTTTTCACTGAAAACCTAAACTTCACCTACATAAACACCGATACACAATACTTTAGACAAGGCGGCTATAACTATAATGATTGGAGCCTAATAGACGGCTTCTATATAAACACAAATAATAATACACAATACACTTCCACAACAATCAAAGATATTATTCTCAACTCAGATCACTCGCCTGTACAGCTCCACCTCTCAAATAACATATTATTAAATTGTACCCCTATAATCACAAATAATAACAATAACCGCATACTTAACCCCATCCCAAAAGATAACTTAGAAAATTCAACACAAAGTTCTTTGAAGAAAATTCCATACAAAATTGACTCTCATAAACACACTTGAAAACAATAGTCTGAAGTCATCTCTCTCAAACACAATGGCACGAAACATGCCACACCTTAGATACACTTATCAACAATATCTCTGATACATTAGAACAAACATGCAAAGCCCAACCAATACCACAAATGACAAATCGAACATCACAACAAGGTGGCTATTTACCCGCAAACTTTCAAAAATATGGAAACAACACCTAACTACATACCATATAATACGAAAAACTATTAGAACCGTAAAAAATAACCCACGATGGCGTAACCATCCTATATGTAACAAATTACTAACTTTATACCACATCCAAATTCATGCCCCACCCCCTCCAGAACTACTCCATGATACATGGATAAAAGACATCGCACTAATCGCAAAAAATGCCAATATACAAGCTTGGAAAGTAACCACAAAATACTCAAAAGATAATATTAAAAAAGCCATCTCAAAATAGAGACAATTATACAAAACTAGCCCCAAGAAAATAAACAAAAAAGTTTTTTAAAAACTAGAATCTCTACCACTAGATTGTATCACTGACCAATATTATAACATTCTAACTAGCCCAGAAGACATTGCAAAGAAAATATTCAACCAACAGACAAAAAATAATAGACCCACAGTACCAACATGCAACTATCAACCACAACACCCAATCAAATGTACATGTGCAGTACGTCAATACCCATGGCATGACCTAGATGGATTTACCTTAGACAAAAGAGGCGAACCTGAAATTCCATTACACACATACTTCAACAGAGCCATATATGACACATGTCTCCGCATCCTCGGAAATAACAAAGCCCTAGGGCCAAACCGTATACCGAATTTAATACTAAAAAACATGCCCCCAAGATTTAATAAATTACTATTTCTATTCTTCTCTCATTGCTATAAACAAAAATAAATACCAACCTCATGAAAAACAAGTGCAACAATTTTACTATACAGAAAAGGAGATCCTTCAATATTACCAAACCATAGACCAATTATTAGCCAACACAATATATAAACTCTACACCAGTACACTTACCTCAATATTATCCTCATACGGTGAAAAGTTTAAAATCGTACACGATAGCTAAGAAGGATTTAGAGCAGAGAGAAGTACCTCTAGACAAATACAAACTACAATAGCGGCACAAGAAGACGCACAATTCACAAATCAAGACATATATATTTTATACGTTCACTTCAAAAACGCCTTTGGCTCTATAGACCACGCTCGACTATTAGCGATAATGACTGATATTGGGTACGCAAAAGGTGCAACTACACTAGTTGGAAATATCTACTCCCAATCATCTACTTACTACACCGGTGAACACTTTGGAAAAACTAAGCCCATCCCCATTCATAGAGGCACTATACAAGGAGACACCCTTAGTCCATACCTATTCATTATATTTGTAAAACCACTACTTAGATGGCTAGAGCGAGGCAGTAATGGATATACTTTTGGTACATCACAAATCACCATAAACTCTGCCGCATACGCCGATGACCTTGCTATTATAACTAACAAAATAAAATCATTACAAGCACAAATTGATAAAATCGATAGATATTGTCAATGGACTGATATGGACGTAGGCGTACCAAAATGCGCTGCTACTCGATGTCCAAATAAATCCAAAATAAACCCAACTACATTTAAAGCCCTAATGCAAGCTTCTAATATCAACTACCGTGGTCAACCAATCCCCATACTGCACCAAAATGATTCATATGTATACCTAGGCACAAATCTTGTTCCCTCTCTAAAATGGAAAATCCAAATTCACACTACGACCACAAAACTCATTAAACAATGCAAAGAATTAACATGTCTGGCCACTATGAAACAAAAAATTAGAATGGTGGACACCGTAATACGCCCAGGTGTAGCATACAGCTTCTACGCTGTACGATATTCTATGCCAGCCACTAAAAAACTTGACCAAAAGATTATAGCCATACAAAAAACGGATTGCATAAGATCACCAATAACTCGTACATTTTTCTTATTAAAACACGTAGCTAAAATTCACCTTAAGAGTACACTTCCAAATTTCCTCTTTGATCAAATATCATTAGAATTAGTATGGTGTCAAGAAACGCGAAACCATAACACACTCAACGCCCAATTCTCCCAAAAACTTTTACAAAAACTCCTCTCAAAAAATATTTTTGAACTAAAACAAATCACTCTACCAAACAGCACACACATCATGAATAATGAGGACTTCAAAACTTTCCACTTCACCCCATCCAAACTAATCAAGAGTGCCCTAAATGTTGCCAAACAATTTTTTTGCCATCCAGCATGCCCAACTACATGTGATACCCCCAACAACATACACCCATACTCCTACATACTCCAAGACCCATTCATCACCATCAACAACAACATCATCCTCCCAAGAACTATCCTACCACCAATCCATCCTCCCAACTCCTTATACCCATACCACCCCTGCCCACCAACATACATCACGAAAAATCCCACCACATACTCTATTGATATCATCATACGCCATGAACATATACAACATCTAGATACCAATAGAATACAAAATACCTATACAAAATACCTATGCCAATGGCAACACAACAACAATACATTCAATAAATGGCTTCCTCAAAGAAACCTCTTTCCAAGACACGACTGTAATACCTCCACATATAACACCGAAAAACTAAAACAATATTATCAAAAAATTAA
This sequence comes from Bryoerythrophyllum caledonicum, assembly GCA_963971425.1. Taxonomy (NCBI): domain Eukaryota; kingdom Viridiplantae; phylum Streptophyta; class Bryopsida; order Pottiales; family Pottiaceae; genus Bryoerythrophyllum; species Bryoerythrophyllum caledonicum. Next base: position 25,410,117 of record OZ020518.1, read on the forward strand.
ATATATATTCTACTCGGAAATCATTCAAGCCCACCACCCCCAAGAACAATTACAAGACTCAAGATCCGTAACTCCACCTATAATCATCCTACTCCTAAACATCTATACAACGATATGTAACCCCGAAAATGATATTATCATAATCTCAAACACAATCAAAATAGAGAACAATCAAGCCCATTTATATAAAGCAAATGGCTGACACCTACACACTATTATATAGGCCTTTGACTATAAATGGGTCGGTAATGGTATAGCCCACCTCCACAATGAGGAGGAAACCCAACAAGCACTACATCGGGCCCGCCTTGTTGCTAAGAATGACTGACAACACACATCTACACTCATTATCACACCAGACAAAAATTGGTACCAAAACTTCAATCCACAGTCAAGCCCATTTGCAGACTCCCACATCATTGCAATATTGAAGCAGACTCAATTCCTTACGAAGAACCTACTATCCCACCTGAGCTAAAAAAGCCCAGAATTGAACCATCTACATTACAAATAATATGCGTCCACCACCAAAACCAAACCCTTGGCACCCTGGAACAGCTTGCCAAACTCACCTCTATAGCAAAAACTCTTAACATAAACCGGCTATACACAAAGATGGCCCCACCAACACCTATACAAATACCAGTCAACAGAAACAAAAATGGTCAAAACTAAATTACAACAACAATACATTAGATTACATTTTATCACTTCCACCCCTCCCAGACTACCAAACTACCACCTCACCAAAATTTGATCCCGCATACAACTACTATATCGATGGCTCCTTCAAACTACCAGAACAAATTAGTCCGGGTAATTGGCGTAGAGAAAAAGTCGGTTACGGAATATACAATACTACGAAAGATATCAAATTAGCCAAAAGACTACATGGACTACAAAATATCCTCAGAGCACAACTCATGGCCATCGACAAAACACTAGAAATTATTACAATAAAATACAACTATGAACCAGCGCACATATTCACAGACTGCATTAATGCAATATACCAAACATCCAAATAACACACCCTATCCTCCACAATAGCCACCCCGACCAAATCATACTAAAATCTATGGTCCAAATGATACTAAAGCGAAGACAAATCACAACCATCCACAAAGTTCGAACCCATGCCGATATTGATGGTAACGAACAAGCGGATAAACTAGCAAAAGAGGGCCTAGAAAAGTCACACAAAAATGCCAAAGACCCAAACGAACATGCCCACGCCACCCCATACTACTTCCAAAAAGAGGATTGGCCCTCTAAAGAAGATACCCCCGATAAAGGCCCGGTTAGATTCTTGAGCAAATACCTCAAAAAACAAGACCTATATAATAACCTTAACACAATCTCAGATAACTTCCCTAACATAGAAAAGTAGACTAACAACAACAACATAGACAATGAACTTTCTACAAACTTCTGGAAAAACCCCATCATCACCGACTCACAAATAACATGCCTTATCAAATTCTGTACCAGACAACACGTGGGAAACGCCCGAAAACAACTCTTCTTTGGAATAGAAAGATTCCCATCCATAACATGCCCAATATGCACGTCCACGGATCCGGACACATGGCTACATTTTCTACTTAAATGTCATAACCACCACATACACTCCCTAATTGTCAAAAGACATAACAAAGCCGTATGAGAACTCCATAAATTAATCACCTCCCATAAAAAATCGAGATGTTTTATCCTCATGAATGCCGGCACCTTTAACAACAACCCACAAGAAAACAGGGTCCCACCATGGCTACTCCCATGTATATGTGAAATCCAACGATGTCACTATAATGCTCGACTCAAACCGGACATACTATGCGTTAGAGGCCTACCATACAATGACCCCCCACCCGACCACATAAACCAAAACTATACCATTCAATTCATCGAATTTACATACTGTAATGACAGATTTTCCCCAGAAACAATCGAAAACAAAATCAATAAATACCAATCCCTTATAGATGACATCACGGCCCTTGGATGGAAAGTGGACCCCCTTATGGTAATCACAGCTGGCGCTCGCGCCACCACCTTTATCCCATCTATAAAAACCTTAGAAGATATCTTCAAAATTCCTATTAATACAATTACAAACACTTTCAAGAATATTAACGTCATTGCCATTCAACACGCTATATCCATCTTACTGCATAAACGCAAAATTGAAAATAACCAAGCCCTTCCCAACACACAAGACCCTCCATAAAACTAACTCTTTACTTTATTTTTTCCTGATTCTATGAAACGCACCCTCCTCTCCATCTTGCCCTCCTCATCTTTCCTCTCCTCTCTCTCTCTCCTCCCCCCCTGCATCCTTCCTTGTTACTCTTGTGGTTGGTGGATTCTGTGGTTTTTTGGCTACTTGTTACATAGTGTCTACCCTCGAAAGGGGGAAGTAGTTCCAGCTTACTAATTCCCTGCCCGGTGGCCATGGTCTTAGTAGTGGAACGAACAGACACTTTATTCACGTCGGCCTGCTATGGAGACTAACGTTCTTCTTCTTCTATTGCATGAACACAAAGGATGAGGAGGAGAGGGTTTTGGAAATGCTCACAGAGGTATGGTGTGCTGCGGGGATCTGGGACGTATGCGCTTGTTATTGTTGCTTGTGGCGCTCTCTAGGGTTGTGGGTGTGACTTCTTAAACTCCTCGCTCCAGTGTTGGGTCGTGTGCTCCTACTGCCTTCTAAACCCTAGGGGCTTGTTATCAATGTTGTGGGTCTCTATCTATGAAGAGTTGTTGTTGTGGAATCGTGTTGGCCTTGTCTTTCCTGCAATAATGTAAGGTAAAAATCTGGGTCGGAGAGGTGCAATGACTAATAAAGAGGCTTCCAGATCTAGTGTCCAGCCTTTAGATCTGGGGCAGATCTTGTGGCATAAAATTCAGCTGGACCTATGTGCGAACACTTGCTTCCAAGCTTCTTAGTAGAGACACAACATTGATCTAACACAACTCTCATGTTCACTCCTCTAACCCCAGATCTGATCTTTGTGAGCTCTTTCCAACATGGTCTGCTTCCCCAACCTCTTCTTCTTGTCAAATCTAAGGTGTGTGGGGAGCTTTCACCAAGGCCAACCACCTCTTGGTGCCTACAATCTTATTTTTTGAGACTAAGTCACACCTCCCCTAACCAGAAATCTCGGAGCTCACTCAACCATCGACACTTCCCAACTCTTCGAAATTCGAATGCCCGCCTATTTTGTTGAAGTGCATATGATAGTCCTTAGTTAAACCGATTGAGTTTCATCCACCTCATCGTGAATCATTCACGGTTTTCTAAACATCTCATAATTGGCGCACATACCAACTCCATTGAAGGCACTTGAATGCACGTGAAGCGGCACTAAAAAAAAGAACGGCACTGGAAAAACCTTATTTTCTATAGTTATTTTGCGGAGCATATGGGACAATATCAATTTTTACTAGGTCATATAGATCCATAAAATCGTATTTTCTTGTATCCTCACATAGTTCCTCCTCTGGAGAATGTATTGTTTTTAAAATATATATATATACATATACATATTTAATAAATATCATTATTCAACGTTCATTGTAAAATATGTGCTCATTATTTTGTGTGCATCAATGCAAGTATTGCTCTTTGCCGTGCATCCTCTTTGGACCACCCTTCATGTCGAGCAATAACTCGTCCACAGCAAGTGCCATGGACAATAAGTTGAAAGAAGGATTGGGTAGTCTTCGGAGTCGTGGGAACCGTTGGGAATGGACAAGGAACGGCTTGGAACATGTAGAGGATGTGGGAATGGGTTGGGTTGGGCTCTGGGTGGGATTTCATTTGGCTTGCTTATTGTTGTTGTTGGTAGTCGTTGTCGTTGGAGTTTGGTTTGGGTTGGGCGGGGTCTGTTGGTCGTCGTTGATGTCATCGTTGAGGCTGTGTTTGGTGGTTGCCTTTCATCGCAACGCCGTTTGGCAGCCAAATTCTGTTTGGAGAAGGAGAGGTGAGGACCCAATTTTATTTAAGGCGTGCCCCCTTTCCTAGGATGTTGCCTTTGGAGACTAATTAGTCGTGGTTTGGAAAGACTTCTTTTGCATTATAGTTGTGGATTTTATTCTCAAATACTTTTGAGAACTGAAGAAGACATGTATTCAAGTTTCTTTGGCAATTGTATTCTTTGAAATATAGAGATCGTTCAGACATCAAAATTCTAAATGGAGCCTCTTGGGTTATTTGGGGTGAAATGTTCTGTGCTCCATCCACATTTCTTTCCAGATTCTATATTTATCAAACAAAAAAGGATGAAACACCAAAGATTGCCCACAGCTGCACCAAGACCCTAATCAAGGAGAAACCACTAAACTCAACATTAGCTCATTCTCACCAAAACCCTCAAAACCCTCAAAGAAGGATGCAACCAAAAAATTCAAATTCCCCACAAATCCATGAATAAGAAAATGCAATGAACACTTCATTGAAATAGAAGGGTCATCTTTCCAAACAATGTATTTTTTGAAATTTCGGTTTTTAGCCCCAAAAAAAAATCCAAAAATGACCTCAAATAGCTTAGAAATAGCAAAATATTGCCAAAAAATCAAAAACCCTTTATTTGATTAGTGACCCATATTATTTTCCAATTTGTTCATTTAAAAAAAATGAAAAACCTGCTATGTTGCTACAATATAATTCTTGATGATGGAGTTTTTTGGGAGGGGATAAGATATTATTTACTCCATATGTCATTGGATATTTAACATAGTCTGGGGAAAATGATAATTTCTAGAAAAATTAGAAAACTTACATTTTGAATTTTTGTCTGCGGCCAGCCGATGGTTTCCCTTGTTCACAACTATCAAACGTCAATAACGTACTCAAATTTTGTCCATATCAACCATATGAGGTGTTTTTTGTACATGTCAAAAAAACACCATATATGCCTAATGTGGATAGTATGAGTGAATTATGTTCTTCAAAAGATTGTTGATAAGTGCTTTGACAGCTCTCAGCAGACCACCGACCATTATATTTTGAGACTTTTTTTTTCCACATTTAGCTGAATATTTGATTTTCATTTCCTCGCCTTACTTTTGCATTTGATTTTTTTAGAATTTAGTATACATTTCTCAAGACTTTGGGTTGCACTTTTTTTGAAAATATATTTTCTCCTTACCTCAATTTTGGATCATTAATCCAAGGTTTTATTTTCTTGGCAAATCCCTAAAGTCCTTAATTATTTCTAGTTAAAAATGCTTCAAATCTAACCATTCTAGTGTAAAGTTGGAAATAACTAAAACTGTAATCATCTATTTTCATTTCCAACCATAAGTTTGATCTTGATTTAGATTGGTGAAAAACGTGCTAAAAATTTTCTTACAGTATGACCACAGGGGTTAGAAAATCATGGTGTATGAGAAAAAAGGGTCCAAAAATTCTCAATTGAGATCCTTCCACTTGCGTTACATTTTTTGGATATCTACTGTCAAATTATCTAATTCTAGACTTTCATTTTCTACCGAAATTCCTTTTTTCTTCTATTTTCACTTATTTTCTTTAGCATACGCTATTAGCATATACTGTGATTCTATCCTTTAATCTCCTTTTCTTCCGTTTTTGTCATTGTTCTCTGTTTGAATAAAATAACTTATGTTGTATTTTTCGATAGATAACTCATAATTTCAAATGAAATGATTCCATAGTAAACATTCTAAATCCGTACGTGTTTTGTCATTTCCAACTAAATGCAATTAAATGCAAGAGGTGCACAGAAAGCATTATTTCTTAAATTTAAAGATTCCCTTCATATATCCCACATGCATTAAACCAGCTTCCCATTGTAAAGCTGCTGATCTCCAAACATGATTGCCAGCAACAGCACGAGAACTTTTTCGCCCATTCACATGAAAGTTTGTCTAGTACTTGTATGCCTGACTTCAGCCAAAAGACCGGATGGAACCCTAAACCCTACACCTTGTACTGTACCTGTGACCTAGATGATGTATTTCATAATCTACTCCACTTTTTTTCCTACTTTACTCGTAGATTGTAATATCTTCCAGTCACTGCTCTGAAGTGGGCGTGTGTTCAAAATTCGCCGCGGACAACGTCCCAGCTGCATTGACCCTGATCAGGATGGCCTAGTGACTAGTCCAACCAAGTCGCAACTTACGAGGTCATGGTCCGGAGCGAAAAATGTGACGAGCTTGCGGAGCGTCTTCGATTACAAGACACTTCATGCTTGACTCTGCCTCAAGAGTAGTCGTGCTAATTCTAGAAATCTGCACAGACATCGATCGAACTTGCGACTAGCATTAGAGAACGTCTCACTCATTCACCTAAGCAATTGTACCAAACGGAAGAAGATTTAAAAGAACTCACATGTCAGGTGCAGCAGCTTTCCTGTTCCCGCCAGCACCAGTGGAAAGTATTCCGCCCAACCTGAATAAGAAAAGAAAAAACCAAACCTCGTTCTTCAATACTCCTGAATTTCCTCACACTCTTCCAATCCAGGGGTGTTGATGTTCGAGAGTGAATTGTGAAAGTGAGAATGCTAGAACCAGACCCGCTTGGTAATTAGAGAGCATGATTCTGATGTTCCGTTGCGGAGAGCTCGACGCAGTTACGTTGCATTAGAAACTCCGTGCTTGTGTTAGTCGAATGGACCCCGGACCTGAAAAGCGCTATGCGCATTATCATTCGCTAGTGTCGAGTGTGCGTTAAGTTTGCACGTCGCATGCCACTGTCGCGTTCCCTGACACTCACATGCGGTGACCTACAGACACACACAGGAGAGTGGACTTTATCTTCACTGATTTAATCCCTAAATTACCAAGAGTCCCCTAGGACTCTTGAAGTTTCGGGCAGGTTCCTACTGTGTCAATTTGTAACATTATTTTTTGAAAATTTTACAGTAAATGGACATTACTAAAAGCTTTGTGTGAGTCTAATTTTTTTCCTGAACCTGACATTTAATGAAAAAGTTATAGGATTTTGAAGTTCAAATGGGAAGAGCAGGCAAGTCGGGCAACTCCAAAAACTTTTCCTAGGACACTCTAGTGAATGTGAGGTTTCAATACTAGCAAGGAATATTGTGGTGTGAACCTTCTTATTGACCATTTGGATTCTCATTCTAAAACATATTAAGTTCACCAAAAAATATAATGTTAATTGGCAATTGTGGAGGTTCAAAGTCAGCTGATCCACTAAATGCAGGGAAGAAAATGAACCCTTTCATCTATTTCAAACACTGTAATCTTTCAATTGCCAGAAAGGTTAATGAAAGTTTGTGAGTATGTTACTTAATAAATCTAAGTTGAGATCCTAAGGTTTAAACTAAAAATAAAAGTTTTCTTTTTCTTCATTACTTGTTGCACTAAAACGAGCAGTTTTGAAAGGTTTAGGGTGTGAAATTGTCAAAGTAACTTATGGGTTAATGTGCTCAGTGACCAGCATAAACGACAGTGTTCATCAGCGAGTTAAGTCCGGCTCATGGCGCCAGTGGATATTACAGGGAGTTGCCAGCACCCTGTGTTCCCATGTGGCAAGCTTACCCACCCGAATTAGGAGCATGCATGCTTCCAGGTTATTAATTGGGGTCATGACTTTTTGGCTCTATGATTATGTTTCGATATTTTGTGTACGATGTGAGGATGTGTTGTCACCACTGACCAGGTTGTCTACACAAGTGGATACAATTTCCTGTAAAAGCACTACAGTAGTGAAAGACTTCTATGGTTTCCTCATAATGGTTCCTCATAATGGTTCCCCATGTGTCTCACTTTAGTACGATGATAGGAACAGGCCACCTGCTAACAAAGAAGGTGATTAAGCTCAAGCATTTGATATTACACACATGTCAGTACTTCAAATTGCACGGAGAAGTGAGAGACACATGGGATTAACCCAAAACCCCTAAAGGACCAAGGCATATTGGAGGAATCTTTGCACCATTGATTAAAACCTGCCCGGATGAACTTTCTGAGAATGTAACCGTAGGATCTTCTCTTTGTATACAAGACGATGTGGTAAAACTTTTGTGCCTTTTGATTGTATGGATTGAAAGTTAACCCCTAAATTTCCAAGAGTCCCCTCAAGGGACTCTAGAAGGTTCCGGCAAGTACCTCCTGTGTCAATTTATAACATTATTTTTTGAAATTTTTACGGTAGATGGACATTACTAAAAGCTTTGTGTGAGTTCATTTTTTCCCTTAATCCGACATTTTATGAAAAAGTTATAGGGTTTTGAAGTTCAAACGGGGAGAGCGGGCACGTCGGGCAACTCCAAAAACTATTGCTATGACACTCTATTGAATGTGAGATTTCTATGCTAGCTAATAATATTATTTCCTCTCATACTGTCATAAAAATCTCTTGTCTTTAGTGAAAAAAGGCATATAAATCCAAGTCAAGCATTTCACACATTATCGCACATTGTCGGGCAAGGTACCAAAAAAACTTCTTCTTCTTCACATAAAACTTCGAGATCATCATATTTTTACTCTTTATTTTTTATGCAGCATTATGTGGTGTAAACCTTCTTATTGACCATTTGGATTCTCATTCTAAAACATACTAAGTTCGCAAAAAAATATACCACAAATTGACAATTTTTGAACCTCCACTCCTTGCACAGTTTTTTTGAATATGCTACACCCTTTCTCTACCTCTAAAAATTGGAGTACAAGAAACCAATATCATACTTAACATGATGGAAATGGATTTAGACCTTGTGTAGTGCAAAAATTTGACACTAGGTGCAATCAGAGACTGCTGATTTACTAAATGCAGGGAAGAAAATGGACCCTTTTCTCTACTTCAAACACTGTAATATTACAATCCGTGCCGTCAAACTTTATGAATTTTTTTGTGTGACTTACTCAATAAGTCTTAATTGAGATTCTACAGTTAAGACTATAAGTAAAATTTTAATGTTTTGTCCTTACTCATTGCACTAAAACGAGCAATTTTGAAGTGTTTTTGGTGTGAAATTGTCAAAGAAATTTAGGGGTTAACTGCAATCAAAGATATAATTGTCCCCAAAAGAGACACTTGGTTCTATAAGGGGTTAAAAGTCAATACGGTTCAGTGGTGGTCACAATATCCTACATGTGTGGTGTTGTATATGAACATGATAACATTCAGATATTAAAATGACCTCCAAATGAAAAATATTGGTTGAAGGGTCTTCAATCTAGAAGTATAAGTCTTGCTAAATTTAATACATTCTTTTGTATTCTGTAGAGTGAAATTTGAGCATGTATATATGGTTCCCAACTAACGTTTAAGGGTTAAGAAGTGGAAAATATATAAAGCCTTGGTGTCGACTCCTTTTTCAGTTTCATTGAACTTGATTATGGATTGAAACATTACCAAAATGGCACCAAGGATTGGTGGATGATATGAGTATAAGAATCATGTACACTACTAAAAATTTGAAGAATTTACTTCAATTATCCATAAGAAAATTATCTTGATATGTTTTCCATATGGAAAAACGGATTTGAACTTTTCACCCAAAGTTGTAAGTGTGCATTATTTTATTTGTAGAGATCTTTTAATGAAAGTATTGAAATTATTAATTTATTGAAAGTATGTAGCATTGCTTAAACCTAGAGGAATAGTATCTTCTACCTCAAACGAATGACAACATCCAGCTGTCCCTAATGAATGTCACAATAATATACACATCTCTACCCCTAATTTTATATGGAACACAATGTTATTATATTTCTCAATAATTTCATGAATATTCTTTGATTCTTGGATTTGCTCAAATATTTACAATCCTAATTGGTATAGGCATATTGGACGGACATGTAGATAGACCAACAAAGATGGTTGAATGTTTGTTAAGACAACCCTCAAGAGCACATGGAAATCTACTCTTGAGACCACCTATTTTCATCATTGGAGTGAAAATGGATGGTATTTCCCATGACCCATTGCCACCTTCTACAATGTCACAAAATCCCAAATAATGTCATTTGCATCAATTAATGGCTTTTTAAACCTCATCATTTGGCTCCTAGGCTTGAGTTCTTCTACCATTTGTGGGTGCTTTGGATGTTTTCCATGTGACATTACATTCATCAGTGACAAAGGACTTGCGGAGGTTGGACTCTCTAGACTAAGTGGTTGCTAGTTGGCCATGCCAAGGTCATTCACAAGTTGATGTAGGTAAGGACTACATAATACTAGATGAAATTTATTTTGGTATTCCATGTGGCTTATGTAGTTGTGGTTTGCCCACCAACCTTTTCCACCATGGCACATTTTTAAAAATGTTTTGACAGTGGATGCTTCTCAAGCCAATGTAGTGGAGGATACACAATATGTTTCTCAGTATCTTAGAAACTCATCTTTGCAGATGCAGTTACAATATGTTCTTGTACACACCAACTTTGGTGGTTGTTGACCGATTGTGCACCATCATCTACGTTTGCTGTAGCCTTTTATGTAGTTTCTCCAACTTTTAACTGGAATGTAGATGACACCTTGGATGCATATTAAACCTATGTACCAATTATCCGTCATGATTTACCTTCGTTGGCATTAGTCAACAAGGTAGGGGCGGTAGATACCTCACAGAGTGTTTCCAACATCTCATGATCATTCCTCAAATATTTGCTTTTCACAATCAAAGCCTTGGTATAGTGTGGAATGTTCACACCAACTAAGTCTCATGTTGAGCCTTTTGCTAATGAGCACAAGCGTGCCATAGAATTTTTTATTAGCACTACCCCAGTTCCAAGTGTTCCAAGGATCAGAGGAGGTTTGTTTTCGGCCAAAATATAAACCTAAACACTACAATGTGGGTTGTCAGCTTGTGTTTTGTGGTACAGAGGCATTGTGGAGACCATTTGCTTTATCTAAGAGCAGAGAGCTTTAGTCAAGCGGTAGAGCAACCCATTTACTAGCTATTGTGTAGCACTTACCGTTTCTATATGCTCCAATAGTCTTCACTTAGTGGATAAGGAGACCATAGAGTTTGATGCTCAATGACTGCTGAAGTTAGGCCCTCGTCTCACTGATATTGAGGCACAAACGTTATGTGCATTTATTTGCTTGTATTGAAAGTATTTTGCTAAATTTAATCTTCATAATCTTAAAGGTGACTTGGCTATAAAAGAGACTTCATCGACATTCATTTGGAGACGACCATGCCATCTTTTACAAGCCTTCTAGACTCAATATTCCTCAAAGGAATGGGAATTAGTATTGTTACCAAGATTTGTAGGCAACACAAATTATTCAGTTCTCTAATGGTGAGAAGGATGTCTACTACGGTTATGCCATCAAAGAAGGATGTCCTAAGCAACTGGATACAAAAGCAAATGTGTGGTGATGAAATATAAAAAACCTCACTTTTTCCATATTTGGGCGGCTTGACGGACGTGTTTCCATGTTGATGGCAAGTGTGCAAGCGCTACATGGTGGGATGATTTCAGACCTCACACATTCTCCATGTTGGAGGCTTAATTACATTGGCATATCTAGGCAACTCTATTTTGAAGTAAATTTAGTCCAAGGTTTTATGAGGTGAGTACTTCTATAGGATTCTATGAAAAACCAATCAACTTTAAGAAGTTACATGTAACTTCGTGGGTAGATATATACATATATACTTGGTGGTTGGTAGGTCTTTGAAAAATCCCTACAATGGTTAGTGGTGACAAAGGAAGTGGAGGGCCGAAGAGGCTAAATGTGCTAAATACGGAGGGAAGTACTGCAAAAAAAAGGTAGAATAGCGCAAAGCCAAATTGGAAAATCTATAATGATCCAAATTTCTTGGGGTAAGAAGGATGGGAAGGTGTGCGTGAGCTATGGACCGTTTAAGATGCAATGAAGTAATTGGTTTTGCACATCTTGATTGATAGTTTCTGAAAGAGCAACACTTGAAGCAATCATGCAACATCAAGACCATAAACTATGCTCATATTTCCCAACCGGAGGGGAAGTGGAGGTTTCTTGAGATTTTACGCATCATCTCTAATTTTGCCAAATATCCCAGACATGTGATTCTCGAAAGAATTGCAGCAATGATCTACGTTGTATTTGTGTTGCATAAGGCAATGATTGGTCAACGCTACACGATCATCATGTTTCCGGCAATGTTGAAAGCGTTGGACCCATGCACTTTCTTTGACGACACAAACAAAAAATGTCAAAAGAGCAGCCGTTCTACAATGGTTTATAGAAGATTCCAATTTGTTGATTGATCCAAGCCAACCACTGCCACCAAATAGAGTGGATATTAAGACAAAGCGTGGAAGTTTCTTGAGGTATCGAAAAGAAGAAATAACAATGCATTTAGAACGTGAGCTTGCCATGGATCAAGGCAGTAATGCGATTCTTGGCAATTTCACTCAAGTTCATCAATTGCTACGTTGCCAAATGTTGTATTGATCGACGCCATTATCATCCCATTTAAACAGGCTTGGAATTGGAGGAATGAACGTTATGGAGGTTGAAAGTAACAAGAGAGACTTTTGGTTTGAATTAGCAGCCGTCGATGATACAAAATTCATATATGTTGTAATACCATGAAGTTTGTGAGGAATTTGCTAGGTTCAAGGTGGAGATGAGACGATACAAAACTCAACAGCGTTGTAAATATGTGCGCTGGAAGACGAGAAGAAGAATTTGATTTCAGACATTGACTAATTGAACATTAAGGCAATAGAAGCAAAAGATTGTAATACTAGTTACAAGTAGAAGTTACTAAAATTAGACTCAAGGTACTAGATCTCAAAGGTAAGGACGAGAATATGATGTTGGCCACCGTGCTTGCGCTAGCACGTTCAAGGCGATTCGAAGAGGGGTTGAGGAGCATCGCCCAAGAGTGGACCCAAAAATGGAAGGGTGAGGGCATTGTTGCTAACATCATGGCTGTTGAAAGAAACCATGTATCCAAGAAATTCGAACAATTTCTATCCATTAGTGTTTATTGATAAGGGTCTAAGCATTCACTAGGGGTGCATCATTGGAGATGATTACATTCAGAACGTGAATGAGACGTACGAGAACACCAAAGTGTAGACACAATCCCATCTAATGACTTCCATTGGATTGAAGTGTACAATCTACCAAAAACCGTAGGGCCCTAAGAAATGGTATACTATTTGATCATATCAACATTCATTCCATCCTCAATATTTGATCAAGAGCATGGTCAAGTTGCATCCGTGCTCGGACTATAAAGGGCCTTTTCATCCATGCCAATATATGCAATTTGGCATAAGGGATTTTATGCCAATCCATTGGAAGTACTGCCAACAAGATTATTGCATATTGGCAACCATATCAAAAAAACTCGTATAGTAGAGTTGGAGGATGAACGTCTTAAAGGCCCAAATCTTCTGAGACAACGAAAGCCCATGCATCCCAAATAATTCGGAGAACCCGATGCATGCAGCAGAGAAGACGTATCCAAGTAAACCATCATATCATGGCAAGAAGATGTTTTTCTACCAATATATGGGCTGGACCTTTGATTGTTGAAAAAATAGGTTGAGAAGATTTAAATGAGATGGAATTTTTTTTAATTGGATTAGAGATGAGGTTACAAAGGAAAACAAGAGACAAAAAATGCAACAAGAAAGAATAGACCATATGCACCAACTACAGATGGAGGCGCTCCATGCCATTGTGGAGGGCATTTCCCGGGAAATTGATGCGTGGATAGAAAAGGAGGTGAAAAGGCAAAAACGTGGTAAGGACTGTGTCTCCTTCTTGCGTGCAAATTAGCAATGAGCACATTTGAATGTGCCTTTGTATTGCAAGCTGAAGTCCCAAACTTCAATAAATAGTTAGGAATTTAGTTTGTACATTTTAGGTAATTTTGAATATTTGTACATACGTACAGGAACCGAATTATTTTGTGATAGAATTTAGAGAATGTCTTTCAATAATATTGAGGTTTTTAAAGAGTTGGCTTTATGTTGCATCACATAACATTTCATAACCATTTGTAATGGAGCCTGGATTACTTCTATTTTTCTATTTGGAAATGTAAATAACCCAAACGCATTTTATTGTTTGATTGGCATATGCCATTTTATATCCTCGGTAATTAAAATAATATGGGAAGATGTCTAATGTCAATGATTCAATAACTTATAGGATCTTATTATCAATCATTTGTATTTATTAAATAGGGATACAAATTAAATGCTCAAGACTATATTCTACATATGTATTATCACTTCTATATGATCTTTTTTGTATGTAGATTTCTTTACCTTTACCCTTTAATTTGATACTCTATTAACAATGAACACTCATTCCAGAAATTGGTTGGCAATCTGTAATAGTAAATATCCATTTAGCTAACTGACCACCAAGAATAATTGCCACAAGGATTGATTTCCACAATGACAAAATGCTACATTGACTAGTTGCCACAATGTTGCCGCATAGAGGCTTTGGATATCCTTTGCAAGAAATACAACACCTTTCCATGGACTACCACGGACGGGCTAGGTAAAAGAATTGGATGGGATTGTGCGGACACGAGCGGAAGGGCAGACATGCAATCAATAGCGGCAGTCAATAGACGGGCGCTGACTTCGCGAGCGAGCGGAAGAAAGCAGATGAGAGCTGTTGTAGTGCGTAAGCAGGCGGAAGGGGCTTGACCAAAGCAGACATTCCTGCGGACAAACTGCGGTTTAGCTGTGGGCGGGTTGGGCGAATAAGAGCAAACGGTCTGTGCGGACGGACTAGTGCAGTGGAAGGGACAAATTTATTTGTTGAAAGAGGACATTCTGTATTCAACGTATGTGCAAAATGACAGCTTGTTTAGAAGAGATAGAAAAACATTTAGCCTTTAAAATTAAATGACATTGAATTTAAAATCAAGCTACTCTAGATTTAAAATCAAGCTATCACCAAATTCCGCTAGTTGTGGGAGACATGGTGAAAAGTGCATTTTGAAAGTTTATCAAGATGAGAGAGATTAAATTTACCATTGGTAGTTTTTTCCATTTGGTCTCAAAAATGCATTAGCTAAGTTTGAGAGGGTGATGGACCGTATTTAGGTTGGCTCAACATTTGCCTTGAGTGAAATATTGTTGATGTTTTTATCTTTAATATGTCAAGACACCTTAGGAGCATGTAAGGCATATGCATATAATATTTGAGTGGTTTTAGCAATGACGTTTGTATTTGCAGCATGGCAAGTGGACATTCTTCAATAATCAATAGTCAAGTGTCATACCTTGAGCACATGGTGGACTTGGTGTAGAATAAGATCCCAACACCTAATATCATGTTCAATCTGATGGTAAAAGATTAAGACCTTGTGTAGTACAAAAATTTGATAGGAATGAAGTCTCGTCTAAAAGCAAGGAAGAAAAAAAACTTTTTCTTTACTTTAACATGCCTATAATATTTCAATACATGTAGCCATAGCTTATGAAAAAATTTGAGGATGTTATTTCATAAGTCTTTATTAAAATTCTACAATTTGAAATGGAAATAAAAGTATTAGTTTACTTCTTCATTCTTGATACTAGAATAAAAAAATTCAAGTATTTTTGGTGGAAATTTGTCAAGGAGCTTTAGTGGTTAATTGGGTTTGAGTTTTGTTTATTATTCATTCTTAAAACAACCCGTGTTACCTCCACTATCATTGCTTTTTGTGAATACTAATATTCCTACTATGAATACTCATATTCCTATTGTGAATACTCATATTCTACAATTCCTACTAGATCCGCAGAACTTAGTGAAGTCCTAGACATTGGATTTAACAAGCCTCGAGTTGCTCAAATGTTTGCATCAAAAATTCATAATTGATCTAAATATTAAAATTGTCATTCTTATATTAAAGTGGCAAGAAAAATTATGGCTACGGATCTAAATAATTTCAAAATGAATGTTTTTTTTCTTCTATGATACATCATGCTACAAAACTAATAAGCTACGCGGATCGCAAATTGCTCACAATGAATTTTATCCTTAAAAATATTTAAATATGTTGGTGACTTGCCCACTGGGCTTGATGGAGCTTGATGGATTTATTGGAGTAGGTTTGAAAGGTGAGATTTCTTTCCTTAGAGCATTTTCAATCGTTGTGCCTTAGAGGGACCTTCAACTTCTCGCAAGATATGAAGAGTACTGGCGAGCAAGATTCACTGCCAGGCCAAAAACAGGGTCAATTACTCTAGACTTCACCCTGGAAAGGCACTAGCTACACATTTTTTTGCTTTCCAATAGCCACCGTGGCCGGTGCACTAAAGAATTGCATCGACCAAGAAACTGACTTTTGAAGGGATTAAGGTTGACCTGGTGTGATGGAGCAATGGCGTTGTGATCAGGGTTCTGATACACTTTGGCTATTATTTGCTAGTCACTTGAAGGGCTCTCAATAGTCCAAAGATTTGGCATGTCGGAGATAGAGTTTGGCAAGCTTGGACTGATAAAGAACATAGTAACGTTGAACTGGATCAAGTTGTTTGTTGCTTGGCCTCGAAAGAATCGGTCAACTTAGATTGCACCTCTTAATTTTTTGACGATTTAGTTTGAAATTTCACTTTCAATTTGTTGGCCCATTGGAGATGCTCTTGCCTCCTCTAGATTGAGCGTGTTCGAGCGCTCTCATGCATTAACCCTTTACCGCTTAAGTGGACCATAAGAGCATAGGAGAATCTACGAGCATTCAACACAACCCCACTTCACATAAATCACTGTAGTTTGCTAATGCCTGCATGGATTGGAGATTGGAGAGATTCGTTGGAAAGCTAAGAAGGAGCTCAAAATGCGTGCAAAGGACGTGAAAGACATTGGCCAATTGTGGAAAGAGTTAAAAGAGCAAAAGCACCAAAGTCGACCCTGCCAGGCCCCGTTAAAGGAATAACTCGTGGTACACAGAACTTCACCCACTTCCTTGGCCCGTCATAGTCCTATCAACGTTGTTGTCCTTGGTCCTCGGATCCTAAGTTTAATTCACCGATGTGCATTTGAGTGCGAGAATTATGAAGATTCAAGTAACTTGCTCTGCTTTCTTCACAACCCACAGACTAAGCTCTGACAGCAAGGAAAGTTGATTTTATCCTCCTTAAATGGACGGCATTTGTACAAGCCAACATGGGTATCTACGTTAGCAATAATTTCAATAGAAGATTTTTCTTACAAGTAATGTGTAATGCAGGCTGTCTATTAAACAATTTTTCAAAACCCTCTAAGTCGGCAAAAGAACAAAATTCGAATATGATCTAAGTTATTCCAAAGAAAGAAGAATGCAGTATTTGGGAATTTTTTTATTTTTTTATTTTAATAGAAATGAACATGTTATTAACCTAGGGTGATTGAAAAAAAGAATCTTCTTTCACAATCTTACATTGAACCCTATTATTTATAATCATTGATATTAGCATGTCAAGATAAAAATGAATGATACCATTTAAAGAATTTGATATTGAGTTGATAGAACCGGGACTTTTAGACAATAAGGTTTGGAATTAAGGCATCACAATAAAATTAAAAAATGTTCATTTCATTTTCCATTTAACTCCATCTACATACAACAGCACAAGGAGAAGGGGGAAGATGTGACTGCAGTCATTTTTTTTTGGTAATTAATGCAATTTTAACTTACTTATCTTCAAAATTAAATAATGACACTACATATAAAAGACTTAAAATTTAAATACAGGAAAATGGAGAGTTTATTTTTTCTAAAGTCACTACTAAGAAGACATGAGCATGTTCAAAATTCAATTTTGATGGAGTAGCGCCGTGGCCCGTCTCTATATTTGTGAGATATTGAAGTCCAGGGGCAAGAGTACTTGCATGATATGTGTATGGGTCACGAGGTAAAAATCAAGGGAAAGAACATTCTTGAGTAGGGACAAACAACCTCACGATGTTCCTCCCACATTTTTCTTATCGTCGATCCATGCAAGAACGTACTAACACTTGTTAGGCCGATGTACAGTACAACGCCAATTTGTTGGTGATCAGGGCAGTACTACTACGCTTGTATGTAACTCCAACCAATACTGTAAAGAGGCTTCTTTACAGGCAACAATTTGCAGAAGCAGACAGTAGACTGTAATTAGGTTGCATGCACAGCCTCTCACAGGAACCCACCAGGCACCAGAGATGAGCTGCATCATATTGATGCAGCCTTAGCGTAAAGTACTGACTGTCAATCTGCAAGTAATTAATTACACGTAACATGAGTTCTGATGATCCACAACCAAACCAATTACAGTCACTGTTTGTTAGTACACAGATCAGAGAAAAAGGTTAAAATCCAATAATTCATTTTCTTTCTACCTGCAACTTCTAAAATCATGAACCTACTCAAGTCATGAAACGTTACCATACAATCACTCGTCATCATTCGGTGTGTCTGAATAAAGTGCTAATCCCCTCAGTCATGGAATATTTCAAGGAGCCTTGCATCTGGACTATAGTTCTATTTGGACCGATGTTTTCCCTCCCAAGTTGCAATAGAGTTTCTTTCATTCTATCCTGCAACAACTAATTACTTGAGTGAAATTTAGAGTGTCGAAAACAGCCCCATGTGTACTCGTGAAAGCTTCTGACCTACAACCCAACTGCAAAAGTAACTGAATCCTGCACGAATGACACGACTGAAGAGATTCAAATTATGACACATATGATTGATATTGGGAGGATTTACTAGAGAAGCGGGATCAGGGTAAGAAATCTTCGCGGTGCATGCTGCGGATCATTGACGTGTAGGAGCGGCCGTTCGGAGACAAGTTGCCAGCGGTGAACCGTTCGATGGATGTAAGTAGTTTCATAAGTCCCTCGCATGGCGCTCTCATGAATGCCTGCACACCCAGGCGTAGAGACCAGGGACTGCAACGATGGACTGATGGGACTGGAGTACGAGTAATTAAAGCCACCCGGGCTCTTAAATTCGCACAGGTGCTGTACTACAACATCGGATGACATGCTTTTGCAAAGCCTGGAGAAGTTGGCATGGTGCTCTGAAGCCCTCATTATCCTTTTCCGCAAGTGGTGCCTGATCCTCTGCTCGGCTCCAGAGCTCATAAGCTGCATAGTCCGTAGCAACTGAGAGCATAGACCCTTGCGCAATCGTCGTCGTCGCTAAGGCCTTCTCGGGAGATGGCGCCGGCGTCGGACTCCGTGGAGCAGGAGACGAGCTTGACCGACTTGGTGCTACATTCCAACGGGAATGGCAACGCTACGAAGACGATGCATGTGGAGCCTGGAAGCAACGGCTACTCCAGCGTCTCCCCGGGCTATGTCCCGTATGGAATCACCATGGTGGAGCGCAGGCCGCCCTGCGTGCTCGGCATTGGGACCGCCAACCCGTCCAACACCTACAGAATGGAGGACCTCGCCAACGTGCTGCAGATGCCCAACTTCAACTGTCCCCCGGGAACCGCAGGCTTCATAGAACGCATATGTATGCACTGAACTCATCGTGCATGTTGTCTCTCTCTCTCTCTCTCTCTCTCTCTCTCTCTTTTTCACTTTTTCATGTTTCTAGACTCCAGTCAGTTGTCAGGTAGTACTGCATGTTACAGAGAAGCAAATCGTTGAACATATTACAATACTTGACCTTGTAGGCTGCATTACCAACGTCTGTGCGCATTAGGGTCGGTGTTATTCAGCGCGGATCATGTTTCTGATTCTATCACTACGCATGTCTGGCCACCAGGGTCAGTAATATAAAGTGCAGATCACGGTCTCATCATGCATATATTTCTCCTGATATTTTTTAAAATTATAGCACTTATGCATGGCCGGAGATCCTGAATCAAAAGGCGCAGAAAAAGAGGAGAACTGATTACTTTGACGGTTTCATGCTTGTCAAACGAGAGGGCTTCCTAGACTGCCAAAGTTACAAGGAACTGGCAATACCCATGCTGATAGTCTCCGTTTCCTCATGTGTAGGTAAAATATCGGGCATCAAGGAGAAGCACACGTCGGTAACAGCGCAGCTGATCCACGACAAGTACCCCAACATCTTCTCGTTCGGGGAAGCGTCCATGGACGACCGGTTTGAGCTGTTCGAGGAGGACGGGATGCGGATCGCGGAGGAGGCGGCGACGAAGGCGCTGAACGAGTGGGGCGGCGACTGGGGGCGCATCACGCACCTGATCACGTACTCCGCCACGGGGTTCCTGTCGCCCACCATCGACTTCCGCCTGCACAAGGCGCTGCGCCTGGCGCCCTCAGTGAAGCGCCACTCGGTGCACTTCCTGGGCTGCCACGCCGGCATGATCGGGCTGCGGACCGCGACGGAGATCGCGCTCGCGGACCCGGCGCACCGCGTGCTCATCGTGTGCACCGAGCTCAGCTCCGTGCAGGTCCAGAACGTCGACCCGGCCTTCACGCGCCTCAATAACATCGTCACCATGACCATCTTCGGCGACGGCGCGGGCGCTGTGGTCGTGGGGCAGCCCGACCCCAAGACGTCCGAGAAGCCCATCTTCGAGGTCCACACGATCAAGTCCATCATCGTGCCCAACACCGAGAAGAGCATCACCGTCATGGTCACGCAGCACGGGCTCGACGCCAACCTCGAGAAAGACGTGCCCAAAGTCGTGGGCACCAACACAGGCCCCTTCGTCACCGCTCTCCTCGAAGGCTACAACCTCGATTTCTGGTCCGTGGGATGGGCTGCTCATCCCGGAGGAAAACCCATCCTCGACTCCATCGAGAAGAATTGCGGACTCTTGCCGGACCAGCTCCAACACAGCAGGTATGTCGGTGTCTCATGATAGGAAACTCACATCACTTCACTCCTCGAATAACACCTGTGAGATTCTCATATTGTAAATAGCACAAGAAAACAACGTCGTCAACATGTGAAGTATCAATGTTGTTTCCTTGTTTGAGGAGCATTACATGATTGATAGAGTAAATTTTCCGTCGGTTTCTCTAATTGATAATCTAATGTTTGATCTAAAAACTGCCGCTGTTAAGTTCTGGCGATTCTCTCATGACAGTAGTGCTTTACTAATGAAGATTCTCAGTTTTTTCATCCTGCACTAATGGCTTTTATCTGATTTCACGACAATTGATGAATCAACAGCTTATTTTGAAGTTTAGGAAATATTTGATAGGGTCCGGTGAAGCTACCTAGGAACAGATCTGGTCTTTTACAAACAACTTCTTTTTTTGTTTTTTTGGTTAGAAGATGAGTTCTGATTGGAGCTGTTGTGGCTGCAGATCTGTGTTGGAGAAGAAAGGAAACATGGGGTCTTCAAGTGTAATGTTTGTGCTGGAGCAGTTTAGGAGGCAGGGAAGGGTTCCGGGTCGTGATTGGACCGTGGCATTGGGCTTTGGGCCTGGCATTTCCATGGAGGGCGCATTACTCCGTAACATTTATTATTGAAGGATGTGTATTGATAGTACGTGCATGAAGATCATGCGGGTGTGGTTAAGCTCTTACTCTGTTGCATGATTAAGAGTCTGGCTTGGAGATTCTTCGGCTACAAATCTGTAGTGTAGCCGTTGCAATAGAATAAATCCTATCAAAGAGGATGTAGTTTGAAGTATGTATGCGATATCCATGGGATTATTAAACTTTTGTTTACGTCATACTCTTCTAGGTGATGATGTAAACATCCTTTTGTTAACCCCTCCTGGATTGTGACTATGTTTCACCAAAAGCAACTCCAAAACTGCCCATTTAAGATGCGACTAATTTAATCAACGACTCTTTGTTATTCTCAATTGTAGGATCTCAAAGTACTACAAGAAGATATTCAATATTTTCTTGTAAATTGTGATTGGGCTAGGATATAATCATTTGAAGAGTGGAAGGATTAACGTACTTTGACTCAAAATAATGGCATTATTTTCCTCCACACATTGCACAAATTTTAAGGAGCTATTCTCTAGCTGGTCCTAATGTTAAATCATTGCATACCAAAATTCACAAGTAATGGACGGGTATTAGGTCAAAATAATAATTTGTGCAATGTCGAGGGGTATAAAACACAACCATTTTCCCTAGCATAGCAATTTTATTTTTATTTAAACAAATAATACTTAAATCTAAATTCCAAAAGTAGTTGAAATCATCATGCCTTCTTCTACCAGGGGATTTTTTTTTTTAGATTCATTGATTTCTATGCATTTTAATTTAGAAACATTGAGGGCTGCCAAAAACTTTCCTCCACCACTAAGGTAGTGGCACCCAATTCCGATCACTTTGGGGACTCAAATTACATTGTATGTCAAAAACATTTATGTAGAAAGATGCAGAAATAGGAATGAAACTCAACAAATATTTTTTCAAATTTAATCACAAAGATTTAGAATTGATATAGAATTTAAAAGCCCGAAAACCACTGGAGGGTATAATAAGACTGTACTGTAGAGTAGGTGAGATTTGGTGCCCTCCTTCACCAAATGCCAACAAGTGAGAGTTAGTACAAGAGAGAAGACATGCCATGGATAAAACTCATGGAGGGTACCCAATGCCAATCAGCCTTGTTCAACTTTCTAGTCAAGTCCGCCAATGAGAGCTCAAATAACGTGGAGCAACCCAAAATTGCACACTTCATGACCCAATGCTGATAATGACTCAGGTTTTCAGATTTTGAGTTATTGGTTTCGGGTTGCTTCATGCACCATTTCTCGCATTTACCATTTTCATGCACCATGCCATGCATATGGCACGCAAGGTAATTTGTTTTTTTCTAGCAATTTGAGTACTCTAACTTCAAAAGTCATGTTCACATACATGCACATGTTCTGAAGTACTCATCTCTATCCATGATTCTAGAGTACCATACACATATCAGGACCATGCTCTATCCCCAAATCATAAATACCCAACGGCTCATTCAGAGTGACATTGAAGATTCCACAAATGCCGATAAATAACCACATCCAAACACTTTGTTTCAGGATAGCAAAAAATACGCTTTCAAATCACCAGTGTTCACTGTGGTAACTGAAAGAGAAGATTACTAGTTTGCAAAACAGAGGTACAAACAGGTCAGTTTGTCAGAAGCCATCTCAACAGACAAATTTATACCATTGCTGTAAAAGCCAAGCCGATATGCTACATAAGTTGTCCTTGCTGCACCCATATGCTCACACCTGTACCACCATGGTAGCCACACAAACATATTCTATTATCCTCATATTCTCGTTCCACGAGAGGGTAATGCACCAACGATGCATAATCAGACTCGTAGCCAAACAGAGGAAGATCGCGACAGCTTGACTGCCGACTCAGGGTTGTAGGCCTTTCGGCAGCCTGGGCAGCGCCCATCGTCTGATGAGATTCTGTGGTAGCAGAACAGACACATTTGAAAGCCACAAGTGCAGGGCATATATGACGAGTCGGTCATATCCAGCTCTTCCGTGCATATGGGGCAGTACGACGGGGTTGCAGGTTGGTTCCCCCACATGTTGCCGTGCATATTACCCCAACCCTGGTGGTTGTTGTTGCTCGAGTGGTTCGGATATGTGTGCTGCTTCGTAAGCCTCGGCAACGTTGGGGGTCGAGATACATCATCAGGACGCCAAGCTCTACCGCCGTTTCCTCTCCTGCCTCCAAAACCAGAATTCTTGTACTTGTACTCAGGCTTCAACTGGCCACTCTGCATATCGGGATGATGCGGGTTGTAATGATGAGCACCATTCTGCTTCTTGTCATGTTGCTCCTTCCCTTCATTATGCATAGCACGATCCGAATTAGGGCCCTTGTGTAACACTTCAGATCGATGTGGAGAGCTCTGTACATTCAATGCATCAAAAGCAGACTCCCAATCTTCTTCAGCATCGTGAGACTCATCATTGTCTTCGGAACCGCTTCCTGTGTAGCTGCTACTCGCACAGGAGCTATTTGACCTCGACTTGCTCGTATCACTACTTGAGCGCCCATTATTAGCCGAGTCCTGCTTGTGTTCACTCCCTCCATGCAGTTCTTCGTCCCCGAAGTACTTCGGTGCCCTAGAGGAACCATCCTGCCTCCGTGATGGAACCTCTTTTTTAGAGTTTTTGGAATCGTTGCTGCCTGAGGACCGTGAATGTGTGGCAGGTGAACCTACAGGTGTTCGCTCGCACACAGATCCATTTGAACCTGGACCTTGACTGCGAGAGTTCCCTGACGGACCTGCCCTCTCTTGCGCCATGCACTCACCGTCCCCTGTCTTGTGATGATCACAATTCCGATGCTGTTGCTGACTTTGTTGCTGCTGTTCAGCTTTCCCTTGCTTCCCTGGAGCGTAAAATATAAGCACAAATCGTCAGTCTACTTGTATGTGATAAGTTCAGGACACACTTAGCTGAGTGACCCTCTTCCTACCCGTCTGAAAAACTGTATGATTCCAATACTTGACAGTCGGGTTAATTGTCAATGAAGGAAGGCAAGAACATAGATTTGGAGAAGACGTTCCCAATACTGCAATTTCTGCTCCCACTCAACTCCAAACCTGAGTGGTCTCAAGCGAGCATGCTGGAGCGTGTGCGGACAGGACACAGGCCTGGTTTTTGCAAATAACTAGTGAATGAGAAAAGTGGAAAAGAGAACCTACAACGGGGGAATGAAGCCACTACCACTCAAAAATCCCAACCAATATCCAACTTGATACCAGCAATAACTCGTTCAGGAGGTGGCAGGTTATTTAGGCCCAGAGAAGAAAGCGAAATGCAATATTGCCTGCCTAATCCCGACACCCACTACTGTAGTAATAAAAAGAATCATGCAAAGCCTATATAGAAAATCACCCGAGTCTCAACAAAGCAGACAATATCTTAAAGAAGTTAACTGGTGCCGGGAAGCTCGTCAGTGGTATAGACGAGGAAGAAGCTCTACCTTGAGAACCATGTGATAACCACTGTTCTCTGCGGGCATCCAACTTGCACTGCTTCAGCTTGGCAGAACGGTTCACCTGAACACAGAAACCATCTAATCATCTCAGCTTTGTATCCTCGCTGAAAGCTTCGAATATTCATCATACTAAATCTGAGGTGACTCAGGTTGGGCCAGAGGAATAATCTCAGGGCGGTAATAAACTTCATCTTTCAATCTAACAGATCCTCCCTCAATTCCAAGAAAAAGATCGAGGAACGTCTACATATCACAGTTTCCGGAAAGTAAACGTAGAAGATAAAAATGAAATCCGGCAGGATTCCAGTTTTAACACAAACAATCTTAAAGACCAATGTAATAATCGTCAACGCAGAGCATGGTGGACGCCAACAGATGTGGTCGTCTGCAACGTCTATTTGACTTTGAATAAGAACAATACGTGAAAGTTCAGAAGGAGACGAAAACCAAAGAAACGGGAATTTAGAAGACACCCGACCATGTCATAGGAGGGCTACAAGACTCACTGGACAATCCGCCTCTCAAGAATTACTGCAGCATGTCCGAGAAAATTAAAGAGATTAGAACGATACATCGACATCTCTACACACGTTCTCGAACTGCCATGGCTATGTACTTTGTAAACCACACACAAGCTCTGATAAAGATAGCTGTCCTTAGACCAGGGCAGAACATACAATTACCAGATACATAGAATGGAGGGTAAAGGAAGGACTTGGAAACGAAGGCGGAAGATTCAGTAATCTTGCGGTAGACACACAACAATTATTGATTCATAGTCGAGCAAAAAGGTTACGTTACCATTTCTTGCAAATTGTTGTTAAGGACACTCCATGCGGAACAACAACCTAACAAAAACCTCTAATTCGCACATAAGATACAAACGGGCACATCCTGATGCATACTGTTAAGCATGCTATCTCAGATCTCCACGTGCATATGCAAACCGATTATCAAATAGATAGAATTGCAGCTGAAAACGTCAGCAGAGCATGTGAAGGCCGAAATTGCCAACTTTCAAAAACGAAGTTGAATCTAAAAGGCATGCGGCCTGTACACAGGTTACAGACCTTAACCCTTCCCGATACTTCTATCCATGGGCGCGGCAAGAGAATTCAGCAATTTCAGCAACAAAAATCAGCAAAGCGCTCCAGAATTTCTGAACGGTGAGTGAGCAAAAAAGAGAGAGCGCTTAGAATTATCGATCCAACAGAAGCGACAAACCCTTGAACTTCCTCTCTGCTTAACGAAGCGAACCGATTCAACTACTTCGTCTATCGCATCTCAAGCACAAGCGCCACAAAGTCCCAAAACGCTACCCTGAGCCACCACGAAATCGATCACGCAGAATTCGAACCGGATCACGAAAAGCAAATCACCAGAAACTCACCCTCTTCCGACGACTCGCATCCTTGGCGCTCAGAAATTCCGCCCGGCACTGCTTGCTATCCCCGCAGTTGCCGTTGCTGTGCAAGCGCGCGGACTCCTGGTGGTGCTCGCGCTCCCCCTGGCTCTGCAGCGACTGGCACTGAAACGACAACACGGCGTTGCTCTGCGCGACCCCGCCACCACTCCCACCACCACCGCTGCGGCGCTGCACGGCATGCCCGTTCACGGTGGAAAGCGTGTTGGAAGCTGCCATGTCAAAACCACATTCCACCACCATACCCTAACCGCTTCTATCTCCTGCCCCCTCTCTCTCTCTCTCTCTCTCGCTCCCCCTCGCCTCCTCGCACTCAACCGCAACACCGAACCCTCACCGCGCACCTTGTCCTCCGCGCTCACGAAACGAAGTCCAACGCCACCACGACGAGGAAAAACCCAGGAAATCAAACTCTATCGTGCTCTCTCTCGCGCGCTCACCACATCATCTCATCACCACAGCGACTTCGATCCTTGTATGGCGTTCGACGAAACCCTGAGAACCGGACGCCATCACAGCCTCAAGCCATCTCCGCCATCCGAGCCAAGAACCGAGGTTGGAGTGGAGCCTCGGGGGCACGTCCAAGCCTGACCCCGAACCTGGCACCGGGCCTACAGTTGTCGCTTCGGGGTGGGCCGAGGCGGGTCCGGCGCCTGGCAACCACACCCGACCCACCCGATCGGGGCAGCCGAAGCGGCAGCCTATCACTTTAGCGGAGTCACTAATTACGTTGCCAACTCGTTGGCTGGCTTCCTGGGTTTCGACCGAGCCTGTAAGTTGCGGGGCTTTTCTGCTCGTTCTATCGCGAGGATCGTTTCTCGTATTGGTCGCTTTTCCTTCCCTGCCTTTGGATCTGACCTAATTCCCTGAGGGGTTGGGTGGAGGCTGGTGCTGTGAGTTAGGGCTCTTATGAGGAGGAAGGAGAGTGAATTTTTTTAATAATCCTTACCAGCTGAAGAGGCCCAAAATGGGCCTTCACAACACTGTCTCCAGGAATTCCGCCGCGTTAAAGGGTTAAAAAAAAAATTGGCACAGTAAAAATCGAGATTTTAATTGCAAGGAAGTAACTAGAAACAAAAACCCCGAGACTGAAATCCCTCTAGCCCAGGTTACACGATTGTCTACGGGGAGAGAGTGAAGTTTGGCCAAAACTTGAATATATTGAAGATTAGAATACTCTCTTTTCCTCTACTCAACTTTGAAATAATGGCCTAACTCAAACGACCATTTTCTGGTCATAATTGTTGTTTTAACTTGTTCTCGATAAAAAATAGATTTCTAGTAAAGTTATGAAAAATTAAAATGTTGTAAGACTTTTACAATCATATACTTGAAGATTTCTAACATGTGCTCCCTACAAATCTACCAAACTAATTAGAGGTGTTTCATATCAATTTAATTTGGATTTGAGAATTGCACAAAGGTGTTTAAATGGACATTAGATCATGCGATTGAGCACGTCATGGTAGAAGTGCAATGTTCATGCACTTTAGTAAATTATGAATACACCTTCACAATTAGGTGAAAAGTTGTGCCCTCTTCACCTTTGGTTGTGATTGTAAATCATTTCTATGAAGCACATGCTTGATGGTTTATGCACTTACTGTCATATCCAATGTGTCGCACATCTTGTTAACACTTGTTACTTGTTGTCCATAACAAGGCAAAGACAGTCGCCGGTTAAGTAAACGTATGTAAATGAAAAAATCAAATATTCCCTTTATATACATGTTATATACTTGTTATGCCCGTTATATACCCATTATACTTTATATATCCATTCTATACCCGTTATTTACTATTTATGTATCCATAGTTAACTTTAGATACCTATTACAGTCAGCTACCTTTATAGAAGCATATGATACAACAACAATTTCATAACAAGAGCCAGCTTGGGTTTAAACAAATCTTTTATCTTTACTACGACAATACTTGTTGTAACACTTGTTACTCATCCTTTTTATTATAACATCCGCTCAAAATATTAGCCTTCATATATCATAGACAAAACAAACAGAGCTGTTGTAAAAGGAGCTAAGTGTATTTATTTGAGATACCCGTCATACATCCGTTTGCTTAGGTTTTGGCTTGATCCGATGGATATTAAGTGTTTTTAGTTTTAATAGATCACAATGTTGCTCTTGAAACTTACTCAACATCCTTGGCTTCCCTCCATGCATGAAGAAGGTTTGTATGATGAAGGTTGTAGATAGTTCCAAGGTTTGCATGCAAAGTGTTTACTATTCCCTTTGAAAATGACCTCTTTGGGTTATAGAAAGCATCTTCTTTTGTACCTCTAGACACAAAGCTTTTGTTATCTAAAAAAGGGTGAGATAGTCAGAATAACGTGTACTCACCTTCTAGAAGGCAACAAAAGAGAAAAAACTACAAAGCTTTGAACGTACTATGGTAGATGAACCTCTAGTTCGGCATTTATAAAATAGAAAAATGCTTGCCGAATTAAGTAGAAAAGCATTTAATGAAACTGCCGAAACTAGAAAAACTATAAATTTACAGATTTTGTGACATTGGTAGACATAAAAGGGGAGTGGGCTTGGAAAAGCCTCCACCTGAAGTTGTGCATGCATGGAGGCTTTGGTTTAGAACCCCAAGGTCTTGGGTTCAAGCCCCATGGTTGTCAAAAATGTTATTTATTGCCAAAAATTAGTTTATTGTTATTTTGGATGCCAAACGGCCTTTTCTCACTTTGATTAATCACTCAGCATGGAGGTGTGGAACTAGAGGTTCACCTACGGAAATGAAGATTCATTAAATTTTGGTGAATTTAAACCCACATTTTCTTTTACTCATGGATGGATAATACTAATCACATCCACATGGTTTGATATGTCCCACCCATTTGTATGCATAAATGATGTGACACATTTACAACTTGGTTTCACATAATCTTAGTTATAAATAGATGTTGATTAGACTTTGATTTAGATGTGTGCCACTTAATGAGTTGGGAGAGTGAATCAATCAAAGTCCAAGTTTCAAAACATTCGATCACTTATCTTTCACTATTATAATAGTAAACTTGTAGGTAGGTAGGTATATAAGAAGAGATCACCCATGCAATTTTCCATGGTGTTGTTTATTACTTCAATTTTTGAGATAATTCTCCATGGAATCCATTTCTTCTTTTCTTTTATTATCTATCTATTGTTGCATGCCAAAGGCGAGCATTTAAACCCACCACTATGTCTAATTTTTATTCCATTACAAAGAAAATCTAAAATGAAAATAAACAAGATTCAAATTCTTGTATATTGCAATATTTCCTACATACTCTATTTTTGTTCTTTGGCCTATATATTTTATTTTATTTTTAAAATTTTAAGAATTACTTTCTTGGAAACATCCTCTATTGCTAAATTAGATGAAAAGGTTGTTCTAAGTTTGTAAACACCAAGATATAAGTTCTTCTACAAATGTGTGCATCAATACTCCCCTCAAAACAAAAACAAGCGGGGAAAGGAAAGAGGATGAGGAAAGAGTAGCTCCGCAAAACCTGGTGAGGAGGGGTTACAGGTGTTAGGCGCAAACTAGACACACAAGGCAATGAGGGCTGTTGGGCCTCATTACAAATCCCTATGTGTATCTTGTTTGTTGTTGAACGGTGTTTCTAGGATGTGGAGTGTGTTGGAAGGGATTGCAAGGTCTAGATCTTTTGTCATAAGCTTGTATGGGTTGGAAAGATCTAGCACTAGTATGGGAGAGTAGATCTGAAGTGGGGCTCTGTGTTGGCCCATATCGTACGCTACGGTCAGTTTCGACAGGCAAGTGCCGAAGCATTTATTTATTTTTGTCACATTGATTCGACACAATGGATATCACATAGGTATTGCACAAGTATCACCTAGATCTTGCACGGGTGTCACCTTGGTATTACATAGGTATCGCCTAAGCAAACCTCTTGAAATTTCCAAAATTTTGGACAAGTCCCTATTTTGAATTAATTATGTACGAAACTGACCATAGCGTAGGGTATCTAGCACTAGATCCCGTATTACTCATGTCAACTCTTGCACAAACAGATCTAGCTCTGGATACCATACCACTAGTTAGAAACACCAGAGCTATCACCTCCTCAACTAGGGTACAAGCACATGCATATGAAGAACGACCACTACCCACAATGCGCACGAGATCAATGCCAGGTTACAAGATACAAGCAAGGAGAGCAACACTTTTCAAATCCAGCTAAGTTTGCTATGTATATTCTGCATTTTGATATGTCACAACATTGCAGTTACAAGGATGTTAGGAATGTTCTAGTCGCTGGCGTTATTGGTGTATGCATGCCTGACCACCGACTCAAGAAGCCACATAGCAGCAGCTGCATGGGAAGAACACTAGAAGCACACAAACGACACTATGCGAAGAACCACCCATGGAAGATTGTCGGGACTCCACCGCACACTCCCGAAAAACCTGTGACACCAGCACCACTTCAACATCAATATTTTGAGATCAATCAAGCCATCACCGAATGCACAGAAATGGACACCAAACACAACGCCACAAGATCATCCTCCCTGGTCAAGGTAAGTACTCTTACCCCCTTTCTAATCATCATATGTATTCTCCCCTTTTCCACCAGAAAATACTGCAACCTCCACTGCCAAGCAGCAATCAACAGAAGAATACGAAGATGAAGAGTACATGAGCTGACATGAAGAAATACAACGAAGCACAAGATCCCTCCACAACCAGCATTGAAGGTAGGACAAGCCTCTAGGTTCCACACCTTGCAAGACTCTACTAAGCAACCACTACAACGACAATACCACTCTCAACACCAAGCACATCAACTGCATGACATTAACAACAACAAGGATTCAAGACACAAAACGAGCATCAGGTACGCACATACTCAGGTACGCAACCTTACCAGTACTCCATCCCCTTCCTCCTGTACTAGGAGACCACTACTAAATATTGACAACGGGCTAGGAATGACCAAGGACACACAACACAAAGGAAAACATGGGCGACCACATCAACAGAGACGAAACCCTAGCCGCCACAACAACCTAAATGAAAAATCCACAGAAAAGCAAGATCCAAACTTCCACCTGAGTCATCTCAATCGACTAGCTGCAATCCAACGACTCCGTGGAGTAGCTGAACGACCAAAAGACCAAATACAAAGACGTTCATCGACCACAACCACATCCATCAAACACCAGCACAATACAAGGTATATATCACGCCCTAACCTCACTCCCAAACCCTCTTACATCGCTCTATTTTGTAGACACCCACTCCCTACGTTGTGGACACAACGCAACATTCGAGCAGCCCACAGGATAGACACGTACCTACAAGAAGACGCGGAGCACCGAAGGAAGAGAGGGCCGAGATTCGCACGTCCAACTTGGACACTCCTCGCCAGTGAAGAACAACCTACTCCCTCCCTTATTTATTTGATATCTTTTGTCTCGCTTGTTTGTGTATTGACTCACACTAACTTTACGTTGGCATGCCCGACACAGCTGTTACGACACCTGCAAACAAGAAGAAAGAGATCGCGCAAGTCAGAAGACGTCCCACAAGCAGAACACGCAAGAGCGAAAGACAAACAAGGTGGAGCCAACAAGACATACCGCCGGAATACGCAACAGACCCACACGAAGCCCCGACCCAAGATCTGGAAGCGGATCAACCCGAATCACACATCCACAACTGCAACTCGACGCATCGATTCGGAGACGATGCTGCAACCGCAGATCTGGAACCTGCACAACGTGGAGGGAAGCACGCATGAAGCAGAAGCTGAAGAACGCAGAGAGGACATAACCCACAGACAAGATCTCAAACAAGAGGAAACCAAGAGGGAGACGAGACCCTGGAGACGTGTACTCAGACAAGAAGACGCCAAGAGACACCCAAGAATCCGGAGAAGTGAAGACAAACGAGAGCAAGCAGACATCCAACACGAAGGAAGTCCGGAGTCAGCAATTCACAAGCCTGGAGACGTGACCCTACACGACAACCGAAGATGGAGAGGTAGCTCGTAGAGAGGGGAGGATTTGCAGCAGCAGACTACCCTACTGCAGCGATCAAACCAACAAAGCGGACATGACCTGCTGCGAAGGAAGCTCCCGCAGCCTACACAAAGGCGGAAGATACGAGAGAAGTTTACCTGGTCTACCTGAGCCCTGCCCCTGCTTCCGAAAACGGGCAACATTCAGAGCGCAAGGAAGTTGAAGAACCTCGTGAGAACCCTCCCCCGCACCCAGTTGCCACCAACGGCTACCAACTGCCCACAGAATCCTCGCAGCCACAACCCGAAGAAGGTGGAGAACACCCTTGCCTGCACTTAGTCGCAGCCAAGTGCTGCCAGCCGCTAGCAAGAACGCCGCACCAATAGCCCGCAAAAGACGGCGAAGTCTGTGAGCACCCCCTTCCGCATCCTGTCGCAGCCAACGGCTATGAGCTCTTGCCCTCAAGGACGTCGAAGTGAATCGGCTGGGAGCTGCTCGGCAAAGCTACAACAACAGGCAGAGCGAGAACCCAAGAACCGGGAGAAGCTGCAGCGACTTGAAGCCGGGAGATCCTTAAATCGACAGGACGAGGGTTCCAAAGGAGGTCCTGCACCTAAACCCGAGGGGGAGCAACTCGAGACTCCCAAACCAGGGAGTAATCAACAAGCCCAAGAACCGGTGGACGACCGTCCACAACCACCAGCACAACCCCAACCTCCAAAACGTACCTCGAGTTTGTGCTATATCACGCAAAGTGTGATTACTTTATCAGGTCATTCCCCTCTTCCACTCTCTTTATAGTCTATTGATCTCTGTCATCATTGGGGTTATTGTGCAACCCCATGGACATGTAAACCACTCTTAAAATTTAAACCAGTTACTTGGGGACGTGACCAATACTTTGGCACCTCCCATGTGTGTGTATGTGCAAATGTCAATGTATACCACTTTCAATCCTTGGGTAATAGGTCAGTCAATTGCTTGTATCCCACAAATACTATCACTCTCCACTCCTTCTTGCTAACCTTAACTTCAAAAAGCCCTCAACACATGTTGGGGGGAGAAGTTAAGAGCAAGAAGATAAGGGGTACTATTGAGACAATATGCTCCACCTCTTTAATTAACACTTTTGATCTTGATTGCTACAACATGTCCCAACACCAAGATGTTGATGCCTCCTCCAAGCGCTTGTTTGTTGATGTAGTAGAAGGAAATTCTTCTCCAGTAAATGACAACCAATATACTTTAGCCGTCACAAACACCACCCAGAAAAAAAAATACCAATTGTTAGCATTGAGGAATTGGTCAAGTCCGGATTGAATGGAAAAGAAGCATGCGAAAGCTTCGAAGCAATGCTTGCCTACCCATTCGTTCCCCAAAACAAATGACCATCCAAAAGAATAGATGGGAAAGTGGAGAACCATTTCAATCTCACTCAACTTCCAAGTGAAGTTGAGGTAAATAATAATGGCTATGCATTGGATTATCAAGTTTCAATCCATTTTGAACTTGGGGAGCAAATATGGATTGTCCTAGATATGGTAAAAAATAGATTAAAAGAAATGGACATTCCCACTGGGACAGGCATTGGTGAGCCTATAGCCATCTTTTGCTACCACTAGTCTGACAATTGGAATGGGGTCCTAAAACTACACCTAAAAAATCCGGATATAGATGGGAAGGGACTATTGAATGGGGTAAGACCCTTCATTCTCATCTTGAATGAGGGAATCCCACACAAGGGGAAAGTATGCAAATCCTACAATTCCCTTGCCTTCTCACATCTATTATCGCTCAAAGTCTCTGGTCCAAATCTTGTCAATAAAAAATCATATGATTTACATGCAGAAATTGTAAGAGAAAGTTTCGCAAGGGGTCATGACTTTGAAGTGACTGGGGTAGAAAATAAGACTTTCTCAGAATTTGCATGGGTGAAAACTCCCTCACTGGAGCAAGCAGCCAAAGTAAAAGACTATAAAGTCTCATTCTACAATGAGATTTTTTTTGCCAATTTTTGCAACTCGGAAGATGGATGAAGATGAAATTGCAAAAAAGAATTGTCTCATCCTCATCGCCAGAAACCTCAATAAATCAAAAATAGAAAAAGAACTTGGAGATGGAATCAAGTCCATTCTCGGTGAGGAGAATGTGGTTGATATATTCTTCAAACTTGAGCATGGGCGACATGTAGGGACTTGTAACATTGAGTGTCTAAATGCGGCAGTATATAAAAAGTATGTCAAACAAAGTAAAAAACTTCATGGCAAATTTGTCATGTTCACCCCATCCAAAAAGTTTGGATAGAAGTAACAAACCAAACGCGGATGAACTTACAGGATTAGGGTTCTCATATGTAAACGCAGCAGTAGTAAATGCCGTGATTGCCATGGAAAATGGACCAAACAAGGGAAACGGAGTCACATTGGACCAACTTTGTAAGGAAATGAAGACCATGAAGATAGAGATCGTGCAAGAGGCAAGACAATATGCGGACATGGCACAAGCAAACACGGTTAAATCTCTTAGGGGAGAAATGTCAATTCTTCGATCCCAACTCATCCAAACTATCATGGCAGCAGAGTCACAAGCATCGAAACGGGAACAACGTGCCATAGAGTTCAAAATAGACACGTCAAACTAGCATTGCCAAACAATGCTGCAATAAATAAATACACTAAAGTATATATATACTATAAAAGTATATTTACATACTACTAAACAAGGAAAAAAAACTACTACAAGAATTTAAACAACAACAACAAATATAATATAGCACATATGTACGAAATACATATCATAGAAATACAAAAAATTTACAAAAATATATCTAAAAATAATAATAATAAAATACTTTATCTATTAAATACTAAAGAAAAACAACAACAACAACAACAACAACAACAACAACAACAACAACAACAACAACAACAACAACAACAACAACAACAACAACAACAACAACAACAACAACAACAACAACAACAACAACAACAACAACAACAACAACAACAACAACAACAACAACAACAACAACAACAACAACAACAACAACAACAACAACAACAACAACAACAACAACAACAACAACAACAACAACAACAACAACAACAACAACAACAACAACAACAACAACAACAACAACAACAACAACAAACTAAACATACACAGAAACATACACACAAAAATACATGAACATACTCTCAAACAAACAAACACCCACTACACATCCAATAAAAATAAAATAAACACCAGAATAAAGAATACAATCCCACACACCAATACAAAGCCAATACACATCAATTACTACTACATCCATCATAAACATAACTATAACAACGCACCCAAACAAAAATACACACACACTCTCAAACAAACATAACTCCGATAACACAAAAAAACCGCAAAAAACCACACAAAAAACAAGAATTCTAAAACACAACACCAAACTTAAACACCTAAAAAACCTGCTACTTCTAAGCGGAGACATAGAAACCAACCCGGGACCAATGCCTAATATACTAAAAAGACATCCCACATCCCATAAGTAAAACGCCAAAATATACTTTATACCAAATACCATAAAACTACAGCCAGAATACAAACACATCGCTCAAACATTTGTACCTTGCCTGAATAACACACACACACTATACCATCTATACAACACTATACACACTATACCATCTATACAACACTACACACCCAGACATCGCCCAATACATACAACAACAAAATAGACACCCACCAACACACATCCTACACGCCCTAGTTGTTACCATCCATCCGAACATAGATGAATGTAACCATCTTTTAATCCTACAAAACCAAAATATAACCACATGGACCAATACACTATTACAAACATGATCAAACTTACAAAATCCACTTGAAAGACATATCCACATCCCACACAGGTATACAAAATTTCTTGAAGAAAATCAAAGTATCATAAACCATGGGAACTCTATACATAAAGAATTATACAACTTCTTACATAGCCAAACCATACCGCCCTCAAGCGAAACAATAAAACAAAAATTCCCTTACCTTCCCAACAAACTAATTAATGAGACACTAGACTGTCTAGACCCCATAAAAGAATATACCCATCCACCCCCCCCGTCTTCCTTCCCCCACAAAACCATAACACTAGCACAAACAATGAAAACACAAACATCATTACATGGAATGCGTCATCTTTAAATACCGCTCTCCCTAGCCTACAAACTCTGACCACATATACAGAAACACCACCAGCCCTAATAGTCATTCAAGAAACAAAAATATCCGCCACAAAATCTACAAAATACATACAAAACATATTCCAAGACTATAAGCTCATTTTCAATAACACACATGCACTAACTAGATGTATCCAACAACGAAGACCATATACACCGGGCCGTGGTGGCCTCCTTACACTAATACACAAAAAATATGCCTTCCCGGGCAATATTAAAAAAATCCCTACTCCGATGCACATATCTCCCTACCTCCAAATAATTAGAATTAATAACCAACCACTACAACTGTGGCTAATCTTTCACATATATATGCCATCTCACCCTGAAGATACAAGATATATTATAGATATACAAAACACCATTACATCTCAAATTAATCTAAACCCTAATCACACTTACATGATATGCGGAGACTTCAACAGAGATATAGCATTAATTGGTCAACAAAATGGAAACCATAACACCCCCCCTCAAACCATAGATTACCATTGGCGCTACTTCACAGAAAACCTAATATTCACCTACATAAATATTGACACACAATATTCCAGACAAGGCAGCTATAACTATAATGATTGGAGCCTAATAGACGGCTTCTATATAAACACAAATAATAACATACAATACACTTCCACAACAAACAAAGACATTATTCTCAACTCGGACCACTGACCCATACAACTTCATATCCCAAATAACATATTAATAAGTCGTACCCCTATAATCACAAATAACACCACTAAACGCATACTTAATTCCATCCCAAAAGATAACTTAGAAAAATCCAACACAAAATTCTTCGAAGAAAATTCCATACAAATTGACTCCATCATAAACACCCTTGAAAATAATAATCAACTATCCCAAACACAATGGGACGAAACATGTCACGCCCTCGACACAATCACCAACAATATCTCCCATACATTGGAACAAACCTGCGAAGCCCAACGAATACAACAACAAGGCGAACATCACAACAAAGTGGCTATTTACCCCGTAAACTATCTAAAATATGGAAACAACACCTAGCCACATATCATATAATACGAAAAACTATTAGAATTGTAAAAAACAACCCACAATGGCGTAATCACCCCATATGTACCGAATTATTGAATGTGCACCATACACAAATCCCTGCTCCACCCCCCTCGGACTTACCCCATGATACATGGATAAAAGACATTGCAACAATCGCAAAAAATGCCAATATACAAGCCCGGAAAATAACTACAAAATACTCCAAAGACAATATCAAAAAAACCATCTCAAAATATAGACAACTATATGAAATTAGCTCTAAGAAAATAAATAAGAAAGTTTTCAAAAAGTCCGAATCTCCACCTCTAGATTGTATCACAGACCAATACAATAACATTTTAACTAGCCCGGAAGACATTGCAAACGAAATATTCAACCAACAATTAAAAAATAATAGACCCACACTACCAATATGTAACTACCAACTACAACACACAATCGAATGCACATGCACAGTATGCCAATATCCATGGCATGATCTAGATGGATTTACCTTAGACAAACGAGGCGAACCTGAAACCCCATTACATACATACTTTAACAGAGCCATATACGATACATGCCTCCGTACCCTCGGAAATAACAAAGCTCCAGGGCCAGATCGTATACCAAACTCAATACTCAAAAACATGCCCCCAAGATTTCATAAATTACTATTTTTATTCTTCGCTCACTGCTATAAACAAAAACAAATATCAGCCTCATGGAAAACAAGTGCAACAATTTTAATATACAAAAAAGGAGATGCCTCGATACTACCAAATCATAGACCAATCGTACCAGCCAACACAATATACAAACTTTACACCAGTACACTTACCTCAATATTATCCTCATATGGTCAAAAGTTTAAAATCCTACACGAAAGTCAAGAAGGATTCAGAGCAGAGAGAAGTATATCTAGACAGGTACAAACCATAATAGCGTCGCTAGAAGACGCACGGTTCACAAATCAAGATATATATATATTTTATATGTCGACTTCAAAAATGCATTTGGCTCTATAGACCACGCCAGACTATTAGCAATAATGACTGATATTGGATACCCAAAAGATGCAACCACACTAGTCGGAAATATATACTCCCAATCATTATTACACTTATTACACTAGTAAGCACTTTGGAAAAACCAAGTCTATCCCCATTCATAGAGGAACTATCCAAGGAGACACCCTTAGCCCATACCTATTCATTATATTTCTAGAACCACTACTTAGATGGCTAGAGCGAGGTGATAATGGATACACTTTTGGTACATCACAAATCACCATAAACTCCGCCGCCTACGCCGATGACCTTGCCACTATAACTAACAAAATAAAATCACTACAAACACAAATTGATAAAATAGATAGATATTGCAAATGGACTAGTATAGACGTAGGCGTCCCAAAATGTGCTGCTACTGGTTGTCCAAATAAATCCAAAATGAATCCAATTACATTTAAAGCCCTAATGCAAGCTTCAAACATCAACTACCGAGGCCAATCAATCCCCATACTACACCAAAACGAATCATATGTATATCTAGGCACGAATTTTGTTCCCACTCTAAAATGGAAAATCCAAATTCACACTACGACCACAAAACTCATTAAACAATGCAAAGAATTAACAACATGCCCGGCCACTATGAAACAAAAAATTAAAATGGTTGACACCATAATACGCCCAGACATAGCATATAGCTTCTATGATGTACCATACTCTATGCCAGCTATCAAAAAACTAGACCAAAAGATAATAGCCATACAAAAAACCATCTATGGCATGCCAAAATGCATGTCTAACGCAATAACCCAACTCCCACATAACCTATTTGGACTTGAAGCTTTCTCCCTCAAAAATGCCTATCTTCGATGCATAGGGGAACAATTACAAAATGCTCTAATTGACAAAGGAAGACTTGGGAAAATATATAATGGACTAACTCATTATGTTCTTGCCCAATATGGCGGTGCCAAAAATATACCTAGAATCAAAAAAACGGATTGCATAAGATTACCAATAACTCGTATATTTTTCCTATTAAAACATGTAGCTAAGGTTCAACTTAAAAGTACACTCCCAAATTTCCTTTTTGATCCTACAACATTAGAAGTACTATGACAACAAGAAACACTAAAACATAACGCACTTGACGCCCAACTCTCCCAAAAACTCCTCTCAAAAAATATTTTCGAATTAAAAAAAATTCCTCTACCAAACGGCACACACATCATGAATAATGAGGACTTCAAAACCTTCCACTTCACCCCACCCAAACTAATCAAGAGTGCCCTAACTGTTGCCAAACAACTTTTTTGCCATCCAACATGCCCGAGTACATGTGATACCCTTTGCAACATACACCCATACTCCTACATACTCCAAGACCCATTCATCACCATAAATAATAGCACCCCCCCAAGAACTACCCTACTACCAATTCACCCCATCAACCCACCACACCCACACCATCCCCGCCCTCCAACATACATCCCCAAAAAATCCCACTATATACCCCATTACTAATATCATACGCCATGACCATATACAACACCGAGATATCAACAATATACAAAATACCTATACAAGATACCCATGCCAATGGCAACACAATAACAACACATTCAACAAATGGCTTCTCCAAAGAAACCTCTTCTCAAGACACGACCATAATACCTCCACATATAACACCGAAAAATTAAAACAATACTATCAAAAAATTAAAAATAAATTCTATTCGAAAATTATTCAAGCCCACCACCCCCAAGAACAATTCCAAAACTCAAGGTCCGTAACTCCACCCATAACTATTCCACTCCTAAACATCTACACAACAGAATGTAATCCCGAAAACGACATTCTCACATCCTTGAACACAATCAAAATAGAGAACAATCATGCCCATCTATATTCACAATACCCACACCCATTCTAGACTCATTAAACTCATCCTTTAATATCGAACAATCATACTTCTCTTCCCCCGTGACATGCTCCACCAAATTAAAAAAATTCCACTCACCCTTTGAAAGAGATAAAATATTTGGCTCCTTGGGAAAAGATTTTGACCACAAATGGAACGGTAAGGGTATGGCTCACCTTCACAATGAGGAGGAAACTCAACAAGCATTTCACTGGGCCTGCCTTGCTGCCAAAAATGACCCACACCATACATCTACACTCATTATCACACCGAACAAAAATTGGTACCAAAGCTTTAACCAATAATCTAATCCATTCCCAGACTCCCATATCATTGCACTATTTGAAGCAGACTCAATTCCATACAAAGAACCCACTAACCCCACCCGAGCTAAAAAAGCCCCGAATTGAACCATCTACATTACAAATAATATGTGTCCATTGCCAAAATCAAACTCTTGGCACCCTAGAACAATTGGCCGAACTCACCTCCATAGCAAACTCACTAAACATACACCGCCTATATACAAAAGTAGCCCTACCATCAAATGTACAAACCCCCGTAAATCGTAACAAAAAATGGTCAAAACTAAACTACACCAACAATACATTAGACTACCTTGTAACACCCCCACTACTCCCAAACTACCCAACTCTAACCTCACCAAAATTTGACCCTGAATACAACTACTATACAACTACTATACTGATGGCTCCTTCAAACCACCTGAACAAATTAGCCCGGGAAATTGGCGCAAAGAAAAAGCTGGCTATGGTATATATAACCCTATTAAAGAAATTAACGTAGCCAAAAGACTTCATGGGCTATAAAACATCCTCAGAGCAGAACTTATGGCCATACACAAAACACTACAAATCATCACAACAAAATATAACAATGAACTTGCACACATATTCACTGACTGTATCAATGCACTCTATCTACTAAACACCCAAATGACGCACCCTACCCTCCACAATAGCCATCTCCACCAAACTATATTAAAGTCAATGATCCAGATGCTACAAAACTGAACACAAATAACAACTCTTCACAAAGTTAAAGCCCATGCCAATAATGATGGAAACGAACAAGCAGATAAACTTGCAAAAGAAGGTCGCAAAAAATCGCATAAAAATGCCAAAAATCCATACGAACATGCCCATGCTACCCCTTTCTACTTCCAAAAAGAAGACTGGCCTTCTAAAGAAAATACCCCCGATAAAGGCTCGGTTAGATTCTTGATCAAATATCTGAAGAAACAAGACCTCTATAACAACCTTGGCACAATCGTAGAAAACTTCCCTAATATAGAAAAATGGACTGGCAACAACAATATAGACAATGAACTCTCTACAAACTTCTAGAAAAATCCCATCATCTCAGACTCACAAATAAATGCCTCATCAAATTCCGTACTGGTCAATATATGGGAAACGCCTGAAAACAACTATTCTTTGGAATAGAAAGATTCCCATCCATATCATGCCCCATATGCACTTCCACGGACCCCGACACATGGCTACATGTTTTACTTAAATGCCATAACCATCACATACACTCCCTAATTGTCAAAAGACATAACAAAGCGGTATGAGAAATTCGTAAACTAATCACCTCCCATAATAAATCGAGATGCTTCATTCTCATGAATGTCAGCACCTTTGATAACAACCCACAAGAAAACACGGTTCCACCATGGCTACTCCCATGTACATGCAAAACTCAAAAATGCCACTGCAACACCCGATTCAAACCAGACATACTATGTGTGAGAGGCCTACCATACAATGACCCCCCACCCGACCACATAAACCAAGACTACATCATTCAATTCATCGAATTTACATACTGTAATGACAGATTCTCCCTTGAAACAATAGAAAACAAAATCAATAAATACCAACCCCTTATTGATAACATCACTGCCCTCGGATGGAAAGTAGACCCCCTTATTGTAATCACAGCTGGCGCTCGTGCCACCACCTTTATCCCATCTATTAAAACCCTAGACAACACCTTCAAGATTCCTATTGATACTATTACAAACACTTTCAACAACATTAACATCATTGCCATCCAACATGCTATGTCAATCCTTCTCCATGAACGTAAAATTGAAAACAAACAAGCCCTCCTTGATACACAAGACCCCCCATAAAATTGCCCCGTAATCCATTTTCAACACTAAGAACACTGCAAAACACACCCTCCTCCCCCTCTTTTCCCTCCCCTCTCTCCAATCCTCCCCCCCCCCCTTTTTCTTCTCCTCTCTTCTCCCCCCTCCCTCCACCCTTGCTACTCTTTCGATTGGTTGGTTTTACGGCTTGTGGTTACTTGTTACATAGTGTCTACCCTCGAAAGGGGGAAGTAGTTCCAGTTTGCTAATTCCTTGTCCGGTGGGCATGGTCTTAGTAATGGAACAAACAAACACCTTATTCACGCCGACCTCCTTCGGAGACCGGCGTTCTTCTTCTTCTTCCCTCAAAACAATAACATCAGTACTTACAACTTTAGGTGAAAGCTCAAATCCAATTTCAAGTTTGAAAAATGACTTATCATGATTT
This sequence comes from Bryoerythrophyllum caledonicum, assembly GCA_963971425.1. Taxonomy (NCBI): domain Eukaryota; kingdom Viridiplantae; phylum Streptophyta; class Bryopsida; order Pottiales; family Pottiaceae; genus Bryoerythrophyllum; species Bryoerythrophyllum caledonicum. The sequence continues at coordinate 25,453,083 of OZ020518.1, forward strand.
ACTTATGAATCATTGTAGTAAATCCTAGCGACGCATATAACTTTTAGTAGAGTACTCCATTCTTGTCCACATACCATCCAACAATCACATGCTACCATTTTGGTAATGCTAGGGTACTTTTGGTAACCAGATTAGGAACTAAGGAGTTAGATGTAGGTTCATTTATCAAGATGGAATTTAGTGTTAACCACACTAATTTGTTTGTATATGCTCTTAGTTTTACCTCCTTATGAATATTTTTACCAACTATGAACAACTATGAAAAGGTTCTAAATATCATCCTGAAGTAGTACAGATGGATGTGGTCTTAGTAAAAAAATCTTCAAAAGTTAAAAGTTATAGCATTTTCAAAACAATTAGTCTGGTTACACTAATGACCATCTTTAGTGTACTGTACAGGTCCTCCACCTCAAGCTATTCTACAGCTGCGTGAATTACGGTCTGGAGAGTTGTAGAGCAGGAGAAGAGTAAGAAACAGTGACTTGTGGCCTGAAGATGTACCACACAGATATCATTCCAAGGTTCACACAACGAGCATGGTGTGGTTTTGTCAACGAGGCTGCTTTCACCTCGCAACTATCGCTTACAAAGAAAGCTACTGGCTTTTGCAGCGATGTCCCTTGTGCGTACTCCACCGAAGTGAGTTTGGTGTGAGAAATTAATCAGGCTGCTTTCACTCACGTGAGGATTGATTTGAACGCATATCCTTCGGTTCAGTTAGGTTGCAATGATAACAACCCTCTAGAAGCCTAAAGCCACCAGAGCAAAAAACATCTCCTAAAATATGTATTCAAGATCCATCAAACTCGCTTGGAAAGTGACCGATCACCTATTCCACCATTCATGGTTCTGCATCTACACAAACTAATCAGGGATTACCACAAGAGTTTACTGAAGATATTTACAAGTAGAACAACTCACATCTCGTCGTTACTGATTACACTGTCCTCAACAAACATTTTCTGCTAGATTGGAACTTATAAACCCAAAAGCTTCAGCAGATCATGCTTACACGATAGGGGCTTTACAGAAAAGCCTCAAGTGTATGATCCTTGGTGTCATTTGAGACTTGTTAGGCACCACTCCAAAGCGTGATTTGGGAAGGACGTCTGTTCAATGATCACTTGGGCTTCCGAGCTGGTTTCTTGGGGCCCGGTTTGAACGCAGATGGACAGAGTTGATTTACTTTACAACTCTCACACCTGGGAGCCATTGGTTTGCACATCTGCAGCACAAAAAGCAACGGAATCCCCCCAAGTCAGTCAGCTAGACAACAACAAGGCTGCTCAAAACATTCAGTAGCTGGACAAAGCTAGCCATTTCTGACGGAGGCGAATCTGATTTCTACTGTTCTTCAGCTTTAGATAAAGTTGGACACGAGAAGGGGTGATATCTTGATGGATTCCAAAGTTTAATCTTTTTGGGAGGGCCCTTGTCTTTCTAGTTTGCTCCCTCACTTTTGCGTTTTGGACCTAGGGGTACAGTGTTATGAACATAACTTCAGACTAACTAAAGATGAGTGAGAAATGGGATTTTCACCTGCTGCCCGAATCCAACGAAAAGAAAACTGACGTCGGCCCACAAGGTGCGTGGCAACCATGACTCCAATGTTCGCCGTGTCAGCTCCGGAGTCGCATTTGTGGGCACCCACCCAAGCCGAGAGCACACTCGTCGAACATTCGTGTCAACAATCAAACCCTCTTCACCCCTGTCAAAAATCACACACAGACAACTCACTTGAAAGTTACAGGGTACCACACGGAGCCACAGAGATACTGGCATCTGCTAAAATATCCTGAAGAATATAGATAGACATCTTTTTAAGCGATGGAGACTTTGAATGAAACGAATAAGTATCATTGCATACTCACATGCCAAAAGCGACCCATAGAACCAACAGAGCTACTTTTGGGCCCACTCCAGGCAGCTTCATCTGCCATTCAAGCATGGGTTAGGACTCATTGCCTCTTCCTGTTACTATCAGTTCTCCAAGGATGTTATGCCTACAATGATCCACGCCGCTGTCTGTTGTCCAACTCGTCTCATTGAGTTTATCATCATGGTAACATGGATGAATCACAGACATCTTAAAGACGATACCAACAGAGTGCATATGGGGTAAGAAAGCTCGTACAAGTTCTTCCATTGTGTTTGGAACTGCTCCATTGTGCGGAGGTGCTGAGAGTGTCTGTGCGATTGACTTCATGAACTTAGACTTTTGCCTGGACACTTCAAGCATGTCTTTCAGTATTCAAGTCGTAGGGATACTTACTTCTAAGCATGATAAAAGCTGTCAACAGAAACCTCTTTCTCAGATGAGGTACTGACCACGAGGGAGCTTATCAACTCACAGTGATTGGAAGGGACGAAGGTAGAGACGTACCTATAAAATCCAACAGGCTTCAAAACCTCTGCCAATGCTTCCACCTCAACATCGTCGCTTGCAATCTGAGAAATATTGAGTCCTCCAGGCATGGCACGCAGTCGTTGCATAGCCGCTCCAGTGACCGCATCACGAGTTTGCGTACTGATCACGGCTGCCACAAGCGCCTGGAACTGTTGCGTCTCTCTGTCCGCTTCTAAGTCAAGTAGCTGCCAAACATTCCAACCAAATCACCAAATGTAGAGTGTATTCACAAGTGAGATGTATCCATTCAGATGTCAAAAAAGCCTTACTTGATGGGTCCCAAAGAGATCCACCGGTGCATCCTTGTCTATACGCATGGATCTGCAAGAATACTTACCAAACCCGTAAGACAATCGTAGAAAGGGGAAGGTAATAAGATGTTGATATCAACAATAAAACAAATGAACTCTGCACATGAGTTCTCTTAATCATATCCATCTATCATCAAACTGCCCACTGCCAAGCCCGAAAAAGAATACCTAATCTCCTCGACGATTTGTTCCCAATTCTCAGGGGCAGGCTCCTTTGGCCAGCCATCCCTTGACTTGCTTCTCGATTGCCTCACTTTCAACGCTTTCGGAAGGGGCTCAGCTTTAACACTGCTTCTAGTAATTAACTGATCTGAAAAATGCACAGCTTGGCACTCAGAATATATCCCAGCAGAACCAAACTCTGTAACTTCTTCTCTCGTATCACTCAACAAAACTACAGAATTTCGTCCAGTCATAACCACCATCATGATCAATAGCTCTTATGCTCACGCCCTAACATCTCACATGAAAGTAAATTCTCCAAAGTTGCACACTATTCAGAGTTGCTCACCTGAGTCCTCGATCTCCAACTTAGCTTCTGTCTTGACAATTCCTGATGACCCTCTCACACGTTCAAATTGTTCCTTCTTAGCTGACAACTTTCTCCGCTGCACACAACATCAAAATTGGTGAACCATAAATATGTGATTTCTCTCTACATACCAGAAGAAACGAGATGGATAGGCAGAATTGTACACGATCAGTGGCACCTTAAGCCAAGGACTGCGTTCAACCAACACATCCACATACAATACAAATATGGCAACTTCATAAAACTTAAGAAATAATGAAGCGAATAGTACCATGGACATAGCAGCCCACCTTGTCTGACCGATCACAATCTGATGCGGCAATGTCAGGCTTGACGCCATCATCTGAAACATTCTCCTCTAACTCCTCCTGCAAACACAATACAGATAAATGCAACAAAACGCAAAACACTAAATTTCACCGCTTTTTCATCATCCACTCACGAAAAATTCAGTGTAATCCTCAGATGTTCATTTCGAAAACCCGGAGGAAAAATCGCCGGATGCTACTGTAGTGAAACTGGGCCTTCCTCTGCTACCAGGGTTTAGGGTTTAGGGTTTAAACCTTGCCACTGCTCTTCAATAATTTGACATGACCCTCGTGCCCATTTCCTTCCTCTGATCAATGCATTCACATGCCCTGGAGAAAGAACATACCCAGCTAGGGCTCTATAGAGAATTAGAAGCAATGAGAAAGAATGTGAAGTGATTACCTTGATGATGAGCTTGCTGCGCGAGAAGGAGAAGGCCGCGAAGACGTTGCCGTCCATTCTGGTTTTCTCAGCTTTTGTGAACCCTAAATCCTACTTTGAATTCAACTGGCTCCATGTGATTTGTGATAGCAAACGCATCCGCAAGAAGCTTACTCCGGACTGCAATTGGTGCGTTTTCAACTTCTGGAGCGGGGAAGTGTTGCAAGCATCTGATACAACAACAATTTCATTATAACAGGCAGCTTGGGTCAGGACAAATCTTCTCTCTTTATAACAGCAACAAACTTGCTTTAACACTCATTATCCACCCTTTCCAATATAGCACCCCCACCCATCCACAGGGCATGGGGCACATGTTGAGTAGAATCCCACCGGCGCACAAGCAAGGTCACCAGGCGGGGCTTTGGCGCCCACGGCAAATTGACCCTCTCGTTGGGAGTTACCCGAGGTGGACCCTGTCTTAATTGCATGAGGCCATTTTCTAGCCCTCTTATTCTGGGGAGTCCAAAGGCTTTTTTTGGATTTTTTTGGAACAAATAGGGGATCGACGGCCATCATTTACCTTGGAGAACCCTTCCATGCTACAGTTAGGGCCCCATCCAAAAACAAAATAGGGGCCATGTTTGGCCCCACCACCTCGTGGCCCCCTTGGGTAACTCCAACGAGGGGGTCAATTTGCCTTGGGCGGGCTCTGGCCGCCCTCCGTGCACTTTGCTCATGGGTGGGTAGTGGGCGGAGGTTGGCCGGGTATTGGTCCCTTTTTTTCTTAAAAGTTCTAAACAACGAGCTTTATCGTGGGGATGTTGGTGTCCAAGGCACTTAGTAGTTTATTTCTATCTATGTGGTCCTAGTTACTAACATAAGACCATAAAGTAGGGGTGGCATGTATGGTGACTCCCTTTCACTTTCAAGAAAACCCTTGTAAGTATTTTGTATGCTTCACTTAGGAGGTAGTAGTTTGAGAGTGCATGATTAGCAATGTACATAGGCTAAAAAGCGCTGATGATAGCCCGCTCATGTGTAAAAATAAAATGGCCTTACTACTACAATAGATGGGTGGAGAGTGAAAATATGGATTTGAAAGAATTTTCCTAAAAGTGAAAGGGGTCACCCTATATGTCACTCTTTAGTTTATAGTCTTATATTAGTACTGTAATTGGGACCATGTGGATAGAGTGGCTTAGCTTGGAAAAGGTGTGAAGAACCATTGGTCCATTTTTTAAGAACTTAGGGTCTTTCATTCCATTTTCTAAATCTCACCATGCCTTTCTTCTTAATCTTGTAACGTCGGGCTCCCTATAGCTGATGGTTGAATCTACGAGCGTAATAGATTCTATAGAATGATATCTACTACTTCTCCATCACCCATAGCTAGTCCGGCATTAAAGGGTCAAGGACTTTTAGGAAAACTCCAAAGTCTAAAACTCCAAACTATGTTATTGTTTTTTCTTTCAAATTTAAAACCAAAATTCCATAAATAGTAAAAAATTTAATTTTAAAGTTAGGCTTACTGAGTAATTTTTATAATGGATTAATAAAAACATATTTTTGTATTGTATGAATAATTGGGTTGAAATTTTGATTATTTTTTGGATTATTTGGAAAATAATTGAAGCAATAATAGCCAAATGTCAATTAGATCAACCTTCATAAACCCTACTATTGTTGTTTTACATGAACCCAAAAAAGAGAGACTTTATTCATGCCGGCCTCCTTCAAAGGCTAGAGTTTTTCTTCTTCAGAATGAACTCTGAGAATTAAACAGTGCAATGAACCATGTTCTCTTTTTTTTATAAATATTTTGTAAAATAAAAACTACATTAAAATGGTTGGAGTAATGCGTTGCAAAGGAAGCGCCAACTGCTAGTGATTTTCTAAAGAAATAAAATTGTTGCGGCTAATTTTTAGAAATATTTTTTGCCGAATCCGGCCCTCGGGTAGGGTAGTTGAAGGAGTACACAAAAGTGTTCCACTAACAACTAGGAAGCGTTTTTCAAAACTCCGAGGGAAACGAAAATTCCAGGAACCGAGATCCACACACGCGCATGCAGCTTCACTCGCGACGCTTTTTCAGGTCACGACGCAAGCCGACGCGCTTCCCCGTCGAATTCCCCACGCACCGAGGCACGTCTAGTTGCTCTTTCTCACTCCACATGCGTTGACGTTCTCATAACCGACATACAGTCGAGTCTATCTTGCAGCGAAAGCTTAACACGACACTTCTTCTGCTGCACAACCCACCTCTCCATCGCTAGCAAGATCACCCCAACGTGGTTTGTACTCTTCTCTGCGATCGGAGGACAGGGAGATCGATCTAGGGTTTTGGGCGCGTTCGCAGTAGGTGAGGATTTGGATCACTTTTTTCTTTCGGTTTTCTAGTGCAAGAGTAGGTGGTGTAGATCACCAGAATATGTTGCTGAGGTGGTTGGGTTGAGCAGTGTTCAGCTTCATTGCGTCGTAGGTTTGAGCGTAGTTGAAAGATATGTTGTTGCTGTTCAGCTATCAATGAATTGTTTGTTTAAATTCGTGAGATGGTTTAGGGTTTTGCGTACTTTTTAAACGGGTCGTAATGTGGGTTTTTGGGTTTTAGGGCATAAGACACAAAGGAGTCTTGAACTCAGCCGGGCTGCTTGTTTGGTTTCTGTTCACCCGGTAAGGTATTAGGTCAGATGTCGGGGATGCTGGTGAGTTGTGGAGGGTGTCGGACACAGCTTGTGCCGCCTCCCGGAGCGCGGTCCATTCAATGCGCGCTTTGCCGGCATGTCACGCCGGTTGGGTATGATCGTGCAACCCCTTCAGCTCTTACAGCTCCACAGATACCGCATCCTTATGCGAATACTTCACAGCGTCCCCAGTATACACCACCGGTACGCCTCTCTTTGTTTCTGCTCACTCTCGTATTCTCTTTTGGTACTTATACCAGCTGGTGTGTTCTCTGCATGTTCATTTCAATGATTATCTTCTAAATCATATTTGCTACTTGTGCAAACAGCCTCCAAATGTACATGGCCAAAAAAAGGCTGTCCTATGCGGTATCAATTACTTTTATTCACGTCACCAGCTAAAGGGGTGCATCAACGACTCAAAATGTATGAAGCACATGTTGATGACAAAGTTCCAATTCCCCGAAGCATCGATTTTAATGCTCACTGGTAAGCGAATGAGCGTGTCCCGCAACTTCAGGTGTGGTTTTGATTGGATTAGCTTTTCGGTAGTCTTGCATGGTTACAGTGGGTTCTGACTAGTTTGTGTTGATGACAATTCTCAGAAGAGCAAACCAACCCAGTGATGAAGCCCACACGGTACAACATGCATATGGCTATGGTATGGCTCGTGCAAGGGTGCAATGCTGGCGATTCTCTTGTCTTTCATTACTCAGGTCATGGCTCGCAACAACGTGACTTTTCTGGTGAAGAGCTTGATGGAATGAACGAAACCCTCTGTCCTGTCGACTTTGAAACGGCGGGCATGATCGATGACAATGAAATTAACCGGACTCTTGTGAAGCCTCTCCCGCATGGCGTCCGCCTTCATGCAATTATCGACGCTTGCCACAGTGGAACTGTTCTTGATTTGCCGTGGCTCTGTAAGTTTAACAGGTGAGAGATCAGTCGTGCTGCTCCGTTCGCATTCTTGTGAAGCTTCTCATATGTATTAATCTTGGAAGCATTTGTTCACAGCCATAACGTAGGGCGTAAGAAATTGTGCCTTAATATCTGAAAGCTCTATGTTAGTGGGTACTTGACAAGGGTTTTGTGCCTTGCAGATATGGGCAGTTTACATGGGAGGATCACCGGCCACGGAACGGTCTTTGGTCAGGGACCAATGGAGGACTAGCATACTCTTTTAGTGGTTGTGATGACCATCAAACATCGGCTGATACTTCGGCGTTGTCTAAGGTCACAAACACGGGCGCAATGACCTTCTGTTTCATTCAAGCGATTGAGCGGGGACACGCACAAACGTATGGCAGTGTGCTATGCGCTATGCGTGACGCCATCCGATCAACCAACGTGAACTCGGGAATGGGAGCGGGGCCTGTCACAAGCTTGCTGCAAATGTTGGCCTCAGGCGGCAGCATGTTGCCAAGTACTGGTGGTCTCACACAGGTACAGAATTCGTTCTTGCAGAAACAAACCATAGCAAAGTATTTGATACTATGTGTTCTCTGTGCTCAAGATCTGCATCCAGAGCATGTCCATGTTTCGGTTTCTCTCTGTTGCATCTCTTGTTCATCCCATTGTTTGTGCTGTTGCATGTGGGTCATGGTTTAGAGGAACTATCAAAGGAATTTATCATATCTTTTGGGTGCATAGTACCACTCATTATCTTACTGATTTAACGTCACCTCTCGATACTGATGACATTGTTATCATCATTTATTGCAGGAGCCACAGTTGACGTCAGCTGCGATGTTTGATATCAATACCCCTTTCTATCTGTAGGGGTAGCCTTCCGCATGAGTTGTGTACAGGGTTTGGAGCTTAATTTAGTATTTACATGTGGAGGTGCCACTCGTGCTACCATATCATCACTTAGACTTGGAAAGATACTTGACGAGCTAGAGAGATTGAAGTACCAATCACTAATTTATGGTATTAGTTTGGGGCTTTGAGGTCCAATAAATGCGACCAGAAAGTGTACAGTGTTTGACCTACTCTGGTCATTTAGAACTCTAGTATCTGCTGAATTAATTTGTGCTTTAACTTTTCGTGCATTGACTCCTTTTGAAAGGAAATTGTACAGTAGGGTGCCAATCAATATGGCGTTTTTGCAGTCCCCAGGAAAAGACATTTCAGTGCTGCCAACTAAGACATTTCAGTGCCGCCAACTTAGACATTTCAGTGCCGCCAACTTAGACATTTCAGTGCCGCCAACTTAGACATTTCAGTGACACAACTTTGACACCCAATTCTTTGGCACAAGATCATGTCTACATTGATAACACGTGTACCAAATTTCACGGCCAAAAGATGCATGCAAAAATTTATATGCTAAATTGTTTCACATAGTTACACATGTTGGGAGATACGTGAACTAGTAGTAGATCTCCAGCTCACATGTACACCTGCCCTTATCCACATATAGATCTCCATGACATTGTCGGCATCTGAGTCCATATACATGGCCGAAGTTCATCAGGAAAATCCCAGACCCTCGCTGTAATGTAAAAAATATATATTCTTTATATGTGAAAAACCATATACAACTAGCATGTGATAATCATACACAACGTGTTTAAAATCTAACTGCAAACGATATCATCTTGATACCCCTCAAATTCATATCATAAAATTGCAATATGAAATTTATATGTTTTGACTTTTGATACAAATTTTATATAAATTTGATAAGATTATGATATATTTTAAAACTTATACATATTTTATATAGAAAAAAAATTATACTGTAAATATATATATTAAAATACAATATAGTGTACATAAAAATGTTATATAGTATTTGTATAAGTTAAACTTGATATGATATGCATTTAAAGTATTTCATATACATAACGATATAAATACTAAATAAAGTATTTTGTATACAAAAATAGTATGGGAAATATATAGATTTCATATACAAGTACAATATTTACATAAGAATGGAACCATAATATGTTACAATGTATTTTGAAGCCTTCAACATCTTTGTCCTACCAATAACATCATTTCTATTTCTGTGTGAAAAAGAAAATCATGTGGATCATAATCAATGGTGAGTAACTAATTTTTTCGTGACCATTTTACAAATTCTCAATCAACTATTTTATCAACTTTTTGACCAAATTTTACTATCAAGAGTCCAAAACATCAAGAAAATCCTTAATGGTTAAATTGATGTAAAAACCATCTGGAGTGTACTATTTGGTGGTGGGTAGCAATGAAGGAAAGTTCTTGGCAACCTTCGTCGTTTTTACTTGAAAATGCATAGATATTAAGGTTTCATTTTTCATGAATTATTTTTTTTCTGTTGATGGAATGATGCATGATACTTCTATCCACCATTCGGATTTTAGATCCAGATGTATTTTTCTATTTAGAGAATAAACTAATTTTCCTAAGAAATTGTCTAGTTTCTATATCTTTGCCATTGCAACTTTTTTTCTTTATCCAAAAGACCTCTATTACTTGTGATTATTTATGTGCCGTGACCTAACACAAGGTAGAACATATATCCATAAATTTTATACAATGTGTAATGGAAAAGTATGCAAATATCTTGAGTCAAAGTATGTTGACCCTGTTCCAACCGGGCCGAGAAAACCACACTGCACTTTTCAAATGCATGTATCTTACTATCCGTATGGTCAAAGTTTATGAAATTTTTTGAGTGTCACCTTGTAGTAGTTAAGGTGCAAGGAATTTTAGGGGTTAGTTGAGATCTTATCATTAAAATTGGAAATCAAAAGTTTTGTTTTCTTTCATACTCATTACACTAAATTCAGTGACTTTGAAATGTTTTTGGTGTGAAATTATGACGGTCCTTTAGGAGTTAACCCCTAAAAGCCCAAGTGTCACAAAATGGCAATTTGAAAATTTGGTCAGGTTCCTATGGTGTGAACTTCTAACATTCTTCTTCAAAAGTTTTATTGTAGAAGGACATTATTAAAACCTATGTGGGAAAATAATTTTTTTCTAAATCCGAAATCATATGAAAAAATTATAGCGATTTGAATTTCGAACGAGGAGAGCGGGCACATCGGGCACCTCCAAAAACTTTTGCTAAAATAGTCTATTGAATGTGAGATTTTCAATACTAGCAAGAAATATTATTTCCTTTCATATTCTTAAAAAAAAAATCTTGTCTTTAGTAGAAAATAGCGCATGAACCCAAGTCAGATATTTTCACATATTGCCACACATTGTCGGGCAAGGTACCAAAAAAAACTTCTTTCCACATAAAATTTAGAGATTTTAACTTTATTAACTTTTGATTTTTTCCACAACAATATGTGGTGTAGACCTTCATATTGACCGTTTGGATCATCAATCTCAAACACATTAAGTTTCTAAAAAACTAAAATGTGATTTGACAATTTTTGAACCTCCACTACTAGCACAGTTGACTTGAATAAGCTACACCCTTTTTCTACCTCTAAGAATTGGAGTATAAGGAACTAACATCATCCTAAACACAATAGTAATGGATTTAGACCTTATGTAGTGCAAAAATTTGATACCAAGTGAAGTCAAAGTCTGCTGATGTACCAAACGCAGGGAAGAAAATGAACCATTTGCTTGACTTCAAACACTATAATCTTTCAATCTGTGCAGTCAAAGTTTATGAAATTTTGAAGGGACATCAATAAAGAAGTCTCTATTGAGATCCTACGGTTAGATGTAGAAATTAAAAGTTTTGTCTCCCTTCTTAGGCAATATACTAGAACGGAGTAGTTTTGAAGTGTTTTTGGTGCGAAAATGCCTTGGGCCTTTAGGGGTTAAGTAGAGAATCCTTCTTTTGGGTATCACATGCCAGGCCTGTAGCTAGTCCATGTCCCGGTGTGGAATGGAATTTATCCATGGACATGCATAGACAACGATGGTGATTTGAGGCCAAATTTGAAGGTTTGGGGAGGAGTGGAGTTCGAATCTCAACTCTGATATTGGAGGACCATATACTGTTGGATACCGTATATTGGGGGACCGTATACTGTCGGATACCATATATTGGAGGATCATATACTGGGGATCCTATTTTGGGGGACCGTATACTGGGGGACTGTATACTGGGGGACCGTATACAGTAATTTGTTGTATGAAATCTTTTGCAATTTCATTGATTTTAATCCTGTCTTAAAAATTTTCATATCAGATTTTTATAAAATTATTTTCATATGGATTTGAGATATCATTTGTTTAAATCTTGTATTGAAACTTTGTGATACAAATTTTATATAGTAACGATATAATTTTTTTCAAAAGATGCAAACGATATCGTTTCGACATACAGAATATATTATACCCAAGAGCCCCTTGGAATGATATGATTTTCATATGCGAACGATATCATTCAAAGACCCTTGGATTTTTGTGATGTTGCTTTGCCAAACGATATGGGACATCTTCACATCTTCGGGCAACTTTCTAATTTTCTCATAAAGGTCATAATTTACAGCAAAAAGATGAGGGGCAAGCTTAAGTACAAGGCAAAGTTTCACTTTAACGATAAAGTGAAACTTCAACTTATACTCTTAAACTGGAGCTCCAAATTGTATCCAAGGGGATGATGATACCCATGCTCATGGATCCATTTATTAGACAACTTCACAACTTGGGGCACAATCATCCATCTTTAATCATCCTTCCTAATGTCACTGTCCCATATTGTTTAGCAATGCAACCAAGGTCATCTACCTACATAAAAGGCGTCAGCCTATCTGTCTGCCGCTCCCGGTCACATGACCTCTCTTTCTCTCGCCCCACCATCCTGCAATAGTCCAAATTCTATCTTCTTGCCCTGCCCGTGCAAGGTGGTTCTTGCCTTGCCCACGCCCCCCCCTCCACTCCCAAGACCGCACCCAGAACGTGGAACGATACATGTACCGATTGGGAGTCTTCTGTGAACCGAAGCTCTCCGAAGCTCATTTTCATCACTACCGCAACCGAGCCTCAAGTGTTGAAGAACGACGGAGAGAATCATGTTGGTGCAGGAGTTGGGATGCAATCGTAGGGAGATCATCAAAGGCGAAGTGCAAGTCTTGGAAGAGGTGCGCAGGCTTTCGCTCATTTCCTTTTTGGTGGCTTTTTTCACGTTTTCGGTTTGATCAAAGCTCATGTGTTTGGTTCAAGCGGTTCGGGTCACGGTTTCCGCTGCTTTGTCGAGCATTTGATTTGTCTTGATGTTTTGGATTCTTGATTTGGCTTTTTTTGGATCAGAGCTTATGTTTTCGGTTCAATCTTGAAGTTTTGTAGCATTTGGGAGGTCTTCATTGTTTGGTGATTTTTTCATGGTTTGGGTCTATTTGATTTGACAAATTTTCTGTCAGAGCTGAAAACCCCCAAGATCGCACTTTGAACGTGGAACGATACGTACGGATCGGGAGTGCGACGCTGCAAAGAGTCACTCCAAAAGTGGACATATCAAGACAGACGAACATTGTGTGGTGAGCAATTTGTAAGTTTGGACGTTGGCATGAAATCATTTCTACAAATTTTGTTGTGGACCAATCTAGGGTTTCTTTAGGATTTCGAGCTGAGAGTAGCTTTTGTCGATGATACCAACTTTCGGATGAAAATGTGGTCACTGTGCTGAAATTTGGGGTTTTTGTTGGTGGGATTAGACTGTGTAGCAAGAATGGACTGGAAGAAGGGATGTATATTGCGGCCCTCGAGCAACAGGTTTGTTAGCGTTCACTGTTGTCACTGCAATTGCATGTATCAGATGGGTTGCAAGTTCTTTCAGTACTAAAGTCTGACTCGGTTGATGTGTATGTGGGTTCCATAACGATTTTCTCCTGGTTTGTACTAGATGTAGATGGGGAGGTTTAGTCCTATCATGATGATATCATATTTGCGAGTTCTGTCACAAGGGACCTCTTATCATCAATGGAGGACAGGCAGTTTCTCTCGAATTTGGATCAACTGTAGCCTGAAAGTGTGGGCTCTGAGCCCCGAAGCAGAAGTGTTGATGGGAGATCATGCCGGTTATGTTGCTTTTCTCCTGCGGATTCCCTTGAACACTGAACAATCTGGGCTTCCATTTCCAATTCGATGCAAGTAGTTTCCGATCCGAGTTGCGTATGCAATGACAATCAACAAGTCTCAAGGGCAGACGCTTCCCAGGGTTGGCATTTGCCTCACGAAGAACGTGTTCTTCCACGGTCAGTTGTATATTGCTTTCTCACGTGCCACGGCTTCTGAAAACGTCATTGTTCTTCTTGAAGCAGAAACCGTTGAACGGTCTGAGGATCAGCTTATACGTAACATTGTATACGAGGAGGCCTTGCGCTGAAGGCCATTGATGCCACACATAAGATCAATGGGTCCTGTGATGTAAAACGTTGAACTCCGAGGGATGCAAATTGCAATCTAAAATATAATAAGTCAAACAAATTTTATTCTGAGGAGCATTAATAAAAAAACCTTCCCCGGTCGGAACGACAGGTACCGATACTAGTTTATATACAAGAAGAATAGGAAGGCTTAATAAACAAAACAAAAATAAAAGGAAAGGAAAAGGAAATCGATTCAAATGAAGGAAAAAAGAAAACTGATGCAAATGAACATAATAAAGAACGATAATTAGAATAACTTTTAGGGTGTTATTTTGAAGGAAAAAGAGAGACTACGTTAGGTCGAAAAAATATTAAGCTTTCTCAGAAAAAAATTAGGTTGAATTTTTTTTCAATTTTTTATTTTAAAAATAAAAATAAAAATAAAATTATTACATAAAAACCTTTCCAAGGGGGCCTCCAATGCACCTCCTTGGTACCGAGGTGCTCCTTTGGATGTTATTTGTTCTGTGGTTGTAAGCCTGAGTTAAGATTTAAACAAAAAAATAAACTAAAGGATCAATGGCAAGTTGGTGTACTGTACAAGCTAGAACCTCACTAGAAGCATAAAAGCTTAAATTCCTACTTTACGGATATCAGCCTCAAGTGAAACTCCAGCCCACATTCAAACTTGCCCATGATTCTCTAATGGATTTCAATATCTAATTCTATCTTAGACTTTATGCACAACTCAACTTGGGTTGCCAAATGATATGGGACAAGGACCTTTTTGGACAAAATCATTCATCTACATTAATCTATTATCCATCATCCATCTACATTCATCCAAAAAATGTTAAAATAGTTGATTTTATGGTTTAAAAGACCCCATTTTTTATCATTTGAATCATTTTCCACACAATAAAATAGGTCTCTTAACGAAAATGAACACCCAAAATCACCCAAAATCCCTGGTCATAGGGTTTCCAACTTCCAATAAAATCTTTTTTTTCCTCACTGTTCACTGCTCACTACTCATTGTTCACTGTTCACTGCTCGCATGTTAACAACTCTGCTCCCCAATTGGAGGATGTCAAACAACTTCCTTGAATGCTTGTGTATTTGACTTGCACAACGAGGGTGAAATAAGTTCGAACTAAGATGAATGATATTAGAAAATAGCTCACATGTCAAACAATCCAATTGAATGTTTAGCACAATATCAACAAGCGTCAAAGTATTAAATAATTATAATGACAAAATTATCACTTAGAAGACGATTCATATAAATTAGGGGAAGAACAAAACAATATGTTCAGTGAACTAAATGATGGCTATTAGAAATAAACTATGTTTGATCTTATACCTGCACTTGAATTGAATGATTCAAGCCCGTTGTCAAGCAGAGCTAAACATTTTCATTTTAAGATGAGATTCAGAGTACTCACAACAGCCACACATTACCAAAATAGGGACCCATGATACAAATATTAAAAATGTTCAATGGTCCGATTACATGCAGGCTACCAAAAGTACCTCAACTTGATTGTATTTATTTTGATTTACATTGAATAGAGGTGCGACTGCAGCATAGTCCCAAGTAGGAACCTCTTGCGTTTCAGATACTTCTCCATTTTTACAAGTCATCATCATCTTCATGATGTTTTATACATTGTTTTACCAGAAGTTAATTCTTAATTGTCCATCTTTCTAAATTCAAAGCTGTGATGATATATCTTTCATATACAATGTACATGAAATGTGTCCTTCTATTCATTTGTACTCCTACATCATTAAAATACTAGGAAGTTTAAAAACACTTTTGAACACACACAATAACAATAGTGAAGTCTCAAAAGCGCTATGAAGTTGTGCCTAGAGAGATGACAACACTTATTTGCTTAGAAATAGAGTAGATGTACGAGTGGCATGCATTTGATGAACAAATGCCCACCGATAATATAGATGTTGTGATCAAAGAAGATACAAATACTCCCACCAAAAATATGAACACAAATAAAGCCACAAATCTGGGCCCTACATCACTCACCATGCTCAGGACAAAGCCTTTGGAGAGGAACAACTCCGGCATTGGTGGAACATGTTTGGTTGGTATGCTTAATGAGATTTTTAAACAATAATCAAAGAATTTTCATTTCACTGCACTAAACATCGCATTTAGTGTCGTCTGCACTAAATACGAACCCTTACACTAAATGTAAGAATTACAATTAGTGTAATGACACAACATTACACTGTATGTGAATGGCAATAAAAATGGGTGTTTTTTTTTTACATGTGCACAATTAGTGTATGAAAAAGCTTGTCGCAGTGAATAAAATCACTATTAGTGTATGAAAAAGCTTGCCGCAACTAACACTAATTGTGAACTTGTTCGCAAATAGTGTAGTAGGGTAATTACACTATTTGTGTGACTACACTTAATGCGATGTTTAGTGTAGCAACATGTACCGAAATGGAAACCAAAACAAAATGATCATTTTTCTGCCAACAGGTACCAAAACAAGAATTGAAACAAGATTATTGCAGGAAAAGTCAAATTAAGAAAGAGGATTAGGTAAAGGAGAGGAGGAGGTGCACATGCTTGACAAGCATTTTCCTAATCAAGGTTTTGAAATTTGAAATGTACTCACCTTCTTGCAATGTGCTTGAATCAAGAATTGAGTTATTACTCCTCCAATACGGACAAAGATTTTGTGTCTATGTTATACGGACAAAGATTCAAACAATTTTGACCTACTTGTACTATATTGTGCATCAAACATTCACCAAAATAGAAGAAGAATATCCAAAGTTGCAAAACCAAATTGTATTTGTAGATCTCCCTTCTCCGCTAAAAGTTGTAGACACCAATCAAGTGTCTTATAACGCAAGCTTTAGAACTCTATGGAAGATCTCACTTCATTTGAATTGAGTGTAACCACACTAATTAATATGGAATTACTTTGATTTTAATCTTTTGGTAAATTTTTTACAAACAGCACGACTTTCTATAATTTTTACTAACTTTAAAGGGGAGCATTGTACATATATTTGGTAAAATTATTCATCAAGAGTAAAAACTTATAGCATTTATAAATTGATTAGTAGTATTTATGAATTTATAATTATATAACTTTATTTATGATAAATAATATGCATTTGCTGCATGATTTTTCTAACATTGCTACTGAGTTTTCAATTGCTTTTTCTTCAAATTTTGATTATATAACCTCCAAAAGGTATTTTGTATACAAAGTACACATTTCGAAATTGGGCATATAATTAAAAAGTTCCAAAAAGTAATATCATATTCATATATGAATAACATATAATTAGACTAGAGATATGATTGTTTGTGGTTGTGGATACTACTTATTTTTCCTAACCATACATTAGATAGAAAAACTAAAAAACTAAAAATATAAATATAAATATAAAGAATCATATTAAAAAAATATACCATGTGTTAATTGCTATCCAATTTTACAAATTTTTAAATAAAATGTTTTAACTCACATACTCTATTTTCTATATCTAAGCCATTTTGATGTTTTTTCAAGCAAAATTTGTACTCTTTTAACTAATTTCTTGCTTATTTGCATGGAAGTTCCAATTTTAATAAATCAATCTTTTGTACTAGATAATAGTAGGCATAATAATATGTTTTTCTCCTCCAAATAATTCCAACCACCCCATCACATTTTTTCCAAACTAGAGTATACTTTGAAATTGCTAAGAATAAATTGACCACCTTCACATTTAAATCCATGTTTATCTTTTGTTAGTTTTTCATTGCTCCTATTATAGGTGCCCAGATTCCATATGCATTGGAATTATGATCGTATTCTTATGAAATATGTTATAAAAGTCATTTAGTGGTTGTATAAATTATGATACTTGAAAATCCATCTTTTTGTTGAAGATCAATAAATTTGGTTTGTCCCAAATTGGAAATTAAGCTTCAGATGCTTCAGTAGTAGTTTTCTAAAATAACATGGGTGTCAAAAATATAAATTTCTTGTAGTAAAAAAATTCAACTCATTTTATTGATCTTGGTATGTTCTCATCTCCTAAGAGCTCCATACAACTGTTATGCTAATGGTAATGGGATGTATTGACTTTTTATTGTACTGTATAGTACAACATTTCCTGAAGGTTCTGCAAAGTTGTCAGGAAGGAGGCAGCTCTCTACATATCATTTGGACGTACTCAAGTTGTGTGCCATCAAGTGTCTCCCTTAAATCGAAAATGCGTACATTGGATGTTTTGAAAACATGTGATTAGTAATTACGTATTACGCAACCAAAATGTCACTCATTGATGTTCTCTTATTTGATATTAAGCCTGTCATATTGAACAGAGAACAACTCTAAGAACACAAGCACAGAGTAGGAGCCTCCATGAATAGGGAGCAATGAGCCACTAAGGCATCAAAAAATAAGGTTGCAGAGCATCATTGGTGTCTGAAATGAAGAGCGCAAGGCATAAGGTAAGCCTCCCTATAACCAACAAAAACCCATAGCCAACACCTATAAATTTTGGGGTATATCCAACCCTCTTCCATCCCATTACCACCAACTCACCTCCAAATGAAGGTTTGCTATTAGTCAAGACCCTTGCTTTTGGTCGTTGGTTATTGGGGGTACCTACTGTTGGCCACCCACTAAACATGGCTGCACAATTTGAAAATTCATATCTAATTCAATTTTCATCAGAAAAATATGAAATCACTTGGGTTGGAATTGCAATTCTATTGGTTATCACTGAAAAACAATAGTATAATTATATCCTCTCTCCATATATGCACATTCCTTAACTTGTTGGTTTTAGGGGGGCTTACCTTAAGTGCTAACGTAGGGGAAACATGAAGTAACCCATTGTTGGTGAATGTGGGATGAATAGAAAATGTTTGTTAGAGCATGGAATGTTCATGAATTCATCCTAGAAAGGACAAAGGAAAGCACAAGCACCTAATCACAAAGTAAGTCAATGAGCTATATAATTGTGTATTTAGTTATTCACATGATATGAAATATGTATATTGTGGAACTTTCTTAGAATAGGCAACATGCATCCATTAACTATGGTGTATTGTTTGCAATCAACTATTGAAGTTTCAATCATATACGCCTTCACATCTTTGCCAAAAAACTATTGGTAGTATCAACATGGTATACATTATTTGTTACATTTGGGTATTATCTAGTATGATCATAAGAAATTATGTCTATTTGAATGCAACCGTATAATAAACTTAGAATTTTTGTTCACTTGCATGTGTTTAGCAATTTATGACCCCTTACCTTAAGATTGGCAATGCTACATTGAATACCTTAATCCGTAAAGGAGCATGAGAATACATAACTCAAAAACCATGCTACAAATGGCAATTTAGTATAGTTAAAAGAATTTTAAAATGAATGATCTTTTTCCATAGCCAACAAATAAGATTTTCATATATTTAGTTGATTCTATAATTTCATTTCAATGTGGTTTTTTTTATTCTTTTTAAATACTATATAATTAATTAATTAATTAATCGAGGACTAACTGAAAATATGATATATTCTTCTAAATAATGTTATGGTGGATTTGTGAGGCATGTAGTTTAGATTGAATTAATATCCGGGTAATTTATGGATTAATGCATAAAATTTTGAAAGCTGAACTTTCTTGTATATATGACAACCTTACTCTTGACCAATGGTAATTGCCTGAAATATTGAGTCACCTTTATTTACCAAGAACACACATTGAAGTACAATGTGGCAAAATATAGTGATTGATGACTTTGTTTTAATTTATGTAATCGAAATCAGCCCTAAAAACCTCTAAATTTCTATTATCAATTCCAAAAAAAGAATGTGGCTAAGATTCATGAAAAAACATGACATTTCTTTCTTCATCTTCAAGGGCCATTTAACCTAGTTCTAACTTGAGGTCAAACACCACCAAGCTCTTCTACACTTCATAGAGACTCTACTTGAGAGCACACTAAACTTTTCCACATCTTATAGCTATTATGTATAAATAAAAAATACTATTGTTAACCTAAAGTCCAACATCTTCTTGAAACTTTGAGTGAATATACAAAGAACTCATATACTTTTGAATATATATAGCTAAGACTCAAATGAGGATGGTTGTAACAAAAAAATCAAAACTTTAACAACATCAAGAAAATGTAATTTTTGTACCTTCTTATCCAATCAAATCCTCATCATGCCATAAAATTATTTAGTTTTATTATTGAGGTAGCTAAACTCTTCTACATCATCAAGTGGTGTGACATGGAATCCATAACAAGAAGGATATACCTTGGCATTATTGTAGATCTCACAACTTCTAATGCACAATGCCATCCATGAGGGCCTCCAAATGAGGATTGCTATCTTGTAAGCGGTAAATGGTGAGCCGTGAGC
This sequence comes from Bryoerythrophyllum caledonicum, assembly GCA_963971425.1. Taxonomy (NCBI): domain Eukaryota; kingdom Viridiplantae; phylum Streptophyta; class Bryopsida; order Pottiales; family Pottiaceae; genus Bryoerythrophyllum; species Bryoerythrophyllum caledonicum. Next base: position 25,473,403 of record OZ020518.1, read on the forward strand.
ATTGAGCAATTAAATTTAGGGTTTAGGATTAAGAGTTTAGGGTTTATAGTTTACATTTAAGGTTTTATAGTTTAGTAAGAGGCACCACTTTCATACTTTTCAAAAAAAAAGGAAAAATAATTATTTTTCTCCTATTTTTTTTTACTCACCGCTCACCGCTCGTCGTTCACCGCTCACCGCTCGTCGTTCACCGCTCACCGCTCGTCGTTCACCACTCATCGCTCGTCGTTCACCGCTCACAAGATAGCATCACTCGCCTCCAAATCTCCCACTTCCACTTTGTAAAGAATTCTTATCTGATCAGAGAGGGTTCCAACAACAGTTAACTAGGTGTTTAGGAAGCAATAAATCACCTAGGCATCAAAAGCAAGATTTTAGATAACAATGTCTAAAATACCTTCAAAGTGTTAAAATAGGAGGATATATAAAAGGAACCTAAAGTAACTGTGGATGTGGGATGAATAGAAAATATATATTAGAACATGGAATATAAATGACTAGTCTAGAAAAGGAAAAAGGAAAGCTAATAAGCACAAAAGCAAGTCAATGAATTGAACAAGGGAAAAAGACACAAGCCATCCCTTCAATTAGAAAACTCTAGATATGACAAGTTCTCATTCTTTAGATACACATGTTGGATCTTGAAAGATTATAAAGTTTGATACATGGAAGTACCCACCCTAACTCTTTAGGTTCCAAACCAAACCTTATTGCAATAACCTCTCTTTATATTTTCTACTAAACTCCTCTTCATGCTTTTGAAAAACCAATTGAACTTCTCTGATGCAATAGCCTTACTTGAGAGAATTTCTATTATCTCTAGAAACAAAGGTCTCTTTGAATAATCCACATCCCAACATCTATTCAACAACTCCTTTATCCACCTATCTACATATTCTGGAATTCTTGGTCTTTGTCTATTGACCATGAAAGCATAGTCACTTCATGGGTGGCCTTAGAATGGAAGTTTCTTTGGCATGACCTCATAGCACATCATCCCATACTATATGCATCTGCTTCTTTTGAGATTACCTTTAAATCCTTGCTTGCAACCTTGTTCTTCAAATCTTGTAATATCTCACGTGCCACAATAAATCCATTTCCAACAACCCCAACGAAATACTCAAAGTCCGCCACATAATATATGAGATGTAGTTTGACATCCCCTACATAAATCAATACATTTGATGCTTTAAGGTCCCTATGAAGAATGTTATGGTTGTGCAACCAATCCATCTCTAGTGCAATTTCAAACATAATCCTATCAACTTTATCTTTTGAAAATGGTCCATGATCATTTTCAATGTCCAACAGTGCACAATCAATCCGGATTTGAAAATTTTCATGTTCTTTCACCATTAGAAATGCAAATCTACGATCATCCACTAGTGTTTCACAAAATACATCACAGTGCAATCGCATTGGTGGAGGTAGATCACGCTTATCACAATCCGCATTTTATGCCCACCATCGAAGTACCCAAGAGGTCATTGAGCTTCTAATTTGCACAAATAAGACCTATTTTAAACACCTTCAGCACTCACTAACCTCCCTTCTCCAAATCTCTCTCATTCTTCTTTGGATACCTCCAAATGACCTTCGCATGAAAGAGTTCAACTTCCCCCCCCTTTTCAACTAGTAGCTCACAAGCCCTTAGACTAACTTTTGTGTCATAACTAAATGCCCAAAAGAGTTGATCCCAAGTGAGGTGCAACTAAAATTTCTAAAACGGATCGTATAGAACTCAAAGGGTCAAGAAGTAGTGTACTACAAAATTATTTTTACACTTATATTAAAATTGTTGAATCACTAATATTATTTTAATATATATAAACATACAATATTTCTTTACTAATTATTATGTAATGTTATGTATAATATATCAAATATAATAAAAATTTATTACATACTTGTATATTAAAACTTCAATATTGACTATGGTGTAATACATTTTTTTTAATTATGTATTGTAATACGAGATATTCTCATATACTTATTTTTCATATATGTAGTAATTTACAATTAATTTTAACATACATACTATACATCATAAATAATATCATTATAATATGAATAACATGTTTATTAAAATATTTTACCACATTACCCAATATCATGGAAATGTATCAAATTTATGAATTTTCTAATATGAAGTAATATGTGTCCAAAACAAATAAAGTATTTAATGGTAAGTAGCATCTAAAAGATGACAAAATGAAATGCGTCCGGGATAAAATATCACAATTATCACCTTGTCTTGTCAGTGTCAAAAGGTCATCCATAATGAGATCCATTTTATTTGACATTACTTTAGATCCACATAAATGTCTATTTTTTCCATTTACAAGTTGGAGAAATCAATGAGTATGGATAAATTATTTGAATCAGAAGTAAATTTAGAAGAGAAAGCATCTATTCAGAATAGCATATTTTAAGTTCTTTTAATTAAATAAATAATTATAACCGTGACCAAATATAGTATCAGCAACTTCAAAACATCTAGTGTATTTTGACAAAATATCTACTCAATTACTCTTTTACCTACAAATGTCCTGGGATGCATCATGCATCCTTGAAGTTGATACCTTAGCTTACTAGAAAAATATATTCATGCAACTATTATTAGCTTTGGATATTCTCACTACAATAGAATTTTTAGTTTGGATGCATTGACCAAATTATCTATTGTGAATTTAAACTAAATTGGAACATCTATCTATTCAATAGTAATCAAAGCACACGTCTATTTTAAAACATTCAAGATTGCATAAAATAGAATGCATTTTCACTCAAAAGAGAAAGATTACTTCTTGACCTCTAAAGGATTGTGACTGTTTCACAAAAACTACTCCAAAATTGCCTTTTAAGATGAGATATTATGAGACTAATTTAAACAAGATTTTACTATTTTTGACCATAGGCTCTTAAAGTCTAGTACTACAAGAAAACACTCGAAAGATTTTGAGAACTTCAACCACATAGATTGTAAGATACATTCATTGTAAGAGTGGAATATAGTTTTTTTTCTACCATGCCTAGATAGAGTCAACGTAGTTTGACTAAAGATACATTTCCATTACACATTGCATAAATTTTATGAAACTATGTTCCACCTTGTGTACGGTCATTGCATGCCAAAATCACAAGTAATAGAGGAGTATAATTGTTTAGGATGAGGAAACAATTTGTGCAATGTCTAGGGGTATACCATATTCTAGGGTAGGATTAGGCAAAATTTAATCCTAAAAACAATTGCCGTAAATTTTAGGATAATTTTTTTTGAAAAATAATTCTTTACTTGGTGAAATTATTTTATATGAATATTCATTTTGCCAAACACCTATTTCAGTGTTAAGTAAATATTCGGCACTACAATGTTAAATCTGACTCTAGCGTACGGTAGCACCAAGCCTTTTTTTTAGCATGAAATTCTAAATAAAATCTAAATCAATAATAGTTGGACCAAAAATCCACGCCATATATGAAAGCATCATGCCTTATTCTAATAGGCCTGGGAAAATTTTGAGAAAAAAATGTATTATTTGATTTTTATGTTGTTTCTATGCATTTTAATTTAAAACATTAAGGGATGCCAAGAACTTTCCTTCACCACCGCCCACCTCCAAAAATTGTACTTTTTAACTCTTTAATACCTTGCCCAACTTTGTCAAAGTCCAACCTTTGATGTTTAACTCTTTAGCACTAATAAGCTTCAATAGGTTTGGAAGAATCTACAAGTGTAACGGATCATGCACAACATCATTTACACATAGGGTACATTTCATTGTTAATCCCACTTCACATAAATCATTAGAGCTTTCCAATGCTTGCACCAATGCACCCGGGAATTGTTCCATTTCAAGTGTAAAACCTAGTGCCAGACCCCTTGCAACCAATAAAAAGTGCAACTTACACGAGAGGAGATATTACCAGAAACAGACCAAAAACGACCACTTTGGCACTAAAGGGTTAAAACACCACAAATTTTTCTTGATAAATCCATATTTATTGAAAAAAATCCTCACAACTTAATACAATGTTTAATTTCAATAATTTTTTAAATATTCATTTTCCAAAATTCAATTTTTAAGAACCTACCTTTATTTTCAAAAGTCCCATGTGGAAATCCATTCCCTCAAGGTTTTGGATATAGCCTTGAAATGTGGTAAATGAAAGGGGAAATTAAAAAAAAATAGTGAGGAAAGTAGTGCACAATAGTGTAACTAGGTAAAAATAAGGAATAAAGGTTAGGGACCAAACCAGAATCGTTAGACAGCGTAATCTTAAGCACTTCTCTGGAGATCGAAGTCCGGAGCATCCGGAGAATGTCAGAATATTCCGGAATCCGGAAACGACATCATTAGCCCGACATCATTGATGGATGTCCATACATTGTGTCATATGAAAAAGGGGTAAAAAAAAGAAGGCGTCACCATTATTCTTTGTCGTCTACTACTTTCTCTCTCTGTCTCTCTTCTTCCAATTTACCATCTTCTGCTTTATTTAGTCCGGAAGTACTTTGGTAGCAAGAGCTTTTGAGAGGATAGTGCGTGCAGGAATCAGAGAAGATTTGCAGCAGTTAGTCCAACATCATGGCGGGATCAGGAGACCAAGCTGCCAGGAAACAGAAGACCTCTAGTGCCACCGCCGAAGCTCCCACCATATAGAAGGTAATGCTGGATGTCGTAGTCTAGTGGTTCGTAATTATCAAAGTTAACCGAAATTAACCTTAAGCGAGCCCACCTAACCAGATCGTTTCCAAGGATTTTTATCGTGCATCAAACTCTTTAAATTTTAACAATACTTCACACTTAATACCTCAGCACATTCCGGAGGATGGCTTCCCCGGTACCAAGTTAGTAACTGTTAACAAGTAACCACAAGTGTTTCAGTTAAACTCTATTGAGCATTAGAGTAGTTTTCCGGTGAGTTTTTACAATGCTCGGAAAGTCACTCCTCTCCGTTCTCGCAGTCCAAAGGCTATAATATCCACAATCTAACCCTACACCTTGAAAGAGTTAAAAAGGTTGCAACCGATTTACCAATCTTCACAATCTATAGGAAACTTGTCCCGGTAAACCGTTCACGCAAGGCCGGATTCCAACTACAACCACATCCAATGAATCAAACAAAGGAGATATAAAACTCACAACAAGTTAATGCTAAGTAAATCATATAAGCAAGACAACCTTCCACAAAGATCGTCGGAACTCGTCCACTGCAAGGGTAGAAATCCCGGAATTCTCCGAACCCAGGCTTAGCCATGATCTCTCTCGATGTACCAAGAAGGGGGATATCACTCATCATCCCCACCAATCCAAACACTTTCTACTTAACGCAGGCTATCATAAATAGCCGTGGGCTTCCTAGATCCCATCCGGGAAAGCAACTCTTTATGGTCCCACCGGTGAAGGGTCTGGAGTTTAGATCCCAGATCTTACTGCACCTATCTAACCTGGATATCCTACACCCTCGGGAAGTCTCTACTCACACTCAATCACATATCACACAACAAGTCACAACCTTACACACCTAGCAAAGATACACTAGGAGGACTCAACTCTCTCCCGGTCTACTCACACAAGCTCAATAAAGACTCTAGACATAAGCAATGAAGGCAAGACACGAGCAAATCAACAAAGAGAAGAGTACTTAACACAAGAACCCAAGGCTTCTTAAGTACACAAAGGCTACTAGCTATCTTCCAAAACTAGATCTCCAAAAGGTGAAAATGGCATCTAGAGAGTGCGCTAAAATTAATAGATACCCTCTAAAACTAGATCCATGTAAGGGAAAAATGGCATCTAGATCCTAAAATGAAAGGTAGCCTAGTCACCGGCAGATTACCGATAGATCGGTAAACCGGAACACCGGTAAACTGGAAGACTCCCGGTGCGGGATCGGTAAACCATTTCCTAACAAAAGTAAGTAGCCGGACAAACTACTCAAGTGGTAGTGACTAGGTGCGCAATGGGGCCCCATCAACATCACTACTCTCACCCTAGTGTTTAAATCTAGCAACTTTTAACAACATCCCACCAACTGGTGGGATAAATCAACAATAACACATAAGAAGAAGAAGAACACTGGTCCCCAAAGGGGGCCGGCGTGAATAAAGTGTCCGTTCATTCCACCACTAAGTCCATGCCCACCGGGCATGGATTAGTAGTATGGAACTACTTCCCCCTTTCGAGGGTAGACACTATGTACCCGGTAACAAGTAACCAATAACAAAGGATCCTAGGTCCCAAAAGTCTCCAAAAGAGGGAGGGCGTGTACTGTGAAGTGTAAATGTAGGTCTATGGAGGGAGGTTCGATGCATCAGGAAGGGGTTGGTTGTTTTCAAGTTTTCGTTTACACAGGAGTATCGACATAGCATGTTGAATTGCAATAGTGTTAATATTAGAAAAAGTGGTTTTGATTGAAGTGATGGGGATTTTAAATGTTTCTTCAAGGGTTGTCATTGAGGGAATGAAGGTGGTGGCTCTAGCACCCGTGGTGATGACAATGAGGGGGTCTACTTTCCATCCTAGTGCTTGAATATCTTCAAGTAATGGTTGGTATTTGTTTCTTTTATTTGCAATAGTGTCCGGAGAGAATCTATCATTGCAATATGTGAATTCAATAAACTAAATAGTGAGACTCGGGTCTATGTGGTTTGGTGGGGGGTCTTTGTATCAAAGTCCTCTAATACATAGTAGGTCCGGTTTGAATCTTGCATTGCAGTGGCATCTTTTAGTGCGACAAATGCATGGTAGTAGCCAAGGAGGGACGGTATTTTCTTGTGGGTTGTCATTAAAGGTTCCGGCATTCATGAGAATGAAGCACCGGGATTTGGTTGATGATACAAGTAGTTTACGAATAGCCCATACGGCTTTGTTATGTCTTTTGACAATTAGTGAGTGTATATGGGGGTTTTGGCACTTGAGTAAGACATGTAGCCATGTGTCCGGGTCCGTGGTGGTGCAAATTGGACATGTTATTGTAGGAAATCTTTCTATTCCGAAGAAAAGTTGTTTGCGGGCATTTCCCATGTATTGTCCGGTGCGGAATTTGATTAGGCATGTGATTTGTGAGTTCGTAATTATGGGGTTTTTCCAAAAATTGTTGGACAATGCGTTGTGAATATTTGGGTTGCCGGTCCATTTATCAATATTGGGGAAATTTTCTGTGAGTATTTCCAGGTTATTTACAAGATCATGTTTTTTCTAGGTATTTGTCCAAGAATCGTATGGGGCCTTTATCGGGAGTTTCGCCCATAGAGGGCCATTTATATCTATGAACAATAACACATAACATATAACAAAGGCTCAACTAGAAGATCCATCATGAAGAGTGGAGTTATCTCCCGGTAGATCCATGGAAGGATTAATCGGAAGATTGAGTTTAAAAACTCAATTACCTTCCTCAAAGTATTCTCTTTTCGCAATCCCTTCCCACTTGTTCGGGTCAATCTTGAAAAGCGTACATGTTCTTGGTAGAGTTATGTTGTCTGGGATGGACTTAGCCCGGATGTACCTTGTATTTACAACAATCACCTATCGTTAATAATCACAACCTCCGGACCGGTCCGGAAAACATAAGTATACCAGACAACCGGTGTACTTTCTCCGGAAAACTTTACTAGACTAACGTGGATGTAGATATCTCACATATCTAGTAACACGACAAATAAAACAACATCACAATTGACCACTTTGAAGAGGTGACTTGGGAAACAAGAAGTTGGAAGAAGGTTTCCTGGTTGACCGGGAAGACCGGAAAAAAGATAGGAAAATTAGGCAAGACCTAGAGATGAGGGGGGAAGTGGAGAAAACATAAAAGAATATTTTTGCCAAACGGCCGGACACTAAAATAGACTCGCAAGTGCAAGAAAGTAGACCTAGGACATACAAGGTCTAGATAAAGTCCATCGGTGGACTTTTCTCTAGACCGGAGAGGATGTTATCGGAGGTGACCCCGGTAGAAAAAAAGAGAAAAAGAGTAAACAAACAAGGAAGTTTGCACAAACAAGAGAAACCCAACATAGGCAAGAATCACCTTTTCCGCCAACTTATTGCCACTTCCTTATTGCACCCGCAACCTCTGTAAACTCTTGTCTCTTGAATCTTCTTGCCGTGGCCACGAACCTCCTTGCACCACCAAATCCTCGTCCACCTTCAAGACACTTGAAGAAGCCTCCCAAAAGTCTCCCTAATCACCTTGAAATCTCCTTCACAAATCTCCTTCTTCAACTTCTTCTTCTTCCACTTCTTCTTGAAAACCCCAACTCAAAAAAAGACCCAAATAGAGAGAGAGGAAAAAACTATGAGAGATAACTAGAGAGGAAGATAGAGGAGAAACTTTGAGGGGGGGGAAAGAATTTAGAGAGGGAGGGAGAGAAGAGAGTTGCTGGAGAATGAAGAAGTCTGGAAGGGGGGGTCAAATTCGGGGAGAAAGGTTATGGCCGGCTGTTGAGAGGGGGTCGGCTGCTGTTGCTCGGGTGATACCCAGGCAGCCGGGTATCAGCTATACCCGTGTTGATATCCGGCCAGGTTCATGCCCGGGTTGATATTCAGGTATTTATTATCTTATTATTTTATTATATTTTTATTTTTATAATAATTTTTTTAAAAAAAAAATTTAATTTTTTTTTTTTTTCTTTTTTTTTCCTCATATAAAATTTAGTGCCCATACATGGAGACTTGAACCTCTACAACAACAATCTTAAAAACCTAACAACTATTACTAACACTACTAAGTATACTATCTAGTTGATGAAGACTTTGACTAGTTAATTTAGTCTTTAAGTGATGATTTTGACTTTTGTTCCGGAGATCCTTCCCAGGCATTCTTTCTAGGTCTTTTCGGGCACAACTTCGGTAGTTTTAAGGCCCGATTTTATCACTACTTTAACACTAATAAACTAGTTAAGGATTCACCGTCTTTCACTAATTATTATACAACCTACTTCTACGTAATACTAACTACTTTTCCGGTTACCTAAGACTAAAATTCACAAATTAACTAATTTTTTTGGTTGGGGCAACCAAGTGGGAAATTCAGACTACTAGACCGGCATACACAGCGGACGAGGAGGACATCAACGTCTTGGCACACTACCCGGAGATTATTGGGTGCGTCGGCCTGATGCAGGTGGCTTGGAGGATGAAAGACGAGCACCTAGTCAATGAACTTATGGTTAGTCCAGACAACTAGTTCAACAGCAACACATTCAGAGTTCATCTGGAGCACTGGGCTGAGTCAGAATGGCTGCATACCTACGACTTTCGGGACGGGGAAGTGAAGATAGCGGAGCAAAAAGATGGATTGCTGGAGGGGGAATTATTCCGGAACGCCAACCCGAAGGACGGATACAACGCGAACGACCTTCGCGACCCCCATGCTCGCCTCGTAGTAGGGTTTCTGAACTCCATCTTCCATTCAAAGAAGCCGAAGAGGATGGTCTCCTAATGGGCGTGCACGTTTCTGAGCGCCATGAGGGGGAAACTCTTGGTTGATTGGGCCGCTCTAATGAACGACCTAATCAATCAAATGATTTTTAACCTCTGGAAGGGGAATAAGGCCGGAACATCGCTGCCTTCATATTTGATGCATTTATATGCCAAGCATGAGGTCCTCACCCCAACGGAATAGGACATGTACGTGGAGCTCCTCAACATTCAGGAGTATGGAGGACCGAAAGTCGAGTCCGGAGAAGAGCAAGACACACTTGACTCTCCACCTCCCCCTCAAGCCACGAACACCCGGAAGAAGAGTAGGTCAGTGACCAAGGAGCCGGAGCTAGAACTTGCCATTCCAAGCAAGCCGGAAGAGGAGAATACTGATCCGGATCATGGCCTTACGGCAACAACAACTAATTGGGTACCTCCGGCTGAGCTTCCGGAACTCACCGGAGATCTTCGGATAGATATCATAGAATTGCTGACTCAAGCGGCGCACCGGGTTGCCCTATTGAACCAGGCAAATTCGGACGGCGTCGAGGTCATCAAGGAGGTCCAGCATGACTTGGGAGTCAAGGAGATTTTGGACATCCTCCTACGGGTGAAGGAGCTCCGGACTAACGAGATCCGAAAGAAGGTACTAGTAGACCAGTAGGCTCCACTCATCCGAGACCAGACAAGACTCCAGGAGCAGCTCGATGAGGTGAAGGCTACCTTGGCAATTGTAGAGGTAGCGCAAAAGAAGGTTGAAGAGCGGGCTGTCACTTCAGTCCGGGCATTAGCAGAAGTCCGGACCGCGTTCAGTTTTTCGGTCGACATGGTCAACCGGAGCCTCCATTTACAGAAGTTTTGGAGAAGGAAGGAAATGTGAACCGTGGACAGATTATCTAGTTCTTCCATGGTTGTTCCGGCGTTCGTCTGTCCGGTAGTGTCCGCCCGTCCGGCTCTCTGTTCGATAAAGGCTGATGTCGGTCCAGTAGAAAATATTCCAAAATATTCTGGTACATTCTTATATAGTTGGAGAATATTCTTTGGAATATTCTAGGCATCAATCCGGTAAGGGTGCTGTCCGTCCTGTCCGACTATCCGATTGTCCGTCCGCTATCTTTGGGCCCTTATCCGTCTATGTAGACAACCCTAGGTTTTTCCTTGATCACGGCCGGAATATGGAGCGGACTGGGGTGAATGCAGGAGTTGGTGAAGAATCTACGTCCGCAAAGACCAGCGACTCGGGGAACGCAGACTACTGAAGAACCAACCACTCCGGTAAGAATCTCCACCATTGCAGATGTGACAGGGCCGTCAGGGAATCTAGGGAGTTCTTGGCAGTAGGAGGGGACATTGGCAACTCCCGACCTTGCCTCTCCTATGAACTGGAGCAAGATGCCCCTTCCTAGCACGGAAACGCTCAAGACCTAGAAGAGCATGCTTTCGGAGGGACTCTCGCAAGAGATTCATCCAATCTTCCGGCTTTCCTCAACATCCCCTCCTGACGTTTGTCGGCGGTCATCTTCACCGATAATGGCGCAACCTATGGAGTAAACCGTCAAGCCCAGCCAAAATTTTCTTGATCTGATTGGGAGGCAGATCGGAGCAACCGGAAAACCGACATCTGTGTAGTCTCCGGATAAACTTCTAGCATCGAATTCCAGATCTAGGTCAAAGTAGCCGAAGCCAACCGGAAAGGAGGTAGAGGAGTCTCCTAGGCGTAGGAGCTCTAGGCTCAAGGGTGCTCAGAACACTCCCAGTTAGACTTGGGTTTGGAGTCAGGAATTTTGTGCTCTCCTTAGGCGACTATGAATCTGGGTCTGAGATCCAAAATTTTTGGATCTGAGCCCGGAATTATCGAACTTCTGGAGGTAGGGCCTTTTTGCTAAGATGATAAGATTTTCCGGATTTCTCGCGGATAAGGTAGATTTAAAATTAGGAAACTTAGCTAGTACTTAGTGGATGAGTTTTAGGAAGCTCATCATCTTGTTTCTTTCGCTGAGAACGTTTTCAACTTATCACTATGTTGGCTGTCTAAACTTTGTGGTGTTTAGTGTTTTCTTATTAGGAATGGATCCATTGCGGCTTGTGGTGTGGTGATTAAGTGCTTTCAAGGTGAGTGTTAGAGTGTTTGCACTTGAGGTAACTGATTGGGACTTGCATCGGGAGAATGCTCGAAAGAGCTGGAGAAGAGCTTAAGGAGAGGCCTGATATTCTCCACGGTCCGGAGGTAGCCAAGAGGGGAAAAGACGTATTGCAGGTGTACCTAGTAGTCTCTAGGGCACGGAAGCTCCGTGTGACCCAAATTCCGGTTGAGGCCAGAATCTACCCCTACAATAGAAAAAAAGCCTTATGTGTATGTTTAGAAGGAATCCTCTTTGCAAATTGTAAAGCTCACTCGGTAGAATCACCATAGTACTCACTGGAATGTCGTTGTAGTCCAGACTCGCCTCGGCGTGACCGCGTCCGGAGAGCTATCCGGATGTTGTGAGACTGTGGGTCCAGTAGCAACAATCGTCCACCGGTTATTGGTAGGGGGAGTCTAGCCACTTTAAATTACAAGGCAGCGGGTGTCTAGCTACTTTAAGTCACAAGAGAGTGGAAAACCCGACCACTTACACAAATAGGATCAGTGGCGTTGCGGTCACTCGTTTAAACCGTCCGGAAAACTCTCTGAGGAGAAACAAAGATAAATATAACCCCCTTATAGCTGTCCGGAAATTAGTTCTGGAAGCTATTGTAAGAAGTCCGGAATCCGGAAGGATCCGGACTTCTAACAAAGGAATGAATAGGAAAGCTAATTTGTGGAGTAGTGTTTGGTAATTTTAGTTTTTGTAGTATATGAAGAAAAGAGCAATAGGTCTCTATGGGAACAAAATCGGAGCGATTTACTTTGAAAGCATTTAACGACAATTGAGTGCGTTCCGGAGGAATACCGACCCGACGACTTGCAACATCCCAGCTAATTCAAAAGGTCTTAGGTCTTGTAGAAATTAAAGCATCATATATAGAATGGTCTAAACCTTATTTAAATCTAAATTTAGTGTATCTGTTTAATAACACTATTCACACAACAAGTATGGTAATTGATTCCAACAAATGATTTTCTCCTATTTTGAATTAAAAACCATCTTTCACAACCTAAGTGAAATCATCCATCGTAATCACCATTCAACATCACACATTGTCAGTGGTAGTCATGTCTTTGAAGAAATAGAGTTTTCTTGAAAGTACTCAGGGTTTAAATCCTGATTGTCACCCCACAACGCTGATATGGGTTGTACTGTACACCTGAAAGTCTACTTGTTTTTTGAGAAACATGGTGGTTTGGTTAATTTTAGGGTTTAATCCATATATTTTGGTCCTTTGTCAGTCAGCCAACATGCTACAGGGTTAATCATCTAGGCACAGTCACCGTCCAAACATAGATGCAAGGTGGCATTGATGACTCCAAATGACTAATTTGATTACATTAGCTTGTTCCATGCGCTTGGCCTATAAAATATGGAGGGTGAGACCTTTCACCCTGCAAATATTGCCGTATTTAAATCTCACCCTGCTTTAGTGAATAGAGAAAGACACAAGGTCCTAAAAGGATGCTGCAACAGGTCTTCTTGGCTGACACAAGGCAGCCACCCTTTTAAACTCAGACTTTCAGGAAATCTCTAATATCTCTAAGGATGCTGTGAAGAGTATCATGAGACCAAGAGAATATTATCTCTAAGAACTATTGGTGTGACACTCCTTTTTACAAATCTCGAACGATGTGTTAAAAGTTGCACTTTTCACATCAAAATCAGGAAACAAAGGTCAAAACTTAGAGATTTGCAAAATATTTTGTCTCAAAACTTGAGAATGAAATTGTAGAGTTTTCCAAAAATTGGGCACCCTTCTTTCAAAGAGAAACTGCCATGTCTATACTTCCATTCAGATCTCTCTATTTACCCTGGTCGTGTGTTGCACCAAGCCTAAGCCTGGGGAGGTCCATTTTTCTGGCCTTTTAACTTTCGGGGTTCTAGAGGCTTTTCTTGGAAAAAAATTGCTCGTAGTGGGTCCTGCGACCCCAAATTAATATTGGAGGGCCTCCCTTTGATCAAATAGGTGCCCCCTCCAGCATAAAAATAGGTGCCGGTTTTGTCCCTACCCTCCCCCACCCTTTCAAGCCTGAGGCCTGGGGCAACGCTCGACCTGGGTATTTAGGCAAATCCCTTCCATTGGAGAAGCTGACATGGCAATTTCTCCTTGAAAGAAGACCCACTTGTGAAACCTCCACAATTTATGATGCATGACACCAAAACGCTGGATCACTGTTGTCAACACTTGCCATGTCATGCGTCATAAATTTTGAATTCTCCCCATTGGTGTTGTCAACACTACCAAATTTCCAATCCAGCATTTTGGTGTCATGCACCATAAATTTAAGGTTCGATACATACCTGATGTATTAAATTTTCAAGCAATCAGCAAACTGTACTCATGGAAAGTCTAAGTCTGAAATCAGATATCTTATGAAGTTTTTTAAGAATTCATCAATTTGCAATCATTGTATGTCATGCCATGATGTATGACAAGTTAGCATATGTCATGCCACGATGTAAGAACCATAGCATATGCCATGCCACGATGTATGACACCATAGCATATGTCATACACTGTCACTGGCATCACACCAGGGCATGGAGAAGTTCTTCTCGTTGCTAATAAATTTGGAGCTCCATTTGCATGGATCACCTCCATTACTCTTTGCACATTGAGTGTTACACAGGCAGGATTCTTCACACTTCCTACTTGGTTTCATATATTGGGTTTACACGTGATTTAGAGAAGGAAATTAACTGATATCAGCTCAGAATGTCAAGCTATGAAACATTTGACATACATAAAACTGTGCACATCTTTAAATTGAGAAACATCTAATCGAGAAACACAGTTGAAAGAAGGTCTATTGAATGAGAGAAGCCATGGGGAGGACGGGTAAGCAAGGTCGACAGGGTTTGCGCTTTCAGTTGTTACCCTCCCTTCAAAGATCCAAGTTTTCTATTATAGTGAGACTTTGTCTTCTCTGCTTTCCTGTCTTGGTGAGAGGTGAGACCACTCTGTTTAGCTTATCACAGTTCTTCGACAATGACAGTACCGTCACGGCTCATGGGGACGCCCAATACAACGAAGAGAATCATTCCTACGTCTTGAATGTCAACTCGGTTGCCACTTCAACAGGGTCTTGTGGATTGCTGCTGTATGGACGCAATGACGTGAGGATTCAGAACATTGCGGCAGGGAAATTTGCTTCTTTCAACACCTCTTTCACGTTCAAGTCCACAACTCCACCACAGCAGCTGGTTTGGGATGATCTTAATACCACGACTACGGACTCGAGATCAAACCTGGGTTTTGCGATGGCCACCAATAATATGAAAGCGTGGGTGCTGATCTGGGCAGAGAAGCCTGGGCCTTGCAGCTTGCTTCTGGAAGAGAAGTCTTCCTTCGCGGTGGACTTCAAGACCGACTACAATGACAAGAAGGGCCAAGTTAGCAACAATTTCGTTGGAATAGATGATTACAGAGACAGGCCTGTGTATCGGCCTGGATCTACGTACAATCTTTGTGGTAACAGGACTCACTGCTCATATCTTACAAATGGAGGGAGTTTCACAGCTTGGATTGATTATTCTGCGGAACGCTCAATAATTGAAGTGCGGCTTCTGAATGGATCATATCCTCATGAAGGAAAGCCTCTCGAGCCTTTGTTTGTGTATCCAAACTTTGAATTACCACCGGATATAGGTGAGTCCATTGTCATTGGGATTTACGGAAGCTCTGCCGAAAATCACATAGAGGCTCACGAAGTCTCATCATGGACCTTCTCAATTACCAACGTTGAACACGAGATGGCGTCAGGAAACTATTGGGTTGCGCCAGTTTTTGGAGTTAGCGGCGGGATTGCAGCTCTTACAGTTCTTGGTGTCCTCTCTTTGTGGCTTCGAAAGCATTGGAAAGAGAGAGGAAGGGGTTATGCCGCACTGAATTCTTCCGTTTTCTCATACAGAGAGCTGCTCAGGGCAACCAAGAACTTCAGCGAAAGTGAAATAATTGGAAGAGGCGGATTTGGAACTGTTTACAGGGCTTCATTTGGGGATACTAAGCTGGCTGTGAAACGTATCCATTACGAGGCGAAACATGCGGAAACATCGTTCCACGCGGAAATCTCTAGTCTCGGCTTGATTCGGCATCGAAATGTGGTGCAGTTGCAAGGATGGTTTCATGAGAAAGACCGGTTGTTGTTGGTTTATGAGTACATGCCGAACGGAAGCCTCAACGAATGGCTTTACAAGAGTGGTGACCGTTGTGAACCAAGGTCAATTCTTTCATGGAAACTGCGACATCGCATTCTTAAGGAAGTGGCGACTGCTCTCGAGTACTTGCACACACATTGCCTTCAATGTGTTCTACACAGAGATGTGAAATCAAGCAATGTGCTGTTGGATGCAGATTTCAAAGCACACCTTGGAGATTTCGGACTTGCGCGCTTGATGGATCACCAAAAGAACGACAGGACAACCATGGCAGCAGGTACTTTTGGTTACATGGCGCCGGAGATGCCGTACACTGGAAAAGCAACAAAAGAATCTGATGTTTACAGCTTCGGCATTTTGGTGCTCGAAGTCGTATGTGGAAGGCAACCTCTTGATCTGCAGGCAGCGGAACCGGAGGACATTGTATTGTTATACTCAGTTTGGCGTGCTCAAGAAGCTGACACACTCCTCAGAGTTGCTGACCCACGGTTGCTTCGAGCTTCAAATGAGACCCAGCCCCGTTCATCACATGACCCTCGTGCTTGTAACCACTACAACACGCCAAATATTCTCAACGCTGAAGACGATGATGTTGAAGTCGAAGTGGAGAAGCTGATTCAGAATCTCCTGCACCTCGGACTCCTGTGTTGCCTTCCCAATCCCAAGGTTAGACCGACCATGGAGCAGGTGGTGCAAATTTTGCAACAGATTGATGGTACTGGCAATGTTGATCACGTGATCAAATTTATGCCGCCACTACCCAAGACCAAGCCCTTGGGACTCTACACGTCGTTGGAATTCTCACAAACAGCAGACTCTACCATACAAGAGTCTCTGCCTGTTACGTTTTCTCGAAGTTAAAGAATCAGATCCAACGTTGATGAGGTCAGAACTTGGTAGCTTTCAGCAAAGTCTGAACTGAGTTGACTACAGTCAGAACTGAAAGCTTTCATCACCTCTCTAATTATGACATTTAGTGTATCCACACTAATCGATCTATCAATGCTAAAGCTTTTACTTTCGATGGATATTTTTACCATCTATATTTACAATGATCCCCCTCTTTGAGTACTTTTGAGCTCTTGGTGTAAATATTGTCAAAAGTAAAAAATTATAGCACTTCCAAACCATATAGATACACTAAATGTCATATTTAGTGTTATGGAGGTGTCATGAATAGTTCAACATTGCTCAAGTGGCGGGACTAGTGCCTCTCCTTGCAAAATGTATAAGAAGCAACTTGAATTTGTTTACTTCCGTATTACTGGACGAGTGCTTCTCGTTGCTTCTAAGAGCATCTCCACTGCATCGATACAGACCAGGATAATTTCCTAGCATGGCGAGCAGTGGAGTGTGGGTTGGCCCACTTGCGGCCTTGGCTCAGTGCCCGAACAAGCAGGATGGCAACGGCTTGTCTCCGACATGGCGATTGAGCTTCTTTAGTTGAGCCACCAAGTTATGTCGGGTTGACCAGCAAGGTATTGTCTACCGCGTGGCATGAAAGAGCAGAGGCGGGGTTTGCGGTTAGCAAGACGAGGTTCACGGCCTGACTTTGGCAATGTGCGGTCGGCTTCATCCTCCGTTTGCCCTGGCAAGAGGCATTCTTCACTGGGACATCCCCCAGCCTATTGAGTCAGGTTATCATCTCCAAGTGGAGATATTGGAATGCAAATTCTAATGCATTACTTCTAATGCAACAAATATGGCTTGCCTTTTTTAATCAAATAGAGCCGAGGTGATTTCATGCTATGGTATTGTAATTCTACTCCTGTCTTTGATGCATTCAATGTGTGCTTTGCAACCATAAATTATTGTACCAACATTGCTACTGTACACTAATGATGTTCATTAGTGTTTGCAACACTATTTTCGAACTTAAACTCTAAATGTCAATTACCCTACTAATGTAACAACATTAAATGTCAATTTAAACACTAATTGTCAATTTCTATAACTTTTGCTCTTATTACATTTTAACATATTGACATTTAGAGTTGGTTATGTAACAATGTCATATGCCACATTTCATTGCAAGTCACCCAAATCTTGCCACATGTCAAAAGCAAACCTTCCATGTTGGGCTGATTTTTTGAAGGTTGGATTTTTTTGAAGTTTGATGATTTCGGGGGCAATTTTTGTCCAATTTGAGAGTTTCTGGTGCTTATCTGAACTGATTTGAAAAGACGCTTCCAATGGCACCTTACCCATCTTCAAATTCGTCTTAAATAAAAAGTTATAGCAAATATTTTTCGGCAGATTTCTTGAGTTTTGGTTGAAAGTTTGAGGAGGCATATCTTTATCAATTTTGCACCAATTCTATCGAGTGAAGTGACCAGCTTACGTGTTTTTTCAAGGAGATTCCATCGGTATACGGTACATCTTTTAATTCGTCGTGATGCAGAAGTTATGAGCAATTTTGTTAGGCTGATTTTTTGACATTAAACACTAAATGTAAACAAATTGACATTTAGTGAAATTCAGGTCATAGGGGTAGTTACACTATTGGTGCCACAACACTACACGAAAGATGATATTTAGTGTTAACCACACTAATTTGTTTAAAAGTCCTATAAGTTTTTACTTTTGATGAATATTGTTACCAACTATGTTAACAATGATAACTCTCTTTAGATAGTATTGATAGTTGTGCCCTTGGTAAAAATCTTCTTCAAAAGTAAAAAGTTATTACATTTCCAAAAACATTAGTGTGGTTACACTAAATATCATCTTTAGTGTAATGAACATCATTAGTGTAGAGGTTTTGTCACAGTGTTTGTGAATCAGTTGATTCACAAACCAACACAATGACTTGAGGTTTGGTGTCCAAGTTTTTCTTGGGTGGCTTCAGGATGGGTGAAGGTGTTGCCCAATGTGCATTGCTCAAGGAATAATTGATCGTAGTTTTCTTCTTCATTATTAATTGTCTGGGATTTCTGCGATTGTTTTTTATGAGTTAGAGCTTTTAATAAAGTATGGCGTGTGATTCCTGTATTGCAGGCAAATTTACCAGAGGAGCAACTGTCGCCATGTGTGTGGATTTGGTTTACCAGGTAAATTTTTAAGCTACAGTAGTGATTGAGTGTCCTCATCAACTTCGTATTGAAATTATTATTCGTTTTTCCTAGGGTCGCTCTGATTGAGTGTTATTTGCATGATATTTGGTGATATTAT
Source organism: Bryoerythrophyllum caledonicum (assembly GCA_963971425.1). Lineage (NCBI taxonomy): Eukaryota > Viridiplantae > Streptophyta > Bryopsida > Pottiales > Pottiaceae > Bryoerythrophyllum > Bryoerythrophyllum caledonicum. Next base: position 25,492,298 of record OZ020518.1, read on the forward strand.
GTGCTATGTGCAGAGCATATGTTACAAGCTATTGGATCTGGTATTGATCTCGTCAAGAGTATGTAAGGCTTCATATTTGATACCCTTTTTTATTTTTTATTTTTATTTTATTTTAGTGCAGTCTAATAATTTTGTAGTCAGATGTCTTGTTTCATAGATAATTTATCGCAATAATAAGTAGCCTTCAGCTTGGTATATGTCTTTCTGGTCGAAAGTGCTACAACAAGACTTCAATTTTGCAAGTAATGATGAAAAAATTGTTGTCTCTTGATCTTGCAAGTAGATTTTTTTTAACTTGTTTCCAGAAGCAGTCTTTCTAATGAAGTTTATTAAATGAGGGTTTTTAACTTTGACTAGTCTCATGTATCCGTTCTTGTAAACAAAGGCAGGCTATGTGATGACTTTCCCTCTTCATATGAAAAACACTGAAAGTAGGCTTCAAAAGCAACCCACAGTAGAAGAGACACATGCTCATCCAGGTTTGTCTATCGTGACATTGTGAGAGCGACGTGTCGTCATGACGCGTCGTGTAATGACGGACCCTCTTGCCACGACACAATAGGGCCAATGTAGGGTCAAAGACGAGCTTTACCCCTATGAAGCGTAACTTAGTTACCTTGCCATCTTAGGTGGCAATGACATCCTACGTGTATATCATATTTTTACATTTAGGGATGTAATGTTAACCCATCGGCTTAAAATTACCTGCATTTGCATTTTGTGGCTGACGGGAGATTGGACATGCGCGGTGTCAAGTAGAGAGGAGCGAGTTTTGAGAATACGCGAGGTATCTGGCTACAACTTTTTATAGTCTGCTATGGAGTTCTATCAAATCTTGTAATCTTCAGTCATGAGTCTTCAGTCATGAGTCTTCAGTCTTCAAACTCCTTTTTGTTGGCCTATCGTGTGGTGGCTCTAAATGGGTTAATGGTAAAGGAAAGGTGATAAGAACCTGCAGCCTTAGACGGATAAAACGGGACGGCCAGACCACGAGCTGAAACCGTCCGAAAGATTGGCTCCTAAATTTCAAACCCACGGTGATCCGCAATCGCGCCTCACCGGTAGGAACAACATAAATACGACCATGTGGGTGATCAACCCCACCTCGCCGCAACAAAATTTACAAAGCAGAATTGAAAAGAACTAGCCTCCAAATCCGGTTGGGAATAACAAAATAAAGACAACGAGCCTCCAAATCCGGCTAGGAATAACAAACCAGAAGCCACAATACACGAGTCTTCATAACTTCTTGCCTTCAAGTATTCAAATCTTCATGTGTTCAAAAACACAAAAAACTCAAAAGAAGTGTTAAAAAACCCAATGGAAAAGCTTCCACCAAGGCTGTAACCTTCAAACAGGTGCCACAGATGGCTCAAAATTCCAACTACTAAGTGTAAAAACTTTCTAGAAAGTTAATATAAGTAACTAACACTCGTCCAAATTTCAAGTCATTTTAAACTATTGTCCAAAAGTTGTATGAGTTCAAAGTTTTGCCCTTCTAGATATTCAGTTGCTCATAACTTCTTCCTCAAAACTCCAAATTTCAATTGTAACAGCTTTCTAGAGAGTTATAACAATAACGCATACGCTTTTTAAATCTCAAATCATTGTAAACTACTGTCCAAAAGTTATGGCTTGTTGAAACCTCTGCCCTCTCAATGGAAGGCCTCGGGTTATTACAATTACAAACGTTCATAACTTTTGTAATACAACTCTAATTAACTTGAATGATAAGTTTATGAAAAGCTAAAAAAAGTTTTATAATTCCAGAAATTTTCAAAGAGAGACGCAAAAACTACAAACTTTGGTGGCCGCCCAAATCTCTACTCTTCTTCATTTGGTGGCAGCAGACCCTCCTCCACTCACATGCTTGTAACTCTATTTTTACAACTCTAAATCAAGCGAAAACAATCTTTCTGGTAGCACATCCCAAAGAGAAAAAACTCTCAAAATTTCATTTCAAAATATTTTTTACAACCAAAGTTATGGCCTATCAAACTCTTGATTCTCTACACCCACACACACTTCACTCCAAAGCACACTAACTCTTTTTTCCTCAAAAAACCGACTAAAAGAGAGAGAGAAGATGCTTATCTACCCTCTAGACCCCTAAGGTGGATAAGATCGGCCCATGTGCATATCACCTAGGCTTCAAAACACCCATTGGCTCTGGAAAAACTCAAAAGATAAGTATTTATTTCTCTTTAAAGGTCGACAAACCTTTAAAGTTCTAACTAGGAGGTAAACTACCCTCTATCTACCATCTTTTAATTTCTAACATTCAAATGGAACACAAAATAATTACATTTAGTACAAAGCTTCAATCAAAATCAAGTAGAGGTAAAAACTAAAGTCAAAGAAGAGTGCTACTCCATCTGCAAGAATTTAAGGATGCGCTTGATAGTAATTCCGATGTAATTTGCATGTTGAATCTTTGTCAAAGGATTCACTGGCCCTTCTAACCAACGACAGTGGCCAGCGCTTACCTTGATTGGCCTAAGTATACAGAAATAATGGTCTTCGTTCAGGCCCTCAAAACTTCCTTAAAATGTCACTTCACGGTTGCCCGGTTCAACTCATCCAGTTTGAAGCAAGATTACTAAAACACGAGCGTCCCTTTGTAGATTACCATGCCAACGCTGCTCAATACGAGGCTGCTTCATCGGACGAGAAGATCCAGATTCATCTTGTGGGTGGAATGGCAATGGTGTCGAAACCGCCAACTGGGATGGTTGAATTGGCAATTGAGACAAGAAAAACTCTAAATCTACCTCCGGTTCAGACTATAGATCTTGTGATTCCATAAAAACCTTCCAGTTCGACATTTTAGTTCGAATTTCAAATCCAAACACAAATTCTAAGAACATAAATGAATACTTCGAATTGCTGATTATTGTTTACGGCTTTCGCCTTTTAAACAATTCCGTGAGCAATAAGCGTCACTTTGAAGCTACTGGAAGCGTCACCTATAAGTTTCGTCCTCCTAATCAAAGATCTTTCTAAAAAGGTAAACAAGTAAATGTTTTATACATTGTAGATATTTACATCAGGACATCGGATGGGGCGCGGATGGAGCGCGGACAGGGACTACTAATGGGAATTGCGGATGGTGCGCGAATCGGGCGCGGATAGGACCTGATGATGGGAACTGCGGATGGTGCGTGAATGGGGAGCGGATGGGATGGATGGGGACTGCGGATAGGTGCAATTAGGGCGTGGATTGGCGTTCTGGGCTTGCCATATACATAGAATAGCTCAGGGGCCGCATGTAGGTATTTACCTTTCTAAGCTTGCACCTCCTTACTAGATGGTCAATCGTAGTTCGACGTCTTATCTTCGCCGTCCCAGGATGACATTCCCCAACCATACACCCCAATGTTTATTGCGTCGGTTTTGTCTTTTGAAAAATGAAGCATAACATTGTTGGGACTCAAATCATTGTGCAACAACCGTTGAAAATGTATCACATCCATGATGCACATGAGTGCCCATGCTAAATATGCCCAATTTTTGCGATAAATGTACAATTCTAGACGGGCATCGAGGTTAATTCCAGCACTTCTAAAAATGTCATCCCATGCTCCTCATTGTATTTAGAATCAATTCTCGAAACGGATGTTAGTGAGCCACCGTTCTACCATAGAATATATGACTCGCACGTTCTTTTATCGAGGAATTGAATTTTGATAACCCCCGCATGGTCCACTAGACATGCTAGCGCCTTGATTGATTGTTTCTCCCAGTTCTTCATCCTCGAATCCTCCTTCATTGTCTTCCCTGCAAACTCTATACTAGGTGGAATGCAGCTCACATCTTCAATGCTCACACAATGCACAATTCCAAAGCCACCTTCATAGTTCCTCCCATCCAATGCCTTTATCTCCGCCTCTTATGGGAGCCACACCACCCCTTCGTGACCTCTAGTTGCAATCCGCACAAACAAATCACGCTCAATCCAAGGGACATTTTAGCACAATCTCCCGCAAGGCTTGACTTTCAATACCCCTTCCTTAATTTCTCTGCCTTTACCTTCAATTCTTCCCACCCAAATATCACGCGGCCTTTCCTTTTTAGTATCTTGGATTGTACCACCCAAAGTGTTACCACGGGGTTGTAAATGGCGTTCAGGGAGTATTCTATTATCCACTCCTTGTAAGTAAACCGGCGTCTATCTTCGGCCGATGATTCTTCATTAGCAACGCCCTCAACAACCGTTTTCAGTCTCTCCTCCCAACGATTCCAATTCAACAGCACCTCGATTCAAGTAGCGTCTCTCTAGTTGATCTAGGTCACGGTCTTTATACCATGATAATAACTCGACCACAACCTTGGTCCTAAAAGGCTTGCTCATCTGATCTAGATGAGAGGTCCTTGAACTTTTCTTCCCGTGTCCGGAGTCCTCCGAAACGGTTGGCCATTTGCCCCATCCGTGTCGTGTTGGATCTGAAGGTTTGCTGGGAACTAAGGAATTCGATGCCGTCAGTACCACATGATGTGAAAGCGGTCGTATTGATGGGGCTCTATGCTCGGAATTGAGACTGGAGCCACCTGAACTACGACCTCCTAGGTTTCGATCCCCAACCAAACTTTGTGATCCTCAAGACCGCCCAGCTCCACATGTTGTTGCAGTTCGTAGAGGCAGTATTCCTCCGGAATGCACCCAATCGTCACTATATGCTTCCAAAGTAACCGCTCCGGTTTCGTTCCCATAGGGAACTAAGGTTCTTTTCCAAATGGCAAATACTCTAGATTAACTAAACTACCACAACAATCGTTTACATATTAGCTATATTCATTCTTTACTTATGTATGGGAGATCCAGAGTCCGGATTTTGTACAACGGCTTCTGGAAAGTAATTTCCGGAAGTCCGAAGGCTAGTTTGATTTGTCTCTATTCCTCCTCAGAGAGGCTCCTGGAGTTTTTAAGCCAATGGCCGGAGTCCACTGATCATGTTTTGTGTAAGTAGCTGGATTTTCCACTGCCTTGTGACTTTAAGTGGCTAGATACCCACTGTCCGGAACTTATAGTGACCGAACACCACTCTCCCTACTCTGCTAACTGATGATTTGATTGTTGTTGCTAGACTTAGACTCGCACGGCATCCGGATGGACTTCCGGATGCGGTCACACAGAGATAAGTCCGGACTACAATAACATTCCGGTGAGTGCAATTGTTATCCTCCAGAGATGATGTTACTACTTCGTCAGAGTACCCCGTCTAGACCTACGCATTAGGCTTTTCCTATCTTGGGGGAAAACTCCGGCTTTGACCGGAATCCAGGTTAACACAGATTTCTCCGTTTCCTAGAGACTACCAGGAACACCTCTGCACTTTGTCCCTTCCCCTCCTGGCTACTCCCGGACCCTGGAGTCTACCAGACACACCTCTGCAATAGCCCTCCAGCTCTCCCAGGCGATCTCCCGACATGGACCTTGATCGGTTTCTCTCTTTAAGGAACTACTATCACCATGCTCCGGAAAGATACAACCTCTTTCACATGAATGGATCCGCTACTCACAAAGTATACACCTCACACCAAGAGTACAAGAGAGCAAGTCTAATACAAAGGAGTGTTGTATATTAACCAAGTGCGAAAGACAAGATGAAAGGTTTTTTACTACTAAGTACTAACTAAGTCCATGCTAAACTTAGCCTTCCTCTTGGCTATCCTACGAGAAGTCCGCTAGATCTAATCTAAAAGATCCGAGAAATCCGGAAAGGTCCTAGATCGGATCTCAAATCCTAAAATCTCGGAATAGTTCTGGCTCCGGAATTTCTACTCTAACTACAAAACTGGCAGTCGATTCCGTTAGCAGCTGGGTGCACTTGGGGCCCCATCTTTAATCGGTGCTGATCCGGAATCTAAACCCAAAAATTGCTAAACCTAACTAACCTAAGTCGGAGAACCGGGTCCCCGATTTCTCCCACTCCTGCGGGAGGGGGAGATCTCCACCGGAGCTCGCTGCTTGCCCTTCGCCTTCTGCGATGTTGCCAGCGAAAGGGTGGTCTTCCGGGTCGATGGTCCACTCGCTGACAAAACCCTAGCCACCGAAGTCCTGGCGTCCGGCGGTGGAGGGGGCTGTTCTGGCGAACCTTCCGGAACAGGCGGTGCTGGTAGTTCTGTCTCGGAAGCTGACCTGGTCTCCCGGACCAAGTCTCTGTAGCTTCCAGATGGACTCCTTGGCCCGGGCTCCTTCCCTCCGGACTCTTCTTCCAACTCCTCCCCTCCATACTTCTGGAAGTTGAGAATTTTGTCGTACTGCTTGACCTTCGCCGGAGTTAGCTGCTGGTGGTGATAGTAAAGGTGTATCACATATGACGCCAGGGATGTTGCCGATTTCTTCACCTTCTGGAGGTTGGCCATGAGACGGTTGATCATCTCGGTCATTAGCGTCCTCCAGTCTACGACGATCTTCCCCCGGAGTGCTCCGAGGAAAGTGCAGGCCCACTTTGCCACCACCCGCTTCGGCTTTTCCGGATGGATGATAGGATTTAAAAACCTTAGCATGAGCGGGGCATCTTTGTGCCGAAGGTCCTGCAGGTTGTAGCCATCCTTCGGGTCCGTCTGTCCCTCGAATTCGTAGCCAGGAATTCGTCCCGCCGTTCCACCACCTTGGTGCGGCCGGCCCAGAAGTCGTGCGCCTGAGACCATTCCGGAACTCCTCAGAGTTCCGGATGGGCTCTCATCAACCCTTTGTACTTCTCGTCCGGAGCGCCTACAAGTTCCCAGACGTAGACCTCCTCTCGGAAGCCCCAGGCAACTTCGAGCAAACCGTCGCACCCCATCGTCTTCAGGCTCTCCTATAGCGTGTTGTACTCGTCCGGGTCTGCTAGGATGTCTGGAATGACGCAAGTCAAAGGAGGGAGGGTAATGGCCGGCTCTTTGACCCTCCGGCCACGCCCATCTCTATATGTTGTCTTCTTCTTCGCCATCGGGACCGTCTTCATGAGTTCTGCCTATAACCTCACAGTCTCTCAACGTTGTCCCTGCACGCACCGACCTCACCAAAACTTGTTTTGGCCGGAATTTAAGGTGAACTTCTGGCACCATGTGGGAATGGAGTCCCACACATGCCCCCCACATATCCTCGCGATCTCGGGGAGATCCTCGTGTACCTCTTGAATGTGATTGTTATCCACGAGAATTACTTCGTCCGAGAGCAAAAAATTCTTGGTTCATTCCGATGCCTCGTTCCCCACCTCTCTCGCTTGGTCGACATCCGTTGCCTTGGCCTCTTGCCAAGGTACCACCACAGACACTATTAATAGCCGCAATAGTAGATGCCATTTCCACCTCATAAGCTTCATGGAGTTGCATGTTTGCATCTTGAGAATGCATCTTCTCATCAGCCATTGTTGAAAAATATATTAACCGATTATTTGGTGTGCAAGCAGCAACGTGTATGTGAGTGAGTATGGAAAAAAACTACCATGGTTTCCCCTGCAATTCATCACTCCAAACTCTTGTATCGTCGAAACCCGTGCAACGTTGCTCATGCAACAAAGTCTCAGGTTCCGATTGAGCAAGGAGTGGAGGGAAAAAGTGACATTGTCTATGGCCTTGTTGCCTTTACATAGGCTCCAAGGGTTGGGAACATTGGGAACCGTGCGGTCGGAGAGCGGACGGGGGGCGGTAGCGGCGCGGATGAGGAGCGGACAAGGACTGCGAATGAAGCTGCGGATAGTGTAAGGATGGGGGCGGGTGGGACTGCGGATGGGAAGCAGACAAAGACTACGGATGGGAAGCAGACAGAGACTACGGATGGGAGCTGCGAATGGTGTGTATCGTGAGCGGATAGGGGCGGATGGGTGCGGATGGGGAGCAGACATGGACTACGGATGAGAGTTGCGGGTGGTGTGCGGATGGAGAGCGAGTGGGGGCGGGTAGGGATTGCGGATGGGTGCAGATTTGGCTTGAGGATGGAAGCTGCGGATGGTGTGCGGATGGAGAGCGTGTGGGAAGCGGATGGAGGCGAGTGGAGGCTGCGGATGGATGCAGATAGGGCGCAGATGGGGAGCAAACAAGGACTTCAGATGGGAGCTGCGGATGAGGAGTAGGTGGGGATTGGATGGGAAGCGGATGGGTGCGGATAGGGTGTGGATGGGGAGTGGACAAGGATTGCGGATGGGAGCTACGGATGGTGTGCCGGTGGAAATCAGGTGGAGAGCAGATGGGGCCGGGTGAGGACTATGGATGGGGGGCGGACAGGGCCAACGTGTTATAGAAGGCAGAGGAGTTCGAGGTGGCCTTACTATTTCTCACTCATCAAGACTCTCTGACGCACTTGTCTCTACATTGACGGCAGGTGTGCAGGATTTTCACTATTCAGGTGGGAAGATGGTCCTTGTGAGGATCGAGATTCTTCCAAGGGGGAATTTTTTTCCTCTAACGCAACTAATTATGTACAACAAACATCAGATATTCCAAGAAGGCTGGTTTTTTAACACTCATAGGTAGCACTATTTTGAAGTGCACACTTGGAACTTTATTTCAGCACTATTTTGAAATACAAATAGTCTTAGGGTTGTTATAGTTGAGCAATCATTTGGAACTCTCATATCACAATAGATAATATCGCCAAGATAATAGATTCAAACATAATATTGTTTTGTGGTGTGGGAGCTATAGAGGTTTCCAATCATTTTCCATGATGCATAGTGGAGGTAGAATTGTTAGTTCTGCAAAGAAGCCGAAGAGGAACCTTGCGGATTTAGAGCTTGAAGTATACCAAATTGAGATGTTCTAGGAGAACAAAGATGGAAAAGTCTGCATAAGCTACGAAGTGCCTTTAATGCAATGGACTATATTAAGTTCGCGCATCTCGATAGATGGTGGCTTGAAGAGCTCCACAAGAAACATTGTTCAGTGAAGACCTTTACGTACGGCGACATCAAAGACGTAGATGTGAAGTGGAGGTTCCTCAAGATTCCACGTGTCATTTCAAACTTGGAAGGATGGCCCAAAAATAATATTCCTAGAAGTATCGCAACATTATTGTATGCGGAATATTAGTTGGAGAAGAGGGTGGATTGGTCAACGCTACACAAACCTTATTGTAGTGGAAAGATTCTTGGGCACCCCCTTTTCGAGAAGAAACCGGGAGAGATTCAAAGAAAATTTGTTCCTCAATGGTTGAGCGATAATCCAAGCTTGTTTGATGACCATGATGAATCATTTCAAGTGGATCAAGAAGCACCTCCTAAACAAAGAATAGAGTAGTTCAAAGGACAAAAGCAGTGGATGCCTTTGAGCAATCAAAGTGCGAGCTCAAAGTCACACATGCAAGGCAGTTGGGCATCCATGTCAATAGTGATATTAACGCGGAGTCAATGCCATTATCATTATCTTTGCAGGTAACCAATGCGGATAAAAACGGAGCCATTCAAATATCAACAATATGCATGCCGGATGGTACTATAAGTGACCATTGGGGGGTCATTGGCGAAACCTGAAGTGAGTATGAATACGAACGACTGGAAGAGGCAACTGAAGGAACAAGGGCAATGGTCAGTATTGGTGATTTGCAAGCTCATGGAGACCCCAACATTCGGGATACATGTGTCAATTAAAGGGGCAATTACAAGTGCTTTGTGAGAAAATTACAAGGTTGCAATGTAATAGGGACACCGCCGTAGAAGTTGCATTCAAAGCACGTGTGCTAGAGGCAGAGAAGGGCACCTTGCTTGCTGGAATGGCCCAATTACGCGATGAACTTGACCAAGTAAAGAATGATAATGGAATTTACAGGGTCGAAATTGCATTCTTGAAAGGAAGCTAGAAGATGTAAAATCACAACATATTACAAACGAGGCAACACGTGCAAATTTCCAACATGAGGTGGATGAATTAAAGGCAAATAGTGCGAACGAGGAATCAAAGAGAAATAAACTAAAAGCCTTAGTTTTAGAAACCATTGCTGAGCGCAAAGAGATGATGCTTGTAACGGCGTTTGCGGTGGCACAAGCACGGCAATATGAGGCAGAATTCAAGAGCATTGTAGCGGAATGGACGTCGAAAAATAAATTGAGGACCCTCTTGCTCACATTGTGGCTTCTAGAAGAAACTATGTATTTGAAAAGTTGGGACAACAAGGATCCGTCAATAAAGACAAACAACAATAGCATTGATTGGAAGCGCGTCACAGAAGATGATCATCATTAGAACATTGAGGATGTGCATGACCATTTGCTAGATATGATTGGAAAGTCGTTGTGGCTAAAACCACATCCGATGACATCCAACGGATCGTCATGTCCTATCTACGGAAATGCTTGGGGCCCAGAAGGGTGTTTTACAATTGGATCATGTGGCCATTTGTTCCATCCACAATGTCTAATCAAGAGTATGATTTTCTCACGTACGTGCAATATCTGTAGAGCGCCATTACATCCAAGTTTGTATGTGCAATTTGGCATCATGGATTTCATGCCAAGCCATTGGATGTATCGTCAAGATGATTATGATTGTGAACTTGGCGACTCCAATGGGCACCCTATTGAGTAGAGATGAAGGCACAATATGTCATAGGCACAAGTGTGGCATTAGTTTGGAGGGAAAAACTTGAAAGATGATGTAGAGAAACTAATTCAAGCTGCGAACGAGATGTATCCTGACAACCCACTTGGGTACGGCATGAAGATGTTTTTTTTATCAAACCATGGGGTGGCATTGGAATCCTTAGAGAAAGGAGTTGGTGCATGGTTTAGGACCAAAACCATATTACAACTCATCTAGTGAGCGAGCAGTAGAGACCTTGGATCTACGTAGAGCCTATCGTGGAACTCCTCTAGTTGAGAACAACAAACAAAGGACTTGTTTTAAGAAAAACGTTGCAGTCATAAACGACTACTGGTGGCAACGCTCGACGCCAGTTGAGAAGAAGTTGCCCCGGAGGTGAAGGAATGGCTAAATGGTAGGGACATACCTCGATATTCGGAATTGGTGATTCGCCATTAACGCCATGGACATGGGACACGCAGTAATGTTCATGCACAAGGTGGTGCCTCCTCCAACCCTTCAAGACCGCAACAATAATTTGCCAAGGTAAAAGAAAGGAAACCGGGTAATATGATCAGCAACACTTTCCCCCTTCAATTTGTATAATGAAATTGCTCATCCATGTCGTTGCCATTATGGACATAGCCATATAGGTATAGTTATTTATGAAGGGATATTTTTGTCCATTTTGAATTTATTAATATTGAGGTTCAAAGTATGTTTCTACTCTGCCACTTCTAATATTTATTATCACGTCAATCCGATTGCCTGAATTGTCCGCCCCATTCTCACCCCCATTAGCACTGAAGAGGCTATCCATGATAATTTCCAAGGGGGAAGGTGACTCTAAGCCAAAGCCTAGCCCAAGCCCGTCCAAAACCCCCGTCAACCACAAAATAAAAGTTCCCAAGTCTTTCACAATGTCATCGTTGAGTACGACATGGCATTGGACTTTGCATGGGGGGGCCATATTTTCCTGCCGATTGTCATTTGCTAGTCATTAAATTGGACAAGGCATCCTACGAGGAATCCGACCTCAGTTTTTTTATTGTTTAAAAGAGTTTTGCTAAAAAAATTAAAAATAAATTTAAGGGACAAAACAAAAAGATTGAAACAACGACAAATTCATTATCCTCGACTAAAATGGAAGGAGAAAGGGACAGAGAAAGAAATACATAGAGACAATCATAATTAAATAAAGATCTCAAGTAGTTTGGAAGTTCTTGGAATGGGATAGGGTGATTCATATAAGTAAAGATCTTCACCAAAAAACAAAGAGACGGAGGAGGCCAATCATAATTAAATATATCATTTAAATTAGGAGAGGGGGACAACTAAAAAAATTAGCTCCCAACTAAAATGGAAGGAGAAGGAAGAGGGAAGGAAGGAGAAACAATTATAATTGAAGATTTTAATTGACCCCTGAATGAAAAGAATCTTGAAGTGGACTTTTGAATATCCTAGGCATAGTCCCATGGATGCAATTGATATTTGCAATATATTTAAATTTTGTACATAGATGCAAGAAGACAAGAGGTACGTGGAAGGATGTTTTTGATTCTCCAAGATCTTCTAGAAATAAAGCTATGCCATCTTAAAGAAAAATTGTCGCATGCGGGAACGTTGGGCAACTTTTGAAACTTTTTCAAAGACACACTAGTAGATTTTCTAAGACACTCTAATAGATTTAAGATTTTCAATACTAACTAGTAATATCATTTCCTTTCACATAGTCAAAAAAATATTTGTTTATAGTGGAAAATTGCATTTTATTTCTAGTCAAAGATTTTCACACATTGTCCGGCAAGGAATCCAAAAAAACTCTTCTTTCCATCAAAAAAAAATCTTGTCTCAGTGATGAGGACATGGAATCCCGGTGACATGGACAATGAATTCCAATGACAAGGAAGAGGGAGAGGGAGAGGGAGGGGAATTAAATATCATGCTCTTTTAAAATATAAAATTTTCATTAGAGGGAAAAGGAAACAAAAACAAAAAACACAAATAAAGAAGAAGAGAAGGACGGATTTTTCTTGAAAAAACAAAAATACTTCTGCTATGTTGAATCTATTGAAGGTAGTTGTAGTTATGCACATGACTTACATTTCTTTGCAATACGTAGGCATGAGACTAATGCACCGAAAGAAGCCTTTGGATCAATACCTTCTACACATAAAATGACACAAAATTTTTCACAGAATATGACAAGTAGATATATTCATTGCAACGCTGTACACACAAGAAAAAATTCAGAAAATTTCATCTATTGTTTTTCCTAAATAACTAATCGATGTTGAGACTCTAGGCGCTTCTTTTGTTTGCTATCCGCATCAAGATTCACATACGCCGCATCTCTAGGCATTATTTATCCTGGTTGGCTTGCGTGCGGCGAGGATGGACCATCATTACCGTCCTTTTGATATCCATGAGAAGCATAAGGCACCTCCATTCCCCGTCTCCGTAGGTTGCCCTCGCGTTCTAGCCAAGCCTTGACTTCTTGGGAAAGATCGTTCAATATGACGTCAAGTGCCGCGGCCCTCACTCGTGCCTGATGGTACGACATCGGCGCCAACGTCAAAATCTAGGTGATCTTCTCGGCAATACATCCAATGGCTTGGCATGAAATCCCGAAGGCCAAATTGAAGATACAAGCGGGCATGTTAAGGCAATTTACAAACAATGCATGTATGCTTTCGGATCATATCCTCAATTAGACATTGTGGATGATATAAATGACTACATGATCCAAGCTTGAAGCACCCTTCTGGGCCCCATGGACTTTGGCAAATGGCAAACCGCGATCCATCCTTGGTCTTCTCACCCGCGTATCGCCATATTTTGTGAACATCTCCGCTGTCGCCAACCGTCTCATGAATATTCCACCGGTGATCCTCTTCCGCAATATGCCCCAATCAATGCTACCATTGGCCTTAAACAGTAGTGGATCTATGTCTTCCCAATTATTTGGATACATATCTTCTAATGTCGACCAAGACCTGAGTAACAAGGCTCTCAACCTATGCTTGGCTGTTGTCGTAGTACGTGTTGGCAAGTATTCACATCTTAACACTAAAGATGCCCTAAGGTATTCGTTCCCAGAGAGAATCCTTAAGAACTACAACGACTAACAGCAAGCCTAGATCTGTACAATGTTAAGTATACCACGATAGATACATCAAAAGAAAGAAAAGAAAGGTTTAGACCACAAGGTCTAAGCGTTAATTACACCAACCACCCCGCTCTCCGTACAAGTGCCTTCCTTGGGTAAGATCCTACTTGGCCCGGTTTTAGTTAGTCTAATCTTATAGCTTTATACATATGTACACTATAGATGTCCGGTGTACGTTAGCACCCGAATAGGATATATCACCACAACCAATGGTCTGTGGACTCACAGAGATTTTAGTGTTGACACAAGTAACAACTATCATTCCTTCTCATTCTCTCCGATTACTACTGTTCATTCACTTGGGATGGTTGTGGTTTCATTGGGCTTTACCCGTAAGGGAGATAAGGCTTAGGCCTTAAAGACTAGCACTACTCTTGTGGCAAGCACGTGGTTTACCTACCTACCATCCGAATTGTTAGCCCTTCCTTTACCTCGGAACGGCTAAAAGAGTATTATCTAGTTGGTCCAAATAGACATCCGCAGAAGGGACCACCGACTCTACTCCTTTTCTTCAGTGAACAAAGTCCTCCTCCTATTACTTCAATAGACATCATCACAAAGGGATTAGTTGGATCTCCTTCCTTCTCTCAAGATAACCCAAGTTGTTAGAGTAGTTCTTGGTTATTTCCGCATAGACATCCGCACAAGGGATCAAACCAGGTCCTACTCAATCTTTAACACATAATCTTGGGTTTAGTCCTCCCCAATAGACATCCGCACAAAGGACAGGGCTGAAACCAGATTCGATGCTAAAATAATGTCACGCTCCTATGAATCAACCATCCGACCAAAAGTTGATGCATCCGGGATCTAGAATATGTCCTCACAACCGGCTACATCCTGCCACCGATAGGTCACACAAGACATGTCAAGACTCCTTCATCACCTATCACTCCCCTCTTTGTCATTCGTTAAACATTTACTGTCTCATCTGTTATTCCCATCCTATTTTAATTAGTTCTATGTGATGGCACAAGGAAACAACACCAAGTGGTTAATTTCAAATTCATGCCTCTCCAACCCTCCCGTTATCTCACCTGTTATTCCCACCCTATCTAACTATTCTAATTGATGGAGCAAGGAAACAACAAGGAGAAGGTTAGAACGAATTGAAGAGCGGACTACTTGAAGTGGTACTCACAGCAATGTATAGAATCCGAGCTCTCCACCATAGAAGGCTTTGAAAGCGTAGGTTTAGAATTAAATTGAAAGAAAATATACACATCTAGCACTGAAGAGAGGTGCCAAGAGGCCCCTCACTTATACTGCCAAGAACTCACACAACGGCCAAAAGCAAACGAAGCCTTTTAACTAAAAACGGCAGCATTAACTACCCTTGACGGCGGTGGCCGCCATTCCCCACTAACTTCACGTGCCGAGTCAAAAGGTATCTTATTACACAAATTCCAAGGCAAAACCAAGTCAAAACCAAAGTAAAACCGGGGGCCAAATCCCGGAATGAACAGTGACCTACGAACCAAGATTCTGACCCAACTCCTCGAGTCTCTTCCTCTCTTCCCTCCTCCTGCGCTTCTTGGAACTCCGGCTCGAAGTCGGGGTGGGTGTTGCGGTCGCAAGCGCTACCAAAGGCGCTAACATATTTGAAAAATGCTCTGGTTGAGCAACAATTGTTTTGAGCAACGTTTCTTTTGAAGGCAAGGAGGTATCCCGGCCATCTGGGGTGAGTAGCATTGTAGTCATGCTCGGATGAAGTCCGGACCATGTTGGAAGGACCGATACGTGACTCAGAGTTCCCATGACGACATCTGGTCGAGATATCCATCCTAGAATGTGCAAGTAAGCAAAACTCTCACTTGCGATCTTCCCAAGATGAAGCACGTTCTGCAAAGGGGCTACAGTTGGTGTAGTGCGAGAGGGGTCACTGAGTAGCGGTTGGCGAGGATGAGATGAGAGTGGGTGCTCCATCGCAACACCCGGGCTTCCCTTCCAACCGCTCTACATCTGTGTGGTGACCTCCGAAGGAGATGGCCCTATAGAGACCCTCAAGCTCGGGAGTTGAGAGGGCAAATCCGGGCTGTCAAGATTCACTACTTCCTTCTCCTTCCGTGGGTCGTGGTCACTTGAGCCACGCTCCTCCGGATCGGTCTCCGAGCCCAAATCTCCATCCTTATCGGAGCTGACAGAGTCTTCTACAAACTTGGGTAGTCCATGTGAGTGAGATTTCTTACCAATAATCTCATGTTGGCATAAGTCGTCTCAACCTTCATTGTTTGCTCCATCATGAAGGCAATCACCCTCTTGCTGGAAATGTGGTTGTCCCTCTCCAATCAGGCATCAAACATCTTGGCCTTCAGTACCACATCTGCAGGTAGGTGTAATACCTTCTCCACCTCCTATAATGATGTCGCCGAGGCGTTGGCTTGGAGAAGAGCCTCCTTGCAACTCCTCTCTGCTTCCAACCCCCAGCTCCACATCTTTGTCATGTCAAGTGTGAGCCGGTTGACCTTCTGCTCCATGATGCGGAGATCACCAGCTCCCCCAATCTTCTCCTTGACCGCAGCAGCCAATCCTTCACGCGGAGGATTGCCCACCAAGCTGCTCACTTGTCTCAAAGTCCTATCCACCTCTTCCAGATACACACAAAGGGCTTCTATTAGCTCGGAAGCCGGATAAGTCTTGCCTCCGAATTGCGCCGGTCCGGTGGCTGCGACGTGGACTGCTGTGCGGGTTTGGGTGGAGGGGCTCCTCCCTATCTCTGTCTGTGGCGCTTGAGAGGTGGTAGAACCTCCTCTTCAGATTGTGATTAGTTGCTCCCTCCTTCATACCCTGGCTCGGGCTCTGATTTCGTCCCCTCAAACTTCTTCATCATAAATTGCGTTCCATATGCCATGTCCTCCTCGGGAGTAGTTTCCTTGAAGTAGTGATAAAGGTGGATCAAAAATGGACATAGGGGCGCGCGCTTGACATTGTGGACACTCCTCGTCAATCTGATCACCACACCCTTCACAATGATGGCCCAATTCACCACCCTTTCTCCAAGATAGGAACCATACACGGTGTTAGCAAGAGTAACCGTCACTCTGGTAGGTTTCTTAGGGTGTAAGATCGGCACGAAGAATGAGAAGACCCGTCTGGCGCGGAGGTCCAAACAATCTTGTACCGCATAACCATTCTTGGCGTCTTTGGTGCCGAACCGTCCCTTGGCGTATTCCTCCTTCAGACTTGCCTATCCCGCTCCTTATCGTGGAAAGCCATACACCTCTTGCCACCTTCCCATGGTCCACCTATCCGGGCAAGCCTAGATATTATCTTCCTCTGGTTTGGGTAGGCGGTCTTGCCGTAGCTCCTGCACTGTGGACTCCACACAAAAACTCTAACAAAAATCAATGAGAGAGACAGCCCATGCAAAGGAGATCCTCTTTGAACTCGGTGAGCTCTAGATGATCTTTGGGAATGACCGGGGTAATATCCTTCTTCCCCGATGGTGCCAAGTTTGAGGCCCTTTGGTGCGGATGATGGTTGGGGTTCTTGAGATGTGAAAACCAGGTTGGAGCTTGTTCTTCCCTTTCTAACCCGGTCGTTAGATTGACATGCCAACTTCCTTGATTCCCCTCTTCGGTGGCAGGCTCTTCTCCGGGCTGGCTCACCTTCCGCCTGGCCGCTGTTGGTGCTCCTCGTCTTGGTCGCTGCTGGTGCTCCTTGTCTTGGTCGCTGCTGATGCTCTTTGTCTTGGTCGCCACTGATGCTCTTTGTCTTGGTCGCCACTGATGCTCCTCGTCTTGGTTGCCACGAGTTCGGGCTGGCCCGGTGCCTTCTGCTCCGACTACTCTTCACCCGGCTGCTGCTAGTACTCCTCGTCTTCATCGCTGCTGATGCTCTTCGTCTTGGTCACCACGAGTTCGGGCTGGCCCGATGCCTCCTACTCCTACTACTCCTCGTCTTGGTCTCCATGTGCTTCTCGTCTTGGTCACTATTGATGCTCGTCGTCTTGGTCCCTACAAGTCTAGGCTGGCCCAGTGCCTTCTGCTCTGACTTGTCGAGAGGAGGGGTCCTAGGCTTAGGTCTAGGCTCAAACCATAGGTCCTTCCCTATTCCTCTTAAGGCTTTTATAATAGCCCTTTATTCCTTCTACCTTAATCTTTCCTAAAGGTTAATCCCAGATTAGGCTAATCCCCAAACTTAGCTCTTTTATTTAACTTTAACACCCGTAACTATCTAACTAAAAAAATTTTAAAAATTCGTGGTACGACAGCTATCCACTCAGCAGAAATCTTTGCCAACTTTGCCTCGTATTGCTTCGCCTTTGTCAAAGCTAACACCGTGCCCAACATCACGGTTTCTTGCTTGTCGTGGAGTTTGCTAATATTGTGTTGCAAGGTAGTAACATCCGCCTCGTATTTCAAATTTGGAATTATTCTTATAACTCAATGCGCAAATGGGCCATGTTGGCAACCAATTTTTTCCTCTCCACTTCCAAGGTCAATGTATTCATCGCTACTTCTCTTGCACGCTCTACCATCAACGCCTTGTATGCTGAAATTACACGTTTAATTGTTGGTATTGTTGCGCCGTGCCATCTGTGATATTGACACCCACCATTCCATGTCCCATTACTTTTGTTTGTCCAAGCCCGAGATGTTCACTTCCACTCCTAATTGCCATGTTCGACTCCACATCCATTACATCAGTGTTGAAGATGCAAAGTTCATCATACAAATGGTTTAAGACCGCCACTTCTTAAGCTCTTGTTGCAATAGGTCGTCTTTTTGGCAATCCTCTACTCAATGGCAACGGTTGGTCTGGTGGATCAACCAAATTGTAGTTGTCCGGAACCATTGTGGAACCGGGTTCCTCGGAATGTCATTGATGGATTGCTTTGCAAAAAGTAGGGGGCCAAGATACTTCCCAACATTGCCACCGGCGGTCACCGGTTGGTGAATTGTTGACCAATCAACCCGCTTGTGCAACACACACTCCGTATACAATATTGCTGCTATCCTCCTCAAAATGCTATTTTTGGGCCAATGTCCTTGGTGAGAGATGGCTCATAAAATCTCCAAGAACCTCCATGTGGGAGTCTGAAACTCCCACTTGATTGCCCCTACCAAAACATTTAGCTAAAATTGTGATTTTTAGTTAAGATAAACGGCAAAGTAGCTAGTATTACATAGAAATAGATTGTATAGTAATTAGTGAAAGTAGGAAAATGCTTAACTAGTTAATTAGTGTTATAGTGGTCATAAAACTGGGACTTAAACAACCAAGTTTTATGCGCGATAAGACTTAGAGAAAATGCCCGGGGAAAGTCTCCGGGACAAAGACTCAAATCACCACTTAGGACTAAATTAGCAATTTAAGTTTTCAATGTTCATTAAGTAGATAGACTATTTATTAGTTTTCTAGTTTAATTGTTTAGGTTTCCTCTTTTTAGTTTATTGTTTGTTAGAAACTTAAATTCTTATTTGAAAGAATAGGAATTTAATTTTATACAAAGGAAAATATAAAAAGGAGAAAAAAAAAATATTGGTTGATGACCGGCCGGTACCCAAATATCACTCGGATACCGGATATCAACCATGTATCGGATATCAACCAAGTATCGGATATCAACTGGGTACTCGATATCAACCGGGTGCCGGATATCAACCGGGCACTATAAGAAACCCGTGTTTTTTGTAACGCGTTGAAAAACATGCCTGAATAACAAAAATAACATGTTGTTGCGTCAATGTTGGTGTCACTTAAAATCCGTCTAGATGAACAATCCAAAAATGTTGAAAAATTTGTCGTAACATGGTTGTCAACCTCTTGACATCCAATTGAACGTGGCCTGAAAAGTTTTGGAAAGGGCTCCATGTGGAGGGGGGCCAATGTCCACATCAGCTATGTTTACCTTTGGGCAGTGCCGCGCAGGGCTTTTTTCATCCAACTCTATTTTGAGCGGGCAGTGACGTGGAATTTAATATTTGCTGACTTGGACTCCCCAATTTCTGACGTGGACAGCCCACGTCAGCCAACGTCATGGTTTTAGGGCATAAATGGTCCACACTAGGTTGTTACTTTTGACGTTTGTTATGACATGCTCGTGTTGTTTATGGCATCAATCCTGACGTTTGCACGTTTTGCCAATATGTTGTCATTGACATTTGTCATGCTAGAGTGCATATTCACTTGAACATCCCCTTGTTTTAGCGGACGTTTTTCTAAACATGCATTAAAGAAACTGCTATTCTATGTAATGTTCTCTTTGATGTTGGAGGAACGTGTGACAATGTCAGTGGAGACGAGCAACACTGTCAGCTCTATTGTGAGAGATGAACATGCCATCAATGTGGCTTCACATATCCGGTAACATTGATGGTGGTCAACACTGGAACACCGTTGCTACATTCATCACCTGCAACATCACAGAGCATCCTATACATCTCTGTCGTCTACTAATTAAGTATGACATACAAAGTGTATCTCATCTAATGCAATAAAAAAGGTTAAATACTTTTTAGTCACCTTTGACACAACCTCTGGAGATTTGAATAGACTAGTTGGCTTTGTTGTTGGGCCTTTACTTCTTGCTGCCTTAGCCGTTTCTTTCGTTGCCTATGTAGCTTGTGAGGTCTTCACAGCACGTCGTGAGCAGGTTGATGGCTCACCTGATGTTTCAATCACTTCTTGTAAGAGTTCACTAGGATGACATATTAGAGTACACACTTGCATTAATTCTAGAGCTCAATAGATTGATTTTTTTCAATTACATGGAAACACAACATCTAGCATCGACACATGCTAAGAAAAGAACTTGCTTGTGAAAATGAACGCATTTAGAGACCATAGTCACTTGTAATGTAAATTAGAGGTACTGCCCCCGTCTTCATTAACATTACAAACTACCGTCTATGACGTCAAAAAAGACGTCAGGACTAATAGGAGGTTGTCATGTCAAAGACTCCAGTCCTCTTTTTGTTGCCAGACAAGTTGAGATCTTCTAAGTTAAACTGAACTAAGTGATGCACTTTAATTTTAGACAAAATATAAATTAGAATTTATGACGAGCATTTTACTAAAAAGTGGTACAAGACATTCATCAGGAAGATTGAGATCAAGTGATTTAGGTGGCGTAAGATAGAGAGATTGCCTGAAGCGAGTTAGATAAAGCCTCTACTGTCTTCTCAAATCACCAAACAAATCCTACAAACTGCAAATATCAAGTACAAAGCTTTGGGGTCAGGGCTTACCACTTACGTTTCACTTGATGTCAAACTGAACAACAGCATGTCTACCTGCATGTTTCTTGAGACGTCAATTCAAACGGATACAATGTTACAAAATAAAAAATCATAAGAACAAACCCTCCCCGTTGGAAAAAGTCTCGCTCTGTGCAGACCTGTGTACACTCTTCTCAGCAAATTCTCCTCCAAACCAACATGCAAACATCATATACTTTCCAACAAAACTATTTTCTAGTGCTCATAACCGACTCCACCACATCCATAAGGCATCACCTCCTACTACATAGTGCCGACAATGATGTTGTTGATGGAGATGAAGATGAGCTTCACAAAGATTCTGTTGAACCATGGTGCCCTTTGAATTGCCACCTTCAAGAGCTCTGCACGCACACAACCAACCACAAAATCCATCAAAAAATCCAAACCCTAATTCTAGAACTTCAAACCCTACTACAACACGGAGCATGTGGAGTTGTTGGGCGTGACTATGGGGTGTTGGTTTGTTTTGTACCTCGACAATTGGGCTTATAGCATCGCTTGATGAGGCGGATGTTGTCCTTGGCAACAACCATGATTCTACATACAAATCAAACAATCTCCAAATTTCATAACTAAAACGTCACAAGGTGCCCACACAAAATTCAAGAAAACCCACCTCAAATTCAATGAGAATTTCAGCAATGAAGGACGGAAGATTGCAAAACTCTGAAAACCCTAGCAATCGCGCCATTGCTTGCCAAAACCCAACTTCAATCTTCGATCGCGCCCTCTCTACTCAAAACTCAACTCCAATTTTGTGACAAGGATGAAGAAGAAGAAGTGCGTACGTTTAGAGAGAAGGTGGAGGAGAGGAATTGGTGCACATTGTGATGGTGATGGCGGAGGCTGTGGATGTGTTTGTGCGCCGATGCTTACAAAGTTTTTGCCTACCTATATAGCCAAGCTACCCATTTTTAAAATTCTGGCTTCCGGGCAGTGGTCAGCAGTCATGCTACAGTGAAAATAAAAGTAGTGGTTGACGTGGACATCCCACGTTATCTATGACGTTACACTCTGACGTGACCATGTTTTTTTACATCACCAAAAACATGTTTGTCTACAATGACATCAACGCGTTTTGTCTTCAACATGAACATGTTTGATGCAACGTCAAACTAAATTCGAGTTACTGCGGGATTTTTTTACTAACGCCTGACGTCACAGAAAACACGAGACGTTACAACTTTGACGACACCAAAAATATGGTTTTTATATAGTGGGGTACCCGATATCAATCGGGTAACGGGCATGAGCCCGAGACGTCGACACCATACGGCCATCACAAAGAGGATTTTGAAGAAGTTGCATCCATGTAGTGAAGAAGAAGAAGAAGCCTAGGGTTTTGAGAGAAAGATTTAGTGGAGGTTGCGAGTGAAGAGGCCGCCATGAGGAGAGGAGTTGTACAAGTGAAGGAAGGTTATCAAGCTACGAGGGTTTGAGAAGTTTCAAACTAGGGTTTCAAACTAGGGCTTGGAATGAAGAGTTGCAAGGAGGTTGCGGGTGCAACAAAGAAGTGGCAATTACAAGGTGTAGAGGTGGTGTGAGGAGGTTCATGACGGCGGCCAGAAGAATCAGAGACTAAACTACTATTGAAGAGAGTTGCAGGTGCAACAAGGAGGTGGCAAGAATTGTGAAACAAAGTGCTCACTGCCAATTGTTGGGTTTTCTTGTTTGTAGAATTTTCTTGTTTATAAATCCTCTCCTTTCACTTGTTGCTCTCATTTTCTTTCCGCAGGATGATTCCCGATTATCTTTTCTTCCCGGACTAGAGAAAGTCTCTCCCTTCATTCTTCCTAGTCTTGCCTGAATTTCCTATCATTATCCCGATCTCTCCGTTCTCTCAAAAACCCTTGTTCTCCTAGCATAGAGTCATCTCCTCACTTGAGTAGTGAATTGCTATTTTGTTTTGTTTAGTTGTGTTCTAGATACGTGAGATGCCTACATCCACATTGATCTATAAAAGTGTTTCGAAGAAGTGCAACGGTTGTCCGATATACTTGTGTGTTTTCCGGGCCGGACCGGAATTTGTAATAGGTTTAGTAGAGTAATTGGTGTAAATACAGGCACATCACGGAGCTAGTTCATTCCGGACAACATAGCTCTACCGGTAGCACTAGCGCTTTCAAGATTGACCTAAACAAGTGGGAGGGGACTGCGAAAGGATAATAATTTGAGGAAGGTGGTTGAGTTCATAAACTCAATCTTCTGGTCAATCCTTCCATGGATCTACCAGAAGCTAATTCTACTCTTCCGGAGGAATCCTCCGGATGAGCCTATGTTATGTGCTATTGTGGATTTATTTTATCAGTTGATAGGATGTTGCTAGGTGCGGTAGATTAACGCTAGAGTGAGAGTAGTGACGACAATGGGGCCCCATTGTGCACCCGGTCACTACCACCTGAGTGAATTCCTTCGATTACCTAGTATTGTTAGATAAGTTTACCGGTCTCAGACCGGGAGTCTTCCGGTTTATCTGTCTAACCGGTAATCCGCCGGTGACTAGGCAACCCTAGGAGCTAGATGCCGTTTTGTCCTTTTACGGATCTAGTTTTTGGAGGGTAGCTATTGACTTTTGTGCACTCTGTAGAGGCTAGATGCCAATTCCACCTTTAGGGGATCTAATTTTGGAGGGTAGTTTGTGACCTTTGTATACTTAAGGAGGCTTGGGCTCTAGGTTTAAGTACTCTTCTCTTTGTTGATTTGCTTGTGTCTTGCCTTCATTGCTTGTGTCTAGAGTTTTTATTGAGCTTGTGTGAGTAGAGAGGGAGAAGGTTGAGTCTTCCTAGTGAGTCTTTGCTAGAATGTGCAAGGTTGTGGCTTGTTGAATGTTATGTGGTTGAATGTGATATCTCATCTCTTAAACAAACTTACCAGAAACTTACTACAAATTTACCAGAAACTACTCTGACACTTAACAGAGTTTAAACTAAACAATTGTGGTTACTTGTTACCGGTCACTAAGGTATTGGGGAAGCCATCCTTTGAGATGTGCTGAGGTATTAAGTGTGAATTGTCTTTAGATTTAGAGAGTTTGATACACGATAAAAATCCCTTGAAACGATCTTGTTGGGTGGGCTCGCTTAAGGTTGATTTCAGTTAACTATGAGAATTACAAACTACTAGACTACGACACTTGACTCCAAATCCACATCTGCAATGACATTCCATAAGGAAAGTCTCTTGTGGCAATGATTCTCATGAAATTCTTTGAGGTACCACCGGTCGAGGTGCGCAAAACCAACAAGGTTGAAGGCCTGCTCATATCTCCATGGCGCTAGCACATCTTTCCATCCATTATACGCCAAGAGATTGGGGTTTCTAAAAACATCTAACTTCGAAGGCACCCCCTTCCTTTCTTTCTTTAAATCACCCGCTCCCGCACTTGGCGCATTTGGCCTCCTCCATCCCGCATCATCTCCACCACCGCCTTGCTTTGCAAAAAAAAATTCAAAAATTGCACCACCACCATGAAATGCTTCTACTGGCTATCCTGTACTTAATGGCTAAGCCAGTAAACTAACTATTCTAATATGATAATCCCGGGAGTAACTAATCTCCCATTAACACCCTAAAGCTAACTGCACTTCAAAATAGTGCTAAAATAACCCTCAAGCATGCACTTCAAAATAATGTTGCGTAGGAGTGTTTCAAATTGTTATGAAAAGCCGGCCTTCAACAACTCTTTGACATCTTTGGTACTTTTGTTGTTGCCTTTGAGGACAAATTCCCCCTTGAAGGAATCAATGTCCTCAAAAGGACCACTTTCCCACCTGGAAACCCCGCACATTCGCCGCCATCGAGGAGGCAAGTGCGTCATAGCGCCCGAGAAAGTAGGAAAGAGTAACGTTGTTTTACTTCACCCTCCCTTTTATATCCCAGCCGTTGCCCTTCATTCAAGCCGTGTCCGCTCTCCATAATCATACAAAGATGGAAAAATTGAAAGTAACAAATTCGACACCGAATGGTTGAGAACAAGACTAATTCATTAATCAACAATTCATGCATAATCTTCTAGGCAATGCACATTGCATGAGAATTGCCGCCGAACACACGAAGGGGTATATACCACCGGCAAGATCTTGCCTACCAGCACATAAAGTTTCTCACATTCCATCAAGGCAGCTCAAACATCATACTTCTCCTCCTCACATCACATGTCAAATTGCTAATCACTTCAAGAATCCACGTATATATATTTAACAAGCAACCATTTCTAGGCAGTAATCTTGGCAAATTGATTCCAGCTGACTAGGCGTGTGCTCAATTTGCTCAAGTTTGTTCTGTGACTACCTTCTCTTGACTATCTTGATTATTGAATGCACAAAGCATTTTCATCTTCTAAAATACTGCCATGTTTCAACAGTGTGCTTGTGTGTGTACACGTCTCTAACGCTTTGACTTCCGTAGCTTTTAGTTTTCTAGCTCCATTGTCAAAACATTAAGTTCCTGGTTCAATCGTCACCACGTACAGTATATACTCTTAGAAAGTAGAGGGATGATGTTGAGTTGACAATATGGTGGTTTTGGTGCTATTGAAACATGGACATGGAGGTTTGCATGTGGAGCGGGTTCCCATTCGAGGTCCTCGAGCAAGTGCCTGCGTTTGTGCCAGTCCTTGACACGTGCAAGAATCGCGCCGTATGCCAAGCGTGGGACCACCTTATCAAGAAGTTGTGTTGTTTATTTTTGTAATGTTAGCGCAATGGAGACAACATGTCATTACAGTAGTTCAAAACAATGGTGTATAAACTCGAGGTTCAAAAATAAGAATCCAAATGGCCAATACGAAGAAAACCTCTCACAATTTAGGAAAAAAGAATTTAAAAAAACACATGAAGACCTTTGAGTTTTATATGGGAAAGAAGAGGTTTTGTTGGTATGTGCTTGATAGTGTATGACAATTTGACAAATGTGTCAAATTTTTAAAATTATACAATTTTGACTACCTCCAAGAAAAAAATAGAGCTCACAGCTCATAGATAATACAAATTTGTAAAAATAAGAAATGAGGAAGGATAATCCAAATGGTTAAAAAGATTGGTTAACCCACAGTAAGTATGAATATCATATTAAAAAAATAGAATTACAAACATCTCTAAAAATATATGTAGATAAAGCTTTGTAATCATACAAAGATGAAAAATAGTAAACAACAAATGTGAATCCGAATGGTTAAAAACAACACTAAATCATTAAAATATACTACCATATAATCTAGCAACATACACCTTAAATATCTATACTAATAAATTGCTAAGAATCCTTTGATAACAAATTATAAAATTATAAATAGACCTCATCGTACGTATATTGGGAAATATAAGACATCCAACTAAGACTTAAGTCCGCACTCAAACCGTAGGGTCATTTTCTTCTATGCATTGAGGATCCACATCGGACTCGTCCATGCTCTCTTTGTCGTCAGATTGAGGAGTATGACTTCTCAATTGTAAGTTGTCGTCTTAAGTAATAGCCAACCTCTTTGTTGGATGGAATCCATCAACGTCACGTAATCCATCATCATTCTAATTGGGTCTTCCGTCTAATGGATTGTAATCTTCACCAATAAATGGAATTGTACTCCCTTGATTCTTTCAATGTCTCTTTGTCCCTTGTGTAGTCCTCCGTCGCCCACTATTACTTGGGGTGCTAGTAGAAGCTTCTCCGCAATGTGGAAGAACTGTACGTACGTCGACAACCACATTAACGTTTGCATCTGAGGAGGAAGCCATTCCTCTTAACACTATTCGAGACCCCCTCCCACCACTTTGCACGACGTGGCCTTGTTCATTTTGACAAGCAAGAGGTTGCTTTCAAACCGCAAGAAGTTGAACGCTACTAAGCCTGATGGCTTGACGACGATTTCGTCCCTGTCCATTGTTAGGACAATCATTTTGAAGGGCTACCGATAGAGCACCACTCCCCTGTGTAGTTATTGCACCGGTTCTACCAGCAATTACATGACGACGAGTCACCGGCCAATGTTGTATTCCAACTTGGGAAGACGCTTCAATCTCTATGGTTGTTGCATTCTCCATAACTCGTTAAGGGGCATAGATACCCTTCTTATAATTGAAGTTGGATTACATTGAAGACTTGAATTGCAATTGCAAACCGGCCTCAACAACGTTAAAGACATATGACTAGCTGGTGTAGGAACCTCCTCTTCCCGATGATCCGGGAAATGTTGCCCTTCATCACCAAGTGATAACGAATCACTTTGAGGTTGGGAAGGCAAGTCAACGTTTGCGTGGACCGCCAAGTTGTCAAGGCCTCCTTTGTGGTCATGCCAAAGTCCTAGACCAGGACAAAAATGTCCAAATGATGGCCCATCATCATCTCCACCCGAGTTTGATGGACCTTGAACATGTTGTAGTGGCTCACGTTCATTGAAATAAAAAATCCCTATATCTCCACCTCCACCATCACCATCGAAGTTTTGACCATCCAAGTCCAACATATCATCGCCCACGCGACGACCACCACCGCCATCATCGGAATCTCCACTATCCAAATCCAAATTGTTGTTGTCTATGTCATGATCACCAAATCCATCATTCTCGATAGGATAACGTCCATCCTCATTTGCATTGTCTGGATCTCCCTTGTTGCTTCATCATTGGAATACACACCATTTAACTCAAGCAAATAGTCCTCCGAGGTCCTCCGCTCGACTATGGTTAAGGCGATTGCGGGACTTGTTGTGTACATAGGAGTACATGCTCCAATTGCGCTCGCATGCCCATGCAGAATATACTTGAGCAAGTATGCATCTCGCAATTATTTGCAATGCCTTTGCCCCACCTCCCATTGCATCCTACCATTCATGGCGCAATATATTAAGCACATTTGGATCCATCAAATCTACAAATGTTCCTCTGTTTTCAATTAAATCCTGGTACTGGTTGAGGAGCCTTCCAAAAAATTTCGCACTCGCAGCTAGCTTTCAAAGGACTTGATTTAAGATTGGTCTTGAATGCTCATTGTCATGCAAAGGGGCCCATCCTCGCAAAGAAGGATTTAGCATAGCTCCCGCCCAATGAAGGTCAATAAGAATAAGCCCCCACCTCGCGTTGAAAGCATCTAATGCCCGAGTTGCCAATTCTTGCCTCAATTGGTACAGGGCCTCGACAAATCCTTGAACATGGATTTTCAAATCATGCATAACCTTCCATGCAACACTCATAGCAAGACCATTGCCGTCAAATATACAAAGGGTACGTACCACCGGCAACACCATGTACTCAAAATTCACACAAGTATCCCAAAAATCGTCGAAGCATAGCACCTGCCGCGCAAACAAGCCTTTAGTATGTGTAGCTGGACTTCTGTCCGCAACTCCGCAATGAAAGCATGCCATGCGTCATCAACCACCATTCTCTCTAGGGCCGGGCAAACTTGGAGGAGGCGTTCAATCATGATGAAGTTGATTGCAAACCGTATCTTGTTGGGCATACAAATAGCAAGACATGGAGATAGCCTTTGGAAGATTGCTTGTGGAGCCTGATGGTTCTTGATAAATAATCAAATAATCCTAGCCTTCCTCACAGTCCTTTTCACCCAATTTTCTTTGCCCCAATCCTCCAACAAAAGATCCAAGCAATGAGCAGTGCATCCTTGAACATGGAGATGAGGAATTGCTTGCATTAAGCCACGGCATGCGGATGGCATGACTAGAGCATTGTCGATGCATACCTAGACAACATTTTGGAGCCCAACTGTTTGCAAAAACGGTCGGATTTGTGAAGCAACATAAAAGTCGTCCTTATAATTTTCCAATGTATCAATGGTGCCCAAGAAAACATCCTCTTTTATGCATAAAAATGACAACGTTTAGCAATGGCCGATTCTGAACGTTGCCCCAACCATCACTTCATATCAGAACTCCATACTTCGATATTGAGTCACCCATTTTCTTGTTGATCTCCTTTCTAGATCGGCTCTTTTGTTCGCCAACAACTTCGTACGGACGGCGTTATAGGACGATGGGTTATATGCCGACATTCGTACACGTGCAGTTTCCCGAACCGCTTTTAAAAACGCAGGGTGCCTATTGATATTAAATGGAATGTTTTCTTTGTAAAAAGCACTAGACCAAACCATATCTAAGAGTTGTTTTGATGAAGAGTTGAACCCCTTGGTCAAAGAGAGTTGGCGTAGCTCTTGAGGTTCTGTCTCTACCTGTGTTTGTTCCACGTCACATGTGGTTTGCAAATTCTAAACTTGCTCCACGTTGTTCTTCAGAGACACTAGACAGTGGTAATAAAGGTTCCATCCAAACTTCATCATCGCCAGCTCCATGGAGGAATAAATTGTTGGCAACATCAAGACGAGACACCTCCATGACATTCTTGAAACAACACACGCACATGTGGAGGCACCATCCTACACACTTAAACATCACATCCTACACCGTTACGAGGACGGTACTCCATGTGCAACAAGATCGTGTTTGCTCTATAGAACATGGTGTGAGAACAAAATCGACATTTCACTTGTCGTGCAGATCTTGAAGAAGCATTATCCATGTCTCTGTACCATAGATTCCATATAGAATTCCGACGCGGCATGGCGAGCAAGAATGAAAGCTCCACCAAGGGTTCCTCAAACCTTCCTCAGCAATAAGGTCTCATGTAATGCATTCTTGTACAAAGAATCCAAGGTCTTGAAACGCACTATGCAAGAATGTGCAAGGTCACCTTGTGAAGATAGGAATTTCTACTAGAATTCGTACGAAGTATGCGAACGGCTGGGCATGGATGGGCCGCGGATGAGGCGCGGGCTAGCGAACGTTGCAGCGGAAGGGCGAAGGACCCTAGGCGGATGGGGGGCGGACGGGGCCCAAAGGGAATTGTTGATGGGGGCGGATGAATAGCGGGTGGGGAGCGGATGGGGGAAGATGGAGACAGATGGAGACTACGGATGGGAACCGTGGATGGGTAGTGGGTGGGAAGCGGAAGGGAAGTGGATAGGGGCAGATGGATGCGGATGGGGGTGGATGGAGAGCGGATGGGACGAGGATGGCATGCAGATGGCACGTGGATGTGGGCGCAGATGGGCCGTGGATGGGTGCTTTGACGCACTATCGTGCCATCTCAATTTTGGCAACGTAATTACGGAGTTGAAGTTGGGCCGTGGTGTGGACGAGTTGAAGATTGCGCAATTGAAAGATCTTCACCGCATTTTCAACCAAAAGAAGGATTAAAACAAGAATTTGAAGCTCCAAGTCAAGTGTGTGGACCACTTGGTACGTTGGCACCGTCAACATTCTATTCAAGCCATGTAAGTTCAATTACTTTTATTTCATATAAAATTTGTAAACTTCTAATGTTATTGAATCTACTTGTTTATTATGTATTTAAATTTTAAGTATGCTACTGACATAATTTATTTTTGCAATGTAGACACAAAGAGAGGAAGGCAAAATTCATTGAACGCAATTTGAAGGTCGAGTAGAATGTCTTCCACGTGACAAACATCCTTTCTATGGACCACATTGAGACAACATGCTCCGTCTATGCGGATAAGTGCGGCTTGGATCTTGACGAGCAATGAAACAAAGAAGAACAACAACAAGGACAAGATAATGAAGAAAAGTAGACCAAGTAGAATTTCTTCTTTGTATTTTTTGGTTCCTTATTGTTATGAGAGTCTTCTTATTTGTATGTTGAATACACATTTGGATATTATTTTCATTTGGTGAACGATGTGATGTGAACCATGATGTAGTATTCATGGATATTAAACTTATACTCATTGTTTATGTGAAACATGCTTGGATTTAATGTTAGTACCGTTTTAGAAAGTTTGTGTGTCTTTTATTTTCAATGTGTAAATGATATACATAATATCAATGTTAGTGACTTCATAATGATATAAAAAATTCTACGTTTGCTTTATTCTTGGGTCGTAACAAGTATTGCTTTACATGAGGCAATATCCATTACGGATATTTTGTAGATGTCAGGACACATGAGGCAATACCCGTCACAGGTATTTTGTAGAGACATGTGTCACAACAGGCCGAGGCGTACATAGGCGGGTGAGACGAGCGCACGGGCCAGGGCATATGTCGGGAAGGGAGGAGGGTTTGTGTGCCAGCCGGCTGAAGTTTGACCACCTGGTCGACTTAGAGGGATGATACCTCTGGAGTTGCAATTGGCCCCTTCATCCCACAAGGGAAAATGAGGGGGTCAGTTTGCTTTGAGCGGCTATAGGTGGCTTGACCTTGACCATTATGCTATGCTACATCTTCATAAGGAAATTCAAATGTCTGTGATAAAAAGTGATGTCATAAGAAACATTCCAAAATGGCAAGTCCCCCAAAGGGCAAGATGTTCTTTAAGTGTTAACCCTTAAAGTTTCTTAACTGTTTATCGCCAGTTTTAAAAAAATTAATTTAGTATATTGTAAAGAAATTATATCAAAATGTCAAGTTGGCACATATTATAATTACACATTCTTATGAGTGCCAAAATTGCACATTTATAAACCCACTCTTCTTGCATTCCACTCATAGGCCTTTTGAAAGCTATCATGTCTCTTGTTCAAGAGGAAATTCCTTAAGCTTGTAAAAATCGGCTGAAGTGAGAACTCCATACTACACGTAAAGATGTTTAACGTCAAGCACCTAATGTAGCATGTATACGTACTATATATTAGAAATAATATCATTATAGTATAAATATAATAATTATTTATGAATTTACAAAATTACTAAATACCATGAAAATATCTTGGATATAACATATTATAATTTAAAGTAATATCTTTCAAAGCAAATAAAAGTATCCAATGGTATGTAGCATTGAAAAGATGGCTAGTTAAAAGAAATCCCAAGGTAAAATATCACAATTTTAACCTTGTCTTGTCATTGTCAAAAGAAATTTTATAACTAGATTCATTTTACTTAACATTAATTTTAATTGACATATATGTCTTTTTTTCATTTACAAGTTGGAGAAATCTATGGAAATAGACAAATTACTTGAATCATAGGTAAATATAGAGGATCAAGCTCTATTTAGGAGTCTATTTTAAGTTATTTTTATTAATTAAATAGTTAAAACCGTGACCAAACATAGTATCAACAACTTAAAACCATCTATTGTGTTTTGACAAATTATATGTTCAACTACTTTTTTACCTGCAAATTTCCTATAATGCATCATGCATCCTTAAAGTTGATACCTTAGCCTACTAGCAAAATATTATCATACAACTATAGATTTGGATACTCTCACTACACTAGAATTTGTAGCTTGGGTGCATTGACCAAATTATTGATTGTGAAAATTGAACTAGAATGTAATATCTATTTTTTCAATAGTGATCAAACCACGTATCTATTCAAAAAATATTCAAGATTTCATTAATAAAATAAACTTTCATTCAGAAGAGAACACTTTATTAACCTCCAAAGGATTTTGACCATGTTTCACTAGAAATACTCCAAAATCGCCTCTATTAGATAAGATATTATGAGACTAATTTAAACAAGATTTTACTATCTTTAACCATAGAATCTTGGATAGATCATAAGAAAACATAGTATCATAAGAAAACATTGATATGGTTTTGTGAACTTCAACCGTGCAAATTGTAAGATACATGCATTTCAAGAATAGTTTATTCCGTGTAGTGCTTATGTTGGAAAAACCTTGATCATTTGAGGTTGAATTGATACTTTACTTCTAATATTAGAAGGGATTGCATTGCTCACAGCTGCTTTCATATTGTTTATTCTCTTTAGAGTGTTGGTAGAACTTGCTAGGACTTTGCTGGTCCTCCAAATCCTCATGGTTAGCTGACAATTTTAAAGATTTGATACGTTCATGTTATAGGACCTAAATATCTAGTAATTATAGGCCACAATCTAGTAATTTTCTGATTTGATGTGTGATGTGTTTTTCTCTAAAGGTATGAAGTTGGTAGAATTGTTGTTGTTGGTTGGTAAATTTAGGTGAGAGAGAAATGTTAGAGAAAAGAGGAAAGAGATTACCTTTACTGATACCATACGCATTGGTCGGTTTTGGACACTCCCCACCAAAGTATTTATTTTTTCCAAGTCACATCACTTTAGACACAATAGATATCACACAGGTATTACATGAGTATCTCCTAGACATTACATGGATATGACCTTGGCATGACATGGGTGTGACCTCAGATAAATCCTTTGAATTTTCCAATTTTTTTGCACAGTCTCCATTATGAATTAATTATATACAGTAGAAAACTGATCAATACGTAAGGTAACTCAAACACCCTTGTAGATTCAATCATGCTACACTATGGGGCAAGGATGTTCAAATGTTGGCATTGCAAAGTGGGTCACCAAATGCACCTAAGGTGTACCCCCCATAATTGCCACCCTCCTATGACTGCTACTCTATATTTGGTCCCAATTCCACCCCATATCTACCCATTCACTCTTTGACACCTCCAAATCAAGGCATACTTTTGGTCAAGACCCTTAACTTTTGGTTGGGAGCTAATGGGGGTACCAAGTGGCAGAAATAGGCTAAACATGGCATACCACTTTGAAAATTCACTAACTAATTCACATTTCATCTGAAAAATATGAAATTATTTGGATTGAGATTGTAATACTATTGGCAATCACTATAAAAGAAGTGTGTTTTTCTTTAGATTCTCCTTACATGCACATTGCTTAAACTGTCGGCCATCGGAGGAATATACCAGAGGAATATACCGTAAGTTCCTGGATACCACTATTTACCTCCATCGAGCGTCGCACCAAGCCTCATGCTTGGAAGGATGGGGGAGGGTAGGGACCCAACCGGCCCCTATTTTTAAGTTGGATGGAGGCCCTATTTAATCAGTGGGCAAAACAAAAAAAAATCCAAAAAAAGCATCTCGAGCCCCAAAAGTGAAAAGGCCAGAGAAACGGACCCACCCAGGGCGAAGGCTTGGTGCAACGCTTGACCGAGGATAAATAAAGTGATCCTAAGTTCGTCCAGGACAATCATGGAAAGATTTAGACCCTTTCATCTCTCAAAGGAATCTCTTTAAACCATATAGACGGATGATACGGGAAGAGGAGCATGGACAAAACCTAACCCCTATTTTTATGTTGGAGGGGGGCCCTATTTAGACTTTGGAGGGCTATCCTCGGGTAATATGGCTGCATACCCCAAATTTGACAAAAAAAAAATTTCCAAAAAAAGCTTCTAGACCCCCAAATTTTAAAAAAAATGAAAGAGGCCCACGCCTGGCCCACCCTCCATGACATCCGTCTACATGAAATAAAGAGATCTCTCAAAGCACTCCAAGGGACAGCCTCATCCATCCAAAGGATGTCCACATTATTCATTCATCCAACGCTGAAGACGCAGACAGCCCGTTAGCGAGGCATCGTTCGTGTTCAATGCTCGAGATTGCCACCATCGTCACCAACTCTCTCGCCCACGCCATCGCCCGGTCGCCGCTTCCGTCAACGCCACCTCCTTCCTGCCCTTCTCCTCGCGGAGCTCTTTGCAACGAGCGTTGGCTTGTAAGTTATGGTGCAGGGGCCGGTACGCACGGCCCGGTGCTTCTTGTAGGACTGTGAATTGGCCGTTCAGGTGTGCGGAGGGCGCATCATCGGTGGAGAGTTGTTACTGGTTGTGCGTTCGTGTGTGCTCTGGTGCATGGTGAATTGGAGGAGGTTTGAGGTGTAGTTTGGAGGTGGCGAATGTAGAGGCTAGGGTTGAGAGTTTGGGAATTGGCTTTCGTAGATGGTGGCGTGAGTGCGGGCGTCTGAGGGAGCATTTGCTTGGATGCGTTGCGGCGCGGAGCGTGGAGCTCGGGCGTCGTAGAGATGCTGAGGCGGGTGGTGAGGAAGGCGGTGCAGGAGGCACGGAATTCGTTTCCTGGCGTAGAGAGTCGTGGATCGCCTCTAGTGACGGTCTTGCCTTGGGTACGGTTTTCACGGTTTGTGTGTTTGCGCTGTCTGATCGATCACTATTGTATCGGAATTCTGTGAATTTTGTTGTTGACTAAACGCCAATTGTTCATGGTTCAACTCTCGGGATGGTACAGATTGGAACCAATACAGCGCTTGGAAATGCGGCCGGGGATGAATGTAGGTGTCACGGGAAGGATCGGAATGCTCCTTCTACTCTCATGGAGTTATTCAACAAGCACGGTGCAGTGAGTTTCTTTGTCGCTCTCTGGTATTTCGCAATGGTTTGATTGAATCATTGTTTCACTTCTGAAAGACCTAAGTGCCTTGCAATTAGATGGATCTTAAAACGTATCTTTCATTTACAGGATGTGAATTCTGCAAGATGCTTGCATTCGAGAGCTGCTCTACACATTGCTGGCTCTCCTTCGACAGTGCCGGTTATGTACTTACGCGCGATGTCATCTCTTGTCGATGCGTCGAAGAGTGATGCCGCGAAGAGCGAGGTCACCAAGGGCGTTAAATTTGACATGACAGTGAAAGAGGAGCCAGAGAACGCTGTGGCTGATGCAAGGATTCTGAGGTCTTTAGCATCGTACTTATGGCCCAAGGACAATCCTGAATTTCGTAGAAGAGTTGCTCTTGCTTTGAGCCTTCTCGTTGCTTCTAAGGTATAGCTCTGACTTGAATATTAATAGGGAAGATTGTGATCGTTTGTATGAAGTTTTTTTTAATCAAGGATGACTTCCGTGCAGGTGCTAAATGTGCAAGTCCCTTTCTTGTTCAAGTATGCCGTTGATGCTTTGTCTACTGCTGCTGGAGCTACTGGGGCAACAGCTGCAGCATCAGCTGTAACAACGTCGTTGCTATTTGCTACACCGACAGCCGTTCTTCTTGGATACGGAATTGCTCGAACTGGCGCTTCGGCATGCAACGGTAAGACATCATTCACAAATGGATCGCTCTTTTGCTGTTTAACTTGGAAAATCAAACCAGTACAGTGAACATTACAAGTCAGGATTCTGGTGCTTCAAACCTTGAAATGCTCACCTGTTTATTGATGTGCTTACAAACCTCTCCGAAAGGGACCAGACATTCTTGGGCCTTCATACATTGAAATTTAAAGTTACAAGAGAATCTGCCATGTGTTGGTGGATCTCAGGTCTAGAAGTTTGTTACGCCCGCGTTGTTTGACGTTATGTGTTGGAATCAGAGCTGCGAAATGCGGTGTTTGCTAAGGTTGCACAAGGCACCATACGTACTGTGGCTCGCAAGGTGAAAAACTCTTTTAAGAACTTGTTTCCTCGATTTGAAGAATTATGGTTCCTTTTTGCGGTTGCAATCAGCGGCCCCTTCAGTGTTTCTTTTTCTTTTTCTTTTTGGATGCATGCTTCAGCTTCATGCATCGTAATTTAAAGCGGATGGTTTTTTTTTTTTTTTTTTGAAAATAGGTGTTCATGCATCTGCACAACCTGGATTTGAGCTATCATTTGAGGTATCTTCGGAGCTTGGTTTGTGTGCTTCGATCTAGCTCTGCAGGTTTCATGCTCTTGTGAAGTCAATCGTTTGGTTTAACAGAGTTGTATCGCTATGTTAAAATTTCTTCTATATATTGGACTGATTTCTTGCTTCTGTTTCATGCAGTCGGCAGACAGGCTCGCTCAATCGCACAATTGATAGAGGAACTCGAGCCATTAATTTTATTCTTTCGTCCATGGTGTTTAATGTGGTGCCGACACTTTTAGAGGTATGTCTGCAATGGATAAGTCTGCCTTACAAGTACCTTTCCCCTTGCAAGGATGTTGTTTCCTTTCGTTTCCATTCCTGGAGTTGTATCATTGCAGTAATGGAAGTGATGCCATTGTTTGAAGTTGTGTTCTTTTTTCCAAATCGTTGTGACCTTGTTTACAGGGATGCTCATTTTTCTTAGCTTGCATTATGCAGATATCCATGGTGGCTGGAATACTGGCTTATAAATTTGGAGCTCCATTCGCATGGATCACCTCCATTACAGTAGCCGCATATACTCTTTTCACATTGAGTGTTACACAGGCAGGATTCTTCACACTTCCGACTTGGCTTCATATATTGGGTTTATACGTGATTTAGAGAACGAAATTAGTTGAGTTCAGGTCAGAATGTAAACCTACCAAGCGGCACTGGAGATTTCGTACTGTGCTTTTAATGTCAAGCGATTGAACATTTGCTATACTTAAAATTGTGAACAGACAGAAAATATTCGTTTTATTTTCCTTCACGGGCGTTTGCATCTTGGTTGCTGCTGACGATTTGATATTCTAACTGCAGTGGCGGACCAAATTTAGGCAGGATATGAATAAAGCTGACAATGCAGCTAGTTCACGTGCAACAGATTCTCTCATCAACTATGAGGTAGACTTACCTTCTTGCTTTTCCAATCTCTAAAAGAGCTCGTCGTGCTCTAAGGATGTTCCAGCTTTATTTATTAAATTTTTTTAAATTAATTGTTTTTAGCATTATTATTTTATTATTATAATAATATTTCGAATATATAGTTCATTTATGTTGGTGACATCTAGGATTTGATATTGAAAGATGTTAGTCATTTTTTGGTTGAAATTTCCTTTTAGTCGGTGACCCAAGCATGTACTGCTGTTCTAGGTCTTAATAGCAGTATCGTAACGGGACTTCTTGTGATTGCAGACTGTGAAGTATTTTAACAATGAGGAACATGAAGCAAGAAGATATGATGAGTATCTTAAAAGTAAGTTTTGTTTCTGGTGTTAATTAGAAATTTTTATTCAAGAGAGAGTCCTAGCTTTTATTTTGAGTTTCCTTAATGCCCTGAATATGCCAATTTTTAGTGAAGCATCTGTGGAAAATCTGCTAGAGTTTGCAAGATGTATCAAATATTCTCGACGTATATGAAAGTCTGATATATCTACATGACAAGTTCTCCTGAATAGGATCCTTTTGTGTTGGCCCTAGTGTTCCCTTGGTTCATTGTGTAGCTGAACGCTTCTCATTATCTTGCTTCTTTTCAACAGAGTACGAAGATGCTGCTTTGAAGACACAAACAAGCTTGTCATCACTAAACTTTGGACAGAACGTGATCTTTAGCGCCGCTTTGTCTACAGCTATGATCATGTGCAGTCAGGGTATTCTCAACGGGACAATGAGCATAGGAGACTTGGTAAGCCATGATTACCTTTCATCAATTTTACCAAGCTTTGTATCAAATTTTTCTGGTCATTTGTAGTTACTACTTCAAACAAGTGATCTTAGTTCCTGGTTCTTTGCAGTGCTCTCAGCACGTTTTGTTATCGGATTTAATATTTTGTTAGGTCATTTGGTAAGGCTGCGGTTCAGTGATTCATCGCAAGTTGTTCCGTACTCATGAAATTAATTTGGTGAATGTGAGTTGTTTTGTTACAGGTGATGGTGAATGGTTTGCTGTTCCAATTGTCACTTCCCCTGAATTTCTTGGGAACAGTGTATAGAGAGACACGACAGAGTTTGATAGACATGCACTCTATGTTCTCCTTGCTTGAGGTATGATACGTCCGTTTTGAATTTGAATATTTCGTGCACTTCTCATGAGGTGTTATTCTGGGAGCGTAAGAATAGCATCAGTCATATTGAAGGTTATCTTTATTTTTTTACGTTTGTTGAGCAGGTGAAAGCAAGCGTGGCTGACGAACCGCATGCTAAGCCTTTGAATTTGAAAGGTGGAAGCATCTCTTTTGAAAACGTACATTTTGGGTGCGTTCCTTCACTTTCTACGTCCGGCTTTGTCAATTGAAATCGTGGAGGGATTAGTTTACTTTTGGTCTTATTTCTCAGTCAATTTCAGATGTGGAAGTATTTGAATCATCCGAGAGCTATTTAAACTCCAGCAAAAAAACAGCAGATCACTTGTTATCTCGGATCTTGGCAGAGCGCTCAGTCTCTGCTCACGGCTTTGGTTGAGCTGTTAAGACGTTTTAGCTACAACCTAGAGTGAAGCACAACAACCTTCTCTGTTCTACTTGTTAGCTTTGGGCAATAAATTCTGTCGTCGAACTGGATCTTGATGACTGTAGAGATTGACATGGTACTTTGTCCTCTAAAGTGTGAGTGTTTCTTGTTAATCTACAGGTATCTTGCGGACAGGCCCATATTGAATGGAATATCATTTGACGTCCCTGCAGGAAATAGTGTGGCTATTGTTGGCACCAGCGGGAGCGGTAAGAGTTTCTAACTAATGTAGATTTGTATCTTTTCCTATGCTGCATCT
This sequence comes from Bryoerythrophyllum caledonicum, assembly GCA_963971425.1. Taxonomy (NCBI): domain Eukaryota; kingdom Viridiplantae; phylum Streptophyta; class Bryopsida; order Pottiales; family Pottiaceae; genus Bryoerythrophyllum; species Bryoerythrophyllum caledonicum. The sequence goes on from OZ020518.1 coordinate 25,531,354, forward strand.
TGCCTACTGTACCAGTTATCCATTCTAATTTATCGTGGTTCTTTGGCTTTTTTAATCACTTTTTAAATTTTTTTGTTTTCCTTCTTTTTCCCTTTTCTTTTGTTAGATCTATTACGTTATGAAAGATGGCTGAATTTCCTGATTGTAGATGTTTATACTGGGTAATGATCAGGTAAATCCACAATTTTGAGGCTGCTTTACAGATTTTTCGACTGCGACTCAGGATCGGTAAGTTTTCTATATCGTTTGGGCTTGTAACAGTAGTCGTGCAGTGACGACTCCCAGTGTTCCTTTTTCTTTTTAGTCTCGATCAAGTATTAACTCTTTATCTGAATGCTTTTAGGTCAAAGTGGATGGTCAAGATGTGCGCGACTTGACCCTCGAGAGCCTCCGCAAATGCATTGGTGTTGTTCCTCAAGATACGGTATTACTGATTTTATACTGGTGTCTGCCGTCTGTGCAGATTGTTGTGTGGGCTTTTGGATGTTGCTTGTTTGTAGATCTTGATGCTCATTGGACAAATTTTGGCTGGTGTAGTTCATGGTACTGTACAGATGGAAATATAGTACACAATGCTTTGCTGTAGATTTTGAGGAGCCTATGCTTGAAGTGCATTGTTTGCCCCTGTAGAGAGCCTTGTTGATGTCTTTTGGGAGCTTGCTGTGTTTCAGGTTTTGTTTAACGATACTATATTCTACAATATCCACTATGGCCGAATGACGGCCTCCAAAGAAGAGGTTGGTTTTTCACTTGTTATGCAGGCACATTTTTTCTTGTGAATTGTTTTGTTAAGTACGTAGTCGCTATATAGCACACTTGGCTGAGATACCGTTATTGCTGGTACGTTGGATTAGGTGATTCAGGCAGCCAAGCAGGCAGCAATTCATGACGTCATCATGAGGTTTCCCGAACAATATGAAACCCGAGTTGGAGAACGAGGCCTGAAGGTTGTTACCTTTCCTTTGAAATGCTTGTTTTTACTGTTCTCCAGGGACTACTAAGACCTGGAGAGCTTATGTTTTTCTGTCACATCCATTTTGATGATTCCGTTTGAGGTTTTGTTGAGGAATATTGATGAATGGCCGGAAACATTTCTGCAGTTGAGCGGGGGTGAGAAACAGCGTGTTGCGTTAGCTCGAGCTTTCTTGAAAGCGCCCCCTCTATTGTGAGTTTTCATGTCTCTGCTGTGTTTTTCATGTAGTGATTGGACAAGTATAGGTTCATATTTATTTCATGACTAAAATGATTGGAGTGTCAAAGAACTGTAGACGGAGTTTCTGAGTAATTTGACAATCTGCTCCCTAACTCTCTGGTAGCTGGTTACTGAACCATCTGGTCAGACACGGTTCAGTTATCACCATAATGGATAAATTGGTCGTGCGTCCATTCTCACCGACGTTGTGATGTATGGAAGGCTTTGTGACGAAGCCACGAGTGCACTGGATAGTTCAACTGAGGGAGAAATCTTGGCATCTCTGCGATCATTGGCGAATGACCGCACGGCCATTTTTATTGCTCATCGGCTAACAACAGCAATGCAGTGTGATGAGGTAACCACCCATCTGCCGTTTGTCGAGATTCTTCTTGCAAATATTATTCGCGTGTGCCTTGGATGTGGTGTGCTATTTTACTGGTGTAGATTTCCTTTCTTGCAAGAATTTAATGCAATCACACGATATTGTTATGGTCTGGGCATGATAACCAAGTGTTCCGATCGCTGTCCCCCAGATCGTCGTTTTGGAAGAGGGTCGTGTTGTGGAGCGAGGCAGCCACGAGGTATTGCTTGCGATGAATGGCCGCTACGCCCAACTTTGGACTCAACAGAACAGCACCGATGGAGGTTCTGATGTTGACAAACACAATGCAGCAATGTAGTTATTTCTTGGTACCTGTTCATTGTTTTCTTCGCGAACCCATGGACAAAATACTTTGTCCTGGTTTTTACGACGTATATGGAAACATGACTGTCCCACGGTCACCACGGCGTCAATTAACATGCACCCTTATTGACGTAGAGCATCATCTTCTGATGCGTTTGTTGTTGCACGAACTTCGATAGCGGTAGTTCTGATCAAGTGCTTAGTTCACTTCTCCATCGGAAATGGTGGAGATTTAATAAAGTGACTACTGGTATGGTAACACGCGACGCTTCTCGTCTTGTAATCACATTCAGCATAGCAATTGGTGGGGTCCAGGATTTCTACGGATGAACACACGACTTGGTGGGGGTCGTGGGTTGCTGAAAGACGACTTGAAGAGAACCAAGTCATGACAGATACAACTTACAAAGAGCGCATTGACCGAATCCACGAAGGATTGGTAATGCTCTCTGATTTTAATATTTTGAATCTAATACTTTGAATTACCTGTCTGCAATAGCCTGTTCTGCGAGATGTCATCTCAGGCTCAGGTCAGGACCCGTACAGCAAATCAGCCTCCAGCGAAAGTGAACGATGGTAAATTTAATGGGATGAAGTATATTTGAGGTTGTTAGCAGTAGATGTTTCACTTTATTTGGTGTGGGATAATGACTAATGTTTGAGTGTTGTGGTTGGTGTTCTTCAATGCAAGTATATCCAAGTTGGCTTATAGTTTCACAAAATAAATTACATTAATATTTGGTAAAATTCATCCTTCGATATTTAAGTTGTTAGCCCGGTTGGGGTTGTGTGCCTAGGGCATTATATGCATAGGCTGGAGTTCTATGTTATTAGTTGGTTGTAGAGTAGCAATATTGTCCAACCACAATAATATGACAATTAACAATATGATAATCTTACTGTTACACCACTTAATTTTGTTTTCCAGTTTTTTTGAAACTCCCTCAATAATATGATTGTGACTCTCAATAATGCGATGCTTTGAGATGTCATTTTATCATGTTGTGGAGGTGAGAAGTGTCCTGGTAGTAAAGGATGTACCATTTTTATCCATTTAACAAGACAAAAAATGAAGAAATGGATCCACTGTAGTAAGTTCACATGAAGTCATGGGATCTTAAGTGAGCACACACATTGTGAACTTACTACAATGGATCCATTTCACATGAAGACATGGAATATTTGAGGCTACAAAGGACAAAAACATCATAGAAGAGTGTTCGTGGTATACCACAGAGCTTAGCTTGCCTTATCCCTTCTTTGTAGTGATTAGTAGAATCAAGAGCTGTTTGATCGGATTTTAGAATATAAAAAGGAGAAAGGGGTCAAAACTCGTGGTATCTTTGCGTAACAATATTCAATGTCTATTATAAGATCAGACACTTCATAATGTTTGAATATGATTAAAAAGAATAAAGGCGTGATTTCTATGACAGTATTTTATGATGAATTGATGATACCACGGGCCTTCGGGTAGGTCAAAAGAACATGAACGGTGACAATCATTTGATGAAAGAGCATCTCCTGCAGCAATGAATATCTCTGTGAACATGAAGGGTGACAAATCAATTGAGAAAGAGGGTCTGGGGAGGAAACAGTGCAACTACAAGATGTGCCATTAGGGCTCATGGATTGCAGAGGAATATAACACAGATTGGAGCAGTGGTCGATAGAATTGAACAGTTGTACAGAGCACCACCAAGGTTTGCGTTCAGAAATTCCAGATATCTCTGTTATTTCCAATCCACAATAACTCTTGGTTGTGACTGGCGTGCTGCAGTCTGAGAATCAAACCTGGGTTTTCTTCTAGCACTAGAAGTTGATCTCCTGCTAATTACTGAGCTGTAGCTGTCACTTAAATCAGATCCAGTGAGTTTCGTCACGTCTACCTCTTGTGAACCAACCTCATCAGTTGATCCAGGATTCCCGGACTGCCAGCTGGAATTCGAGCGTTGCGACTGACTGTGTCGACTATCACTGTTGCTCAGACTTGAAGCTTTCAACCGCAATTGAAGAGGGGATTGAGACCCGCTCGAAGATTTAGTGGCCGGTGTGGGCACCTCGGAACTACTTCTATATCCAGCTTGCTGCACGTCCTTGCCATTTGTGGCGTCTGGTGTAACTGTTTCAGGACGGCCAGCTTCAGTAGTCGATGGGGCCTCAATTCCTCTTTTCAAATCCTGAAGTTCATTGTCTAACCGCTGAAATTCCTGCACCATCCAAATTTGGCTCAAAATGATTCCTAGAACTGAACGGACACCATCTCAAATCCACAGTGTGAGGCTTTATTGAAAATTGAGGCTGAGCATCAATAGTCCTAGACAGGGTTACTTCAGAATGATATACTAAAAGCACCTATGAACTGAGACTTGATAGGCAAATTGGTATTGTCATGATTCTTGCTCCTGCCTACAAAGAACTAAAAGACGAAAGAAGCGCCGTCTGTGGACATTGCAAAAAGTATGGCAAGACCCACAATGGAACATGAGATTAACCATGTAAGGAATCTTACCATCCGAAGCGATTCCTGATCGAGAGGTTGTTGAGCGCCTTCCTTTACTCTGTCAAGACGGGGCCTTGCTTGGTTGTCATGGGGGCTGTGATTACAGGGCTCTGCTTCACTTCCTTCGCTGCCAGTCGTTGTATCATAACCCTCACGAGTCCAAAATCGTTGATGATGTCTGCTCTCAGCTGACCGTGGTCTCCTTCTAGACCTCGGATGCGTCAAAATTTTAGGCAACGGGAGGCCAGACGAAACTAATCCATCTCCAACATCCTTAAAACTGGGCTGCTCTAGGCCTGTACTATTGGCTATTCCTATGTAACCATTATTATCCACTACTGAAGAAGTTCTAGTCCCTCGAACTTTCTTAGAAGTGAATGATCTCACGACGTCCCCATTAGTGTGACCCAGGCCAACTCCGTCTATCCTTAAAACGTCAGCTGGATTTTTGTACATGGTCTGATGACTACCGTTCACATCTGAATGCCCTCCGTTTCCTTGAACAGTACTCTTCCAGTCATCAGCAGCTGTCATTAATGTGCAGGTGCTACTGTCTACATTATCATGCCTGTGCTGATCATGAAATCTCTCACTGTCATGAAGAACAGTATCCGAACAAAATTGAAGCTGTGCGACACCAGGAGACTTGCTACCTGAAACTGCACTGAGAATAGGCTGCTTATGCAATATGGGAATCGGCGTAGATGGCACGTGAGTCCTCCCCGCCACCACAGGCATAATTCCCTCTTCAATCATGATACCTTGCTGCGCTGCAATTTCCAATATCTGTTCATGATTAAGTCCAGAACATTCAAGGACCAACCATAGATTGCTCAAAGCCTCGCGCTGGTCATGTATTATCTGATCTCTAATAGCCATCTGGAACTGAAGTTCCATATTTGTCATACCCTGCATAAACGCAACTCCATACAGATGAGTGAACAGCACAGTAAAATGCATCAACGACTACAAGTGAATTAATCAATTATTGAACGAGTGCAAGTTCTGAACATTAACGATCATGTACATTAACAATGACAAATAGCATTGATGCCACATATCCAATCTGCAAAAATCACTCACCAGAAGCCGGTACTGAGTAAGGATACGCAAAAACGTCTTGTTTCGATCACTATCAATCGCCTCATCAATTCGCCGCTGGAGCTCTTTACGTTGAGCCTCATTGTTTTCAATTTCCTGGTATTAAAAAGAGTTGAAAGATCAGCTCCCTGTTATACTCAAATACGCACTGTATAGTGCAAAATAGCTAGAGAAAATCGGAAAGAATAAGTAGGGCATTCAATTTGTTTGTAAAAGTGCCGAAATTATATATGCACACCTCGCGATAATGCGCACCAGCTTCATCGTTGTCTCGAATGTTATCTAGAACGATTTGGCGCCTCTCCACAAGTGTCTCATCCTTCTCTGCATTTCTTCGAGAACTCTGCAAACATGCAGGCGAAGTCAATCTCTAGAGATTGACTCAGATTAAACTGTGTTGCCGCAATTCACAAGGGGACGTAGTCTAAGTTGGTAATCTGTGGACGGAGACGTATATAGAAAACTCCTACACCCAAATCAAATTCGATACAAGCAAAAGAGAGTTATTAAACTCCAGCCTTCATCACAGTGGGAATATTTACAGGGCAGTACCGGGTCAGCAATTAGCTCATCAAGTTGTTGAAGCTCCGCTCGATTGTGAAGATTCATGTCCTCCAATTCAAATAATGCTTTCTGCAAATTAATTCTTTCTTCAACATTCTCATTGATGTCGTGACTAAGCACATCCAACCAGGAAAGCTCGTCATGTACTGACGTCTCCTTCTCTTGTGTACGAGCACTCAGTTTAGTGTCCTTGTCTGCTAGCTCCATTCTTAGTTGAGTAACCTCCACCTGCATTGACAGAACAAACGTTAGTTATTGTATTTAGAAAAATCGAACAGTTAGGACTAGATAAAATTGAGCGAAAAAAATACCGAATTTCTGACAAACCAAATAAATTCAAACGTTTGATGCTTGAACTTTTAGTAGGCATTCCAAAACAAGGTTCTTATCCAAGAAATTATGTGGAAGGTCTTTCAATGTGAGATCCTAACATTGCAAACCCTACACCTCATTGTCTAAATATTCATAACATACAGTTTCAGATCACCAATAGCTTTGTGATTTACAACTACAAATTACGGTAAGATGCGTACTTGAAGATTATCTATCATTTGCTGATAGTCTGCAACGTGAGCATCCACAGTACCGACATTTGTCTGCAAAAAAATAGTCACTATAGTGAGTAATACAAAATGATTTGTCCTTTCGTCAATCTTGGCAAGTTCGAAACACCCGATCTTCCCGGTCAGCTACCTGTTAGTTCTCAATGGGATGACCGAATTAAACCAGTCTACTAGACTGGCAGAACCCAGGCTGAAAGGAAGTGGGGGGGATGGGGGGTAACGAGCGATTCAGTTGAGGATTAAAAGACAGAAAAAAGACTGTAACCCTGAAATAACTGACATTGGCACCCTTGACTTCAATGTAGCTCGAGCCCCGAGGTGATATCAAGTTGCCACCACCTCTCTCCCTCACGCGACGTGCAATGATATTGGGGGCTGAAGATCTAACTGGTGGACTCAAAAGTGGTAGTTCCTCGCTTGTATTTACCTGAAAAACATGTATGGACATGAATATCCCATCCAAGAGACCGGTCGAGAACCCTGGGTGTACTTACTATTCCAGTTCTCTATACCCATAAGATCTCAGTGTGCAGAGAGGTAAGGTAAGGGTCATGATAGATGGAGAAGACACCTGAATATGAGTCTTGATCTCCTTGGCTCTGTCTGCGTACTTCAATGTGTTCGTGGTGTGATGGTATTGATCTGCGCCACAAGAGACTGTTGCCACCATGACAGTTCGAGAATTCCCGCTAAGCCCGTCTTTGAGCAGCCGAGTCAATTTACTGCAACAGAAGCAAATAAAAATCGAAACATCATTACCACCTCAACGAAAGGCCAAGCTCAATTGCAGCCAGGTGAAGGAAATGATTGTAATCAACTGATGGAGACAACAGAGAAGATCATGTGAAAACAGACTTTAACATTAAATCACCAGACTGCTCATTGATGAAGGATACTATCGATGCAGTATAAGACTACTGTCCCCACTGGTTCGTCAGATGTGCCTGTGCTACTGGTATTTCATAACATAAGGTATGAGGCGCTCTTCACATACAAAGTGCAGCTGGGAACCTGAAACACTGCAGTGTGAGCAGAATTGAACAATGTACCTGTTCCGGTAGGGAACGTAGGCTAATCCTTTCTTCTGTTGCTTCCCAAGGGCATTGATGCAGTTAGCTAAAGCAAGAAGAGAACGGTTGATATTTGCACCATCCCTTAGTTTCTGTCCAGCATTATTCGTCTCTGAAGCTCTTTCGCTGTATCCAAACAAATCTTGTCAGCTGCAGTCAAATGTATATAGAACGTTGTATAATAAGAAATGTAAAAGTCAACCTGTCGTGACCTCTACTGGTGAGACTGTAAAGAACGTACAGATTTATAGATTATTTACAAACATGTGAACCTACCCAGCTCCTGCGACTGCTAAGTTTGATAAACGAAAGTGTTTGATACATATAGATGTAAACAAAGAAAAGCATCGAACCTGCCAGCCAGGTCCACCAGAGCAAGCTTTCCACGAAGAGTTTGCGCTCTATACTGGTTTCGTTGCTTCCTCTTGACCATGATCTCCAATACAGCATGAGATCTAGTGTGCAAGTCAAGATAAATCAGAACATTACTTAAATTGATGACAACATTTCAGAGTGGCTAGCAGGACCGTGTGCATGATAACAAATGAACTTGAAGATAAAACTTCAACAATGCCTGACAAAATTCCTACCCATCGCTACTCACCGAGTTCACCCTAAAACGTACAGAAGATCATGGAAACAAGAAATCGCTTACTCCCAATAAACCAACACATACCGTGATGACGTCGCATTGGCATCGGTGCTTTCAGTTTTTCGCCGATTATTGCCCTGAGTTAGGAGTTCCAAGATTTTCTCCGCAGAACTGACCTGATATTAGACGAACCCAACCAAGATTGACACAAGATGGTCAGTAACCGAATGACACAGGGCACACAAAATTTCATACCGATCAGCCTCTTAAAGTGCAATGCAAATATCTTAGGCTATTGAAGACCTTTTGGATGCAATCACCAAGCAGACAAAAATCATCCTGAATTCACAAAAACTACCTTTATGCGCTTGAGACCAGCCACAGTAATACCCTGATCGGGATCTTCACGGAGCTCCAGATGGCCGGATGATCTTTCCAGTAAGTCATAAATGACCTGCAAACCAGATACCAACGTGTTGAGCATTGAAGTGCAGACAATCAAGTATGACCACTTGATTAATCTCAAAAGGTGCGGCGCAATAGCGCTGTTCAAGCTTAACTCTCATGAATAAACTCACCTCATTATAAACCTCAAGATAGGAACAGGTGACCTCAAAATCATAGTCAGCTTCCTGTTTGGAGATAAGAGCGAAGATAGACTGCAGACTGAGAACCATAAGTCCTGGGTCCTCGGGTGTACCCGCCATTGTATGTGTCTTTCCGCTGTTATGAAATGCAAGACATGTAAAATGTCACAACCTAAAGTAGTAACAGTGCACTCTCCAACATCCTAAAAATTTCCAGGACTAAATAACTTACCTTAACACTAGAGTTATAAAAGTGAAATTTCAAAGTACAGTATCAAATTGAGTCGAGTATATCACGTACATAATGTCATCCAAATTATAATCCGTGCAACGTGATTTATATATATCTTGCCAAACATACCTTCCTGTGGCCCCATAAGCGAAAATGGTAGCATTGAGGCCCCGGACCACCCCTTCGACGATTGAACTTGCTGTGACATTGTACACATCCTGCCAATAAGACACAAGACATTCTTGTGTCACATAAAAGTCTTTGTCGGTTTAACTTCCCAATGCGCCCCAGTTATAATTCCAGCAATCTACAAGCCAAGACAGGAATACAGGATCCATCTTGGTAAGAGTAAGACAGGATATCCTATCGTAGAAGTGAAGTGCTACGTTGAAAAGAACTTAGCAGTGAACGCATTACCGCATTTTTCGCCTCTGGACTGAAAGCAACATCATAGGCATATTTTTTTTCTTTACTTCGATTCTGCACGCGATCAAGATAGTCCTTGTTCGTGTCTGGATCCAGCACCACTACCACCTGTAAATGAATGACGAATATTCAGTATGATACACCAGCTTAACGGATCGTAAGAACTAAGTAGGTCTTAGGTAGGACTAAAAATCAAATTCACTCAAATCTGCAATGCTTGATCGTGTTCCATCGAAATCGGTCAAGGATGCTGACTAACCTTGTCATCAATAACCCGGAGAATATCACGACTCTTCAATTTCTCCTTGGCAGTTAGGGGACGGCATCTCACCGCTACCTAGAACGAGTTCCAAAAAACAATCGAAATTTATTAATCGTTGGGAAAAGATAAATGGTAGCAACTTCACGAACACCAAATCTGGCACGTAGGAAGCCAAAAGATGAGAGAGCGAATACCTGAAGGGTGGTTGCTTGCTTAGATTCAGGCGGCTGAATACTCCGCATCATTGTTTGACACATGCCACTTCTGCTAACGAGCACCTTTCAGCAGGTGCTGGTCCATAGACTGCTCCAGATTTTCAACACCTTCTCTGACGTAAAACTTCACTGAGAAATACCAACTCCTTCGAGCCGGAAGACCTATCTAGAATTCCGGGTCCACGAGCTGTTCAGATACTAACATCAAGTGCTTGTCTGCTTCATTGAATGACCACCGAGGTCAGCCTGCATTGAATATGATGAGAAATTAAAATCCTAGAAAAACATCCGGTAGGATGCACGCATGCCACCCTCAGCGACATCTTAAACCGTGAGCTCTGCTTACAGTAGAGATGACCAACACGTATTAGAAGTACTCAAAAAGAATGTTGAAAGGTACTGAAAACTCTACGCTGATTCCGGACAGGATCTTCAAATATACACCGCCGATTTCTTTCTCTGAGCTAGAAGCCAGAAAGTTTCAAAAAACAAAAATCTACTGGTATGAAAAGAACAGAAGTTTGACACTGCCGATCAATCAATGAACCTGATAGATACATGACACCGATTTTCTTACTGCCACTCATCAGTCGGGTACGATAGTGAAAAATTGGACAGATAATCGCATTCAACAGAGACAATAAGGATTTACCATTATTCCAGCACAATCCTTGGAGAAACCATAGCCCACTCACACCGCATCTCTCCGACTCACACAGGGACTGCTCTCTAAAACAACGAACGATTCGCCTCCAGTGATTTCGACACAAATTGACACAGAGCAAGAGCAAACCTGATTCGGAATGGACATGAAGGCGACATGTTTCTCATCTACTCGCGAAGAGGCAGGCAGCTCCTACAGTGACGTAGAACCGGGATCCAGGTGCTGTAGAGTTCCTAACATGATTCGTCTTCCCAGAGCGAATAATCAGAGCACCGAAAGTTCACCTGCTCCTTCAAAAACTCGCCCGCAACGCAATCCTACTGCCCTTGCGAAGAGAACGGCATCCTAGCTATCTCAGATTCAGATGCGCACATAATCCACTCCTACTCTCCGCAAGCTGGCCCTACATTGCTTGCATCACAACTGGATCCGATCTGACCGCCACTCCAACCACGCACCTCCCCCGGACACGCCACCAAATCGCACAAATCCGCACACCGAAACAAGAAATTGCGCCACATATCTCAAGAGGCTCCCGTGCCGCTCCAGGTAGTTACATTCCCCTCACCAAAACAGGTGCCGACCGTCCTAACGACCTACATTATGCCATCCCGTCCCGAAAAACTCCAACCGAACAACAACAACTCCTCCACCGCCTCAAAACCTCCAATCTGCTCCCCTGTCCGTCCCTGTGGCCTCTCCTCCTCACTCCGGCTCGCAATCCGCAGCACTAACCTGCTCCCCGTCGCAACGGCGTCGCCAGATCTACACGACAACAGCAGTCGCCGCACCTCAGATGCCCGCGACCACGATCCATGGTTTGTTTTTCCCCTTCGGTGTTTTTTTACCAGATGCGCTCAACGGAACTTCCTAATGCGCGCGTGAGCGACGGCTCTCTTTACGCCCCCAAGCCCAAGCTCACGACAGTCGCGGCCCCGAAGCCCGGTCAGCGACCCCGTCGCGAGGACCCGTCCTCCGTCCTCCGGGCCCCACACTCCCTCCATTAGGGTTTCCCACATCTAGGCCGGGCCTGGATCTTCGTTCTACTCCCCTCCTAGATTTTTCGACCTCGGACTACACTAAAGAAAGAAGAAAGAAGAACGCCAGTTCCCTTCGGGAACCGGCGTGAATAAAGTGTCTGTTCGTTCCATTGCTAAGACCATGCCCACCAGACAAGGAATTAGCGAACTGGAACTACTTCCCCCTTTCGAGGGTAGACACTATGTAACGAGTAGCCAGAAACCAACCAACAACGACCAACCACGACCAAACTAACTAAACAACAAAAAATAAAACCAAACAGGCAGCCAATCAGGAAGAGACAGAGTGGCGAAGTTCCTAAGGGGGGTCTTGCCTATCAGGAAGGACTTGGTTGTTTTCGATTTTGCGTTTATGCAGTAAAATAGACATGGCATGTTGAATAGCGATGGTGTTGATATTTTTAAAGGTAGTTTTAATTGTATCAATGGGTATCTTGAAGGTATCTTCGAGAGTTTTCATAGATGGGATAAAGGTGGTGGCTACACTAATATTAATATGTTGTGTTAACCACACTACCCCTTTTATGCCGCCTTTCGTGCATAATTCATTCAAAATGGAGAGTTGTCCAAAATTTTGGAAAATATGAAGTTTTTGTCTAGGTGATTACCTGTGTAATGTCAAGGTGCTACCCCTTTAATGCATAGGTGATACCCATGTAATACTTAGGTGATACCTACTGTGTCCGAATCATTGTGTCAAAGAAAAATAATTCTTTTGACGCAGAGGTGTTGAAAGTGACCACTAGGTATGGTAATTGAATCATAATGCTTGTAATTTTCACTCTTCATCAATGTGTTTACCAAGAGCACAACTATCTATACTACTCAAAGAGGGGATCACAATAATCTAGTTGGTAAAAATACTCATGAAAGGTAAAAAATTATAGCATTAATAAATTAGTTAGTAAATCAATTTTAGTGTAGTGCATTATCTCTTGTCATATGGGATGGGTCTCCATGATTGCCTATGTTTGTAGTAGATTTGGGGTTTTGGGAGTTTAAATAAGTTTGTACATCCGACAATGATGTTTCAACGTAAACTATTGCTTTCAGGACAAAGGGACGGATATGGCCGGCCAAGGAAATTGTTGAATTGTACATGGCCACAATTCAATTTGTCCGGCAAAAATCAAATCAGGGAAGGCGAATGTGCACACACAAGAATTGTTGGATTGATGTAGACGGCCCTCCGGCGAGGTATCTTCCCCTACACTATAAAAATAGTTATCACCATCCATATTGGGCATGCTTGTCCTGAAAAGGTTGTGGAGTTTGGTGTTATGATGTTGGTGCCGTCATGTGATACTGAGTACTGGAATTTCCTGTGGATGTTGGTTGGTTGCACTTGGAAGTGGCACGTCTAATTTATGTGCTGCCAGTCGTCCAGATGGGTGATTTGATTGTGGGGATGAGGCAATCCCAGAATATTGTGAGGTGTTGATGCGATGTGTACCATGCTCATCGGATGTGATAAGTTAGGTCATCATGTGACACAATAAAGAGAAGTCATCGCCACACTAGGTCTGGGTTTCAGAGAATCTTGAGAGAAAGATTTAATTATGGACTTTTTAATACCGTACTTGCAGGTACATCCGTGCACAACTGATTCACAATGGATAATGTCCCCAAAAAAATGCCAAGGTGATACCTATGTGTTGCCAAGGTGATACCCATGCAATGCCTATGTGATATCCATGCAATGTCTATGTGATATCCATGCAATGTCTATGTGATATCCATGCAATGTCTATGTGATATCCATGTAATGTCTAAGAGATATCCATTACGACAAAGCTACTCTTTGAAGGAAAAATAATATTTGGATTTTGGATATTACATGTGATATCCGTGTACAGTGACTAGCAAAAGCGGGGCAATGTGTCCAAAAAAAAAAATCTTTTTAAAATTTCAACAATGATAACTGGACAATGGTTCAAATTTTTTTTACAAACAATAATGTGTCACATTAACTCTCCATTGAACATTGTCACATTCACATAGAGTTTGTAATCTCAAAGTTTAAAATTGAAATGTCAAACATGTACATTGCCCCACTTTTGAGGGTGTCTAATCACAGCATAAAAAATTGAATTTTCTAATATTTTGTATGGCCCCCTTTTGCTTTTAAAACTATTGACACATGTCTAGGCATGCTTTCTATGAGATTCATGCAAACTTCAGGCTGAATGTTCTCCCATTCAAGGGCTACCCGCTCCCAAAGTTGATGCATGCTAGTGGCTTCTGTCTCATACTTGTTGAGTTGCCGTTTGAGATGCTCCCAAAGATGTTCAATTGGATTGAGATCTGGTGACTGTGAAGGCCATTGCAACAACTCAACTTGATGTTCAATAAACCACTTTCGTGCCGCCAAAGACGTGTGCTTTGGATCATTGTCTTGTTGGAATATGATGTCCCGCTTGCTGAATTGATAGAAATTGAGTGAATCCAGAAATTCGTTGCCCAAAATGTTACAATACAGTGTTGCATTCATCTTCCCCTCTATTTGACAACAATAACCAAGGCCTTTACTAGTCATGCAACCCCATATCATGAGAGAACCACCACCGAATTTTACAGTACCTTGGACACATCGATCATCGAGTGGAGTATTTGGCTTCTTCCACACCCACTTGCGTCCATCAGAGCCCAATCGATTGATCTTGGTCTCATCCGACCACACTACATGCTTCCAATCTTCAATGGTCCAATGTTGATGACAAATAGCAAATTCTAGTCGCTTGCGTCTATGTGCACTTGAAAGACGTGGTTTTTTAATCTTTGAGACAGACTTCAAACCGGCCTCTCGCAAGGTGCAACGGATTGTGTCCACACTAACCTCAATCCCTGCAACAACTGAGGATCGCCGTGCCAATTCAGCTGCAGTTTCAACCACTCCAAATGAGATGTGCCGCACCAATCGCCTCTTTGCTGTTGCATTCAACTTCGCTGGTCGGCCACCAAGATTCTTTTGAACGTGAGGACGAGTAAGAGTACGCACTCTATCAATAGTACAACGATCCAAATTCAATCTTGAAGCAATTTGGCGTGAAGAAAGACCGGCATCTATGAGTGATGAGATGTCGCTTCGAACTTGCTCAGAAAGACGTTTCATATTTGCTCACACAAAAAAACAATGGTTGAAATGGCACAAAGAATTGAGTTGAGTTGTGCCGCTTAAGCACTGTCTCTTATACCTTCTGAGAATCAATAAATGTGTGATAATGTAGTCAAAACAGCGTGAAGATCATATGTTGACACTCACCAAGCATAACTGGGGCAGGGAAGTCCACACAAGGAAACAGAGTTTTCTTCCTTGACTATTGACATTCCCCATGCCAACTTGCACCATCAAGTCTACAAGGAAATTTCACATGTGATGAAAGTCCAAGTTTGACCCAATCCAACCCATTAATGCTTTAGATCAGAAAGTATTCATTAGTTAATAAACATTGCCCATGTTTTGCATGTCACTGTACGTTGGATTTGACCCCTACGTACGATAAACAACAAATGCCCTTGAAAGGAGTCTTAATCCTTCAACGTCTTCAAGGCCTTGGGAGGGTCATGTTGGTGCTCTTGGTGTTTTAACTTTTTCCACAATGGGTTGTTGTCATTGCGGTCTTCATAACACACTTTGGAAAATTGTTAGCTTTCCAACTAATCACTTTTAATCTCCAATCCATGCAAGCATTGGCAAACTACAGTGATTTTTGTGAAGTGGGGTCATGATAAATTGTATCCATTGTGTAAATGATGTTTTGCATAATATATTTTACTCCTAGATTCTCCTAGGCCTTGTGGTCTACTTTCAAGCTGAAGGCTTAATGCAGTCAATTATAACAAAGATGTTGTCAAGAAGAAGAACTCCGGTCCTCGGGGGGAGGGCCGGAGTGAATAAAGTGTCTGTTTGTTTCACCACTAAATCAATGTCCACCGGACATAGGTTTAGTAGTATGGAACTACTCCCCCCTCTCGAGGGTAGACACTATGTAACCAGGGACTAGTAGCCAGTAACTAGTAGCAATGGATCAAGGACCAAGTAGAGTCATCGGATTCAATTCCAAGGAGTGATCTTGTAGAGATTACCTGTGTGTTTAGTGGGATTCTAAGGTGTTTCTTGTACATCTGGAAGGGGTTGGTTATTTTCTAGTTTACGTTTATGTAGAAGTATGGACATTGCATGTTGGATAGCGATGGTGTTAATTTAAGTGAATGTTTTTTTGATTGGATCAATGGGGATATTGAATGGTTTTTCAAGACTTTTCATAGAAGGGAGATGTTGTCATATTAGGGAAGATCCTATCAAAGCTACTTATTTCTTAACCCTAAAGGACCAAAGTCCTCTCGGGGGACATTTTGAGTTTGGGTAAGGTACCACATTCTCAATTCTAGGCATTATTTTCAGAGTTTTTTTATTAAATTTTGTCTCACTTCAATGGCTGATATCTTTCAATTGGTGCGGTCAAACTTACCAAAATTTTCTCTACACACTTTCATACAACTCTAGTACAAGATCCTACAGTTAAATTTTCAGAAAAAAACATTTTGTGTGGAATGCGCTGAAAATGGCAGTTTTGGAGTGACTTTGAGGGGAAAATGTCTTGGTCCTTTAGGGGTTAATATCCATGGTAATTTTTAATGATTTCAACTATTGAAACATGAACTTCACTCACCAATGTAATTATCAAAATGTGACACATAACTCAAAATATAGATGGAAAGTTATTAGTATGTATTCACAACAAATTTGTTTTTACAAGTTGAGTTATTTTTGTAATGTGTTCCCTCAACATCAAATAACATCTAGATGATTTGAAAATCATGGCAATCTTCAACGAGATGTTATATACTTAGTAGTAGTAGTAGTAGTAGTAGTAGTAGTAGTAGTAGTAGTAGTAGTAGTAGTAGTAGTAGTAGTAGTAGTAGTAGTAGTAGTAGTAGTAGTAGTAGTAGTAGTAGTAGTAGTAGTAGTAGTAGTAGTAGTAGTAGTAGTAGTAGTAGTAGTAGTAGTAGTAGTAGTAGTAGTAGTAGTAGTAGTAGTAGTAGTAGTAGTAGTAGTAGTAGTAGTAGTAGTAGTAGTAGTAGTAGTAGTAGTAGTAGTAGTAGTAGTAGTAGTAGTAGTAGTAGTAGTAGTAGTAGTAGTAGTAGTAGTAGTAGTAGTAGTAGTAGTAGTAGTAGTAGTAGTAGTAGTAGTAGTAAGAACTCCGACTCCAGTGGGGGACGGCGTGAATAGAGTGTTTGTTCGTTCCCTTCACTATATCGGCGTCCAAATGTTACATACTTACAATATACTTATAGAGATTTGTCTACGTTTTTCTGAAGCAAACCAAGATGTTGTTATGTGTTTAAATGAAATCTACACATCCGCTAACATCCTTGAAATGTGCATCTCCTAAAAACTTGTCATGAGTATAGAAATAAAGCACATAAATGCAAAGAAGAATAGCCTTCAAAATGCTAATTTGATTCTTTAAAATTTTGTTACAAGTAATAGCAAAAGAATAAAAACTTTAACATTTACAATTTTTTACTAGTACCTAGAATGTTCCTTTATATATTTTATTCATATTCAAAATGTGACACATGTCCAATCTTTCTATTCCTTGATTGTCTATCACAAACCAATAATAATGAATGCTTCGCTATCTTACATACAATTTGCACTATTTTTCTCATTATTTTATTTTAGTATTGTGTATATAGGTTCCATATAGAGCTATCTTAATGATTACAAAGTTCTAAATTTAAAGTTCTAAACAACTTTTGCTGAAATGACCCGATCAAGGATAAATTAAAAAGAAAATGGAGAAACAAAGAAGCCCAAGGCCACAAGGAAAACCAACAAAGAGTCCATAGGCGACAAGAGCCACAGGCAAAGGCTAGTGCAATGACAACTAGCGGGAAAATAACAAAGTAACAATCAAGCAAAGAGCAAGGAGCAAACCATGAAGCCTCAAGCAAAACTTGAACACGGGAGAACATTGAAAGCTTTAAAAAAATGCCAATTAGGTTCACAAGAATAAACATCTCCACAGAATGATTGGAAGAGGAGCGCCGCATGGAAGAAAGACCCTTACGGGTGACAACAGAGACTTGATGACCTATACGTTGAAGATCATATATATCTTGAGAGGAAAGAGTATCATGAGAGGAGCTCGGCAAAGGAACCCTAGCTTGACCAAGATCTTGAACAACCAAAGAACAACTCCACTCTTGAGAGTTACCAACCCATAAATTGGCATGATTGTGAAGATCAGTAGCAGTTTGCAAGGAATGGAAAAAGCAAAATCTCCTCCTTCCTCCAAAATCAAGTCAATTTTAGATTCCAAGTGCCGAATAATGGCAAAGAGGATTTCCTCAGCATGAAATTTGGCAGCTTCTGTATGATCTTCAAAACCCATTTGATATAAATCAAAAGGAATGGAAGCCGTTCAATAAAGTTGTGAGGAGAATTCACTCACATGGAAAAGTATATGAGTATGAGCATCTTCAGCTGGTAAAAGCAACAACTTTTGTATTTGACAAGCGTAATATTACTCAAGATCTAAGCTTCACATACCAAAGTCTCATTTACTATGAGAATTCACATTCACTATCAAACTGGGCTTTATTGTATGTAATGATATTTTTGTAAATTGGATGCTAAGGAAATAATCTTTAAAACATGTTGTCTGCAAGTCGTGTGGCATATTAAAACAATTCTTTTACATTCCATTAACATTAGGATATCCAATATGAACGTATTTAACTCTAAATTTCCAAGAATCCCCTTGGAGAACTTTTGAATGTTTGGGTGGGTCTCTATGGTGTCAATTAATAACATCCCTTTTTATTTTTTACTATAAATGGAAATTACAAAAGCTTTGTTGGAGGATAATTCTTTTTTTAATCCTACATTTCATGAAAAGGTTATGTTGCGCAAAGTGATTTCATATGGAGGGTGGGCAAGGTACTAAGAGCTGAATAGTACCATAGTGAGCTCCCTTTACAACAACTTTGTTTGTTTTGCCTTGCTATGAAGAGAGGTTGATATAATGAAGGAAGTTTTGGTCTAGAAATGTGCAAATGTACTTGGCAAGTCGACCATTATAACAAGAGTGCTTGTTGTAACAAATGCTATTAAAAAGAGAGCTTATTATATTGTAGAACTTAAATATTACCACTGTAGAGCTCAGTAGTGCAATTTTTTGAGGTGAAAAGTGCAATTTTTTGAGGCTGATAACACTGAAGGAAAGTACTTAGAAATCCTCCTTTAGGAGAATTTTAGATCCATTGACAATTATTAATCTTAAAAACAAAATTGCTTTATTATGTAAATGGTTACTCTCTATACTCCTAATCATTGCAAGTTCATTTTTCTTATCCTTATTACCTCCATTACTTATGATTTTTGGCGTGCAATGATCTAATACAGGATAAAACATAGATGCATAAAATTTATGCAATGTGTACCAAGAAAATATGCCATTATCTTGAGTCAAAGTATGCTTTATCCCTAGAGGCCCATGTTCTCTCGGGGGACATTTTGAATTTGGATAGGGTACCATGTTCTTAAATTTAGGCATGATTTTCAAATTTCAAAAAATATGAAATACGGATTTTTGAATTTCAAAAATATGAGAAAGATATATGCAAAACTTGAAGTGTATTGTTAGTTTTTAGCACATAGTTGCATTGTAGGATTTTTAAGGACATCTTATACCCCTCTTCTACTTCTAAAATTTGGTGCACATGTACTTAGTATGATCTTTTTTAAGTTAAAATTAGAAAATCATGGACCGTAGTGCAAAAAGTTGCCATAGAAGGTGGTCAAAGTTTGATGAAGGTGTTTAGTATGACCTCAAGTAGAGTTTATGTCTCTCTTCAAAGGCTAATATCTTTCAATCCGTGCGGTCAAACTCAACAAAAAATTTACCACATATACTTGTACAATCTTGGTACAAGATCGAACGGTTAAATATGTAAAAATATGCTTGGTGAAGAGAATGAACACACACTATAGTCACGTCGGTCTCCTTCGAAGACCGGAGTTCTTCTTCTTCTTCCTATGGTTGAAGATAGTAAATATATGTATAAATTATTAATGCATTGTCTTACCTTGGATAGGCAGTTTTGAGGTGGTTTTGGTATAACAAGGTCTTTGGAATTAAGAAGTTAAACAACATTTTAGAATAGATAATAATTTCAATAAATCCATGCAAAAAACTACCTTAATATCATAATTTTTTAGTCCAAACACTTCAATAAATATATGTTAAAAAGAAATATCATGATAGAGATTGTGCTTGCTCACGTTTGGTTGCAAAATCTCCACTACACCAAACATTGAATATAATGTGGATTCATAATTGATGTGGATCACCCACACTAATTTTCATCAAGCACATGCATGTCAAACAAAATTTGATTAGCTATTCATTTTCAAGCAAGTGTGCGTCAGTCACCGATTGAATGTAGATTTCTAGTTAGTGCAAAAACTCGAACTACTCTATTCCACACTATATTCAGTGCTAGGTGTACTGATGCAGCTATTTTATGCAATAAAACAGCCATAAAACTGCCATATTTTATAACAACGGCCATTATGCAGCCATTATTCACTAATGATGCTGCAAACTTCAAGTGTTTGTGAAGAAGTGAATATTCTGAGAACAATCAACCTTGAGATTGATGCAGTATAGCACCGCACTTGAGAAACGAAGAAAAATATAAAAATATTATAAATGTTCTGGTGATATTTTGTTGTTTCTAAGCCACTCTTAGATTTTCCCTCACAAATAAAAATATATACGTTAAGAGAATGAACCTAATAACACCATAAATAACATATCTACTGTATTATGATTGGCATATTCGACTTTTAATTTTCTATACAAGTATAATGAACTTCTTTCAAATTCAAGACAAGATGGACTTAGTCCTCTCCACTTATTGAAGAGGATGTAAGTTCAATGCTCTGGGCCCATTTTTTCCTGAAGAATGATTTCAAAGAACAACTGGGGGTTTGGTTTGAGCATGATTGAGCTTGAAAAAGATTGCCAACTTTTTAACACTTTCATGCCTAAGTGCATGGTAGCATGTATACGGTATGATGGGCATGATGACATGGGCCACTGCAAAATTGCATCCATATAAGCATGTTGATTTTATTGGCCAATATCAATTAGCAAAAGAGTTACACTAGTTAGATGTACAAGCACAAAGGTCCGAAAAGTACTTACAAGTCAAATGAATTTTAGGGGCCCAAATAATAAGGACTAGCCAATACAACCAATAAGTCAGCTCCCTTTATAACATCCATGTTTGTTTTTATCAAAACTTACCATCATCTACTGAGTCCTCCCCTTGTATCTATCAAAGATAGTTGTTGTCCGTGCCTGTTTTATTATGAGTTACTAGTATCGGTACCCGTTGTTCCGACTGGGGAAGGTTTTTTATTAGTGCTCCTCAAAATAAAATTTGTTTGATGTATTATATTTTAGATTGCAATTTGCATCCCTCGGAACGACGTGCATTGATCCACGAAACGTCGTCATTCCGTGCTGCAAGGACGGCACGACCGCTAAAGTACTCGCGTGCGTTTGCTTTGACGTCAACAATTCCTCCATAGACAACATTGATCAAGCCGTTCAAGGTGTGATTGCCAACAATCATCGCCCGTGGACACCTGACCATGTCATCCTTCACCTTCTCGAGCATGTCCTCCCCCAGCGCCAGGAGCCACTCTGGAAATGTACAGTTGCCCATATTCACATGGCGTTCACCAACAACAACGCGCATGATCGAATTGTTTGTTGTAACAATTGTTGTTGTAAAGGGAGTTGGATGTGTAGTGATCTATCCAGAAAGGTAATAGTATTTGTAGATTGAAACTTTGTAGTTGCCATACCTCATACGCCTTTCACCCTACAAAAACTAAGTATTGAAATATGCATATTCTATAAAAGGAATTTTATCTTCAACAATTGGTTGTAATAGCCAAAAACTATATATGATATAGTTTTATTAGTTTGTTGAGGAGTTATACCAATAGGAGTTATCAATGACACTATTTATGGAACTTTTAAAAGTGTTTTGATAATTGAAGACTCCCTTCCTCTCTATTTGATCCTTTAAGGACATGCAAACTTTGAACAATGGAAGTATCTATGAGCGTCATAGATTATATATAACACTGTCAATGAGGCAACTACATTTTACATTTCGTCCATGGTTGCTTGTCTTTAAAGGATTAACTTCAGTCAACTCCCTTTATATAAGCATATGATACAACAACAATCTCGTTATAACAACTAGTTGAAATCAGAACCAATCTTCTTCTTTTATAATAGCAACACTTGGAGTACACTCATTTACCCCCTCCTTTTCCATTATAACAACCTTTTGATAGCAACCTCTCAATATAGTAGGCAACACCAAATAGGCTCTTGTAAAGAAAGCTGACTGTATTGCCAAGTCCAAATCAACATCCATTCAAACATTGGATGAGCTTGTGGCATAGAGGAATTCCTTAATGCGTGTTGTTTTCAACAATATCTTAATTGGGTTTCATTGTTTGTATTATATTAGTCTACTGGCTCTTGTTGTTTGATTTTATTTCTACACATATATAGAGTATGAATTGCCAAAAGTTTCAAAGTTTGTAGCTAGTAAAATCAAGAAAGAATTCATGACAAGGATGTGGTAAAACTAGTTGATTTTATTTACAAGTGCACCCTATGTGACACCCTCTAGCAGTTCATTAGCAAATCCATGAAGGGCTCTGCAAAGTATGTCACATTCCTAAAACAATGGATTATGCACTCAAACCATCAAGCTCTATGTAGGCGTGTGCGTGTTACTACTGGGCTCACTTTAGCTCTTGGTTGGTTTCATGTTAATTTATGAATACATTCACGCATGGACATGTAGATGTTGCTATGCTCACTATTTATTTCACTTGTGGTCCAAAGACTCCAATTACACTATCTCATATATTGCGAGATTGCTAAGTCGTCTTGAGAAATCACCAATACATTGTGTTACTTGTAAACTTTTTCTATATAAGTTAGCTAATTTTTTTGGGGGCAATACTTTGTGGGTTGTCAAGACACATGAATTTTTTCCCTATGATAGTACCAAAAACATGATTGAAACCGTCCTACTTCCAAAAAAAATGTATTTGTAGTTGTACAACTCGATTAAAGATTATGAAAACCAATTTCTCATGACACTCTTATCCATGCTGACATATTGATGGCTGTCAAGGAAATCCAAGTTGGTTTTCTGTTAATGGAATACACAAATGAGGATGTTAATGCTTACTTGAGCCACTTATTTAAGACTTTGAAAAATCGAAATGCATTTGAAGTGGTTGATTTGATGAAGTCTTTCATGAAAATCCTAGTTCGTTGAAGAGGTGGCAAATTTCAAATCATTCATCACAAGCTTTGTATGTGATGGCGCACAAAAGACTTGTTGGTCTAGGAGATATTCACATCTTTCAATTCTATATAGATGAAGTAGGCTAGTCAACCATGTGGTATAAGATGTCTGCAGCTAATGCGCTCGAGGTGCTTTGAAACAAACTTATTTTGTGACTCTAGAAATATCACCTTGACGTCAATTTGATTATACCTACGCGCGTACCAATCCACTATTGTTTGAGTGCTTGTAGAGGATGAGGCTCTTCTTTTAATTGTCAACCATGGGCTACCAAAGTGCTCGATAAAAGGTTGTTCATCTGATATGGAGTTTAAAGTTTTATAGAATTTTGAGGAATGGAATGGATAAATGCAAGGGCTTTTATCTAGAATTTCCACTTTATGTTGAGTATTGCAATCCTTATTAACAAAACTTAAGAAACTTTTATCTTCTGCTCCTATCGCCTTAGTAGAAGGATTCTGGCCAAAGCATGACTGGAGTACTACATTAGTAGCTTCCTACCTCAAAGAAGAAGAAGAACGCCGGTTTCCGAAGTGGGCCGGCGTGAGTAAAGTGTCCGTTCATTCCACCACTAAGTCCATGCCCACCGGGCATGGGTTAGTAGTATGGAACTACTTCTCCCTTTCGAGGGTAGACACTATGTATCCAGTAACAAGTAACCAATATCAAAGGACCCTAGGTCCCAAAAAGTCCCAAAAGTAGGAGGGTAAGTACGGTGAAATGCAAATGCAAGTGTAGATCTATGGAGGGGGGTTCGAAGCATCAGGAAGGGGTTGGTTGTTTTCAAGTTTACGTTTATGTAGGAGTATTGACATAGCATGTTGAATTCCAATAATGTTAATATTTGAAAAGGTGGTTTTGGTTGAAGTGATGGGGATTTTAAATGTTTCTTCAAGGGTTGTCATTGAGGGAATGAAGGTGGTGGCTCTAGCACCCGCAGTGATGACAATGAGGGGGTCTACTTTCCATCCTAGTGCTTGAATATCGTCAAGTAGTGGTTGGTATTTATTTGTTTTGTTTGCAATAGTGTCCAGAGAGAATCTATCATTGCAATATGTGAATTCAATAAATTGGATGGTGAGACTAGGGTCTATGTGGTTTGGTGGGGGGTCTTTGTATGAAAGTCCTCTAACACATAGTAGGTCCGGTTTGAACCTTGCATTACAGTGGCATCTTTGAGTATGACAGATTCATGGTAACAGCCAAGGAAGGACCGTATTTTCTTGTGGGTTGTCATTAAAGGTTCCGGCATTCATGAGAATGAAACACCGGGATTTGGTTGATGATATAAATAGTTTACGAATAGCCCATACGGCTTTGTTATGTCTTTTGACAATTAGTGAGTGTATATGGGGGTTTTGGCACTTGAGTAAGACATGTAGCCATGTGTCTGGGTCCGTGGTGTTGCAAATTAGACATGTAATTGTAGGAAATCTTTCTATTCCAAAGAAGAGTTGTTTGCGGGCATTTCCCATGTATTGTCCGGTGCGGGATTTGATTAGGCATGTGATTTGTGGATCGGTTATAATGGGGTTTTTCCAAAAATTGTTGGACAGTACGTTGTGAATGTTTGGGTTGCTAGTCCATTTATCAATATTGGGGAAGTTTTCTGTAAGTTTTTCTAGGTATTTATAAGATCATGTTTTTTCTAGGTATTTGTCTAAGAATCGTACGGGGCCTTTATCGGGAGTTTCACCCATAGAGGGCCATTCATATCTATGAAAGTAATATGGGGTGGCATGGGCGTGTTCGTATGGGTGTTCGGCATTCTTGTGGGTTTTTTCTCTTCCTTCCTTTGCTAGTTTGTCGGCTTGTTCATTGCCGTCGATATTAGCATGAGCTCGGACTTTGTGGAGTGTAGTAATTTGTGTACGGTTTTGGAGCATTGCAACCATAGATGTAAGGATAGTTTTATCCGGGTGACTGTTGTGTAAAGTAGGGTGTTTAATGTGTGTATTAAGGGGAGATATAATATATTTATGCAATCTGTAAAAATGTGAGCCGGTTCGTTTGGGTATTGAGTGGTGATTATTTTAAGGGTTTTATGTATAGCCATCATTTCGGCTCTTAGAATATTTTGGAGTCCATGTAGTCTTTTGCCTAATTTAATTTGTTTGGTTGAATTGTATATCCCATAACCGGCTTTTTCTCGGTGCCAATGTCCAGGGCTTACTTCGGTTGGTTCTTTAAAGGAGCCGTCAGTGGGACGAAGCTATTTTGCGTGCCTTGAGCCGTGAGCCATGAGCCGTGAGCCTTCGTTCGCGAGCCTAAAGCAATAAATTTGGACCCTTTTTAGAAAAGAATATATTTAAAGTGAAAGTGAAAGTAAACAAAAAGTTGTAAAAAAAAGTGAAAGTAAAAAAAAAGGTTTAAAAAAATGAAAGTTTTCCATAAAGTAACATTTTAGTTGAAAGTCATAACTATCATCTGAGGATAAGGACCTATTATCGTGGAATTCCTTGTAAAGTATGGGTTGTGGTCCAAATAATGAATTGTCACAAATATGATAGGTACCCTATGACCGTGTAAGGGTTACACAAGATATTGTAATAGAAGACATATTGTATATAGATTGTACCACATAAGACATAGTTTTACGTAATATTAAAAACTAGGAAATTGATTCCACACTTCATTAGAACAGACGAAGAACTCTTGAATTTAAACATGCTTTTACTCAAATATGATATAGGTTTCTTAGAAGATGTGAAGCTTCCTTGACCCTACTCCTCTTCAGTAAGGGAGGTCCCATATATCTACACGTCATGTGCACTGATTCAGAATGAACAGGGCGGTGTATAGGCATGTCGGATCTTTCTTCTTCTCCTTGAAGGCTGTCATTGACCAGTCAATGAAAGAATCTTCATGTTTGGAAGGAACACTATATGCAGTACTCTTCTTGAGAAGAGTTGTTCCCTCATAATCTCCCTTGGGCTCTACAACGACCACTACATTGTCTTGCCTCTCCGCATTACTCGCATCGGCCATACGTGTCACAAGTGCAGCATCCGTACAACCTTCATCATCCTCATCTTCCCTATCAACCTCGTCTAGCAATTGCTCTAGCAACCTCGTCTAGCAATTGCTCTAGACATCTTCGAGGATGACAATCTCATCTCCACAAAAGTTGGCCATTTGTACAAAACTAGTACGTAATGTTCCTCCAATACATTGTTGTAAACCTATACAATAGCAATAAAGGTATTGGGATGCAATCCTTATAGGTAGGGAGTCTTTGAATTTGGGGTAGACATTCATTTAAGGTCATACCAATGTAATAAAAATTGAAGGATCCTTACACCACAACTAAGGTGGGCTAATAAAACCTTACTAATTACACGACATAAACATAAAAAAGCCTTGCAGATTAGTTAGACGTTAAAAAAGAACACAAATAAGACCGAAGAAAATATAGCGTTGGGGGGTGGCAGATACTCCAACATAGAGTGTTATTTTTTACCACATCACGTCCCCGAGGTGCACCTTCCTTGTCGGTTTTTTTTTTGACGTGGACAACACTACGAGCGGCTGTGCTATTTTCATTGAAAGCAACCCAAGAAGGAAACAACTCAACACTATCTTTCTAAACCCTGAAATCCTAAACCATGCCCACGATTCCAAGGAATGAAATATCTCAAACACTGCCACTAGCTACCTGCTATAATACAATAACATGGACATATAAGAGGGCAAAGAGAAATAATTAACCACGTGGAAACTCAACCTAGGAGAACAAAATAAGCATGTAAAGCGGTCTGATGGGGGCGCTAATAGGCTTAGGCTATTGAGGCCTGTGAGGAAGGAAAAGTGAAGACGCACAATTTAATCCCCAAGGTACCGTGACAGCTTCGCACCAAAACACTTCAGAATTGTTTAATTCTAATGCAATGATTCAAGAAGGAAAAAAAAACTTTCATTTCTAGTTTCGACTAATGGATCTCATCTACGACTTAATAAGTAACATACTCACAGAATTTCAAAAACGTTGAGCGCACGAATTGAAAGATTATATTAATGTTTATAGAAAAACAATTGGTTCATTTCCTTTCCAGCGTTCAGTGGATTAGCAAACTTTGACTTCACTTGATGTCAAACATTTTCACTACACAAGGTGCAAATCCATTACCATCGTGTTGATCATGATGTTAGTTCCTTCTTCACCAAATTTTAGAGGTAGAGGAAAGGTGTGTAGCATATTCAAAACAACTATGGATGGAGTGAAGGTTTGAAAATTGCCAATTTGTGTTCGCATTTTTTGTGAAATAAATATGTTTTAGATTGATGATTCAAATGGTCAGAAAGAAGATTTCCACTACATATTCTTGTGCAATACAAAATTGTCTAAAACATGAAGATCTCTAAGTTATATGTGGAAAAGAAGATGTTTATTTGGTACCTTGCCCGACAATGTGTGACAATGTGTTAAAATGTTCGACTTCTAGATGAACGCACCATATAATTCACGGCATATTATATTTGTGGAGGAACTTTAGGAATGATTGGAGATGGATAAAACTCAACTCAATATGTTGAGATTTCAATATGCGTTACACTTAAAGTAAGAACGGGTGGTAGTAGATATAAATTGTCATTCCATTTCCTTGCTGAAATTCTGTCATAGTATTTGACTTACAATGAATTGCAATTCATCGTTTGGCATAATGTATATTTCTCCACACCGGTAGAATAGGTCATAATCTCCATTAGCCGTCAGTTATTATATGTATTTTTCATGAGTTGTCACGGATTTAATTCTATAAACATATGTAAGGGTAGAGATTTATAATCGAAGTTGTATCGCCATATGCATAAAATTTAGACAATTTAGAGTCTCAAACGAGTGACTTTGAACTCGACAGTAGTAAAGATGGAAGTCTTGAACTTTCTGAAAGGTTTCAATTTAATGAATATGGCCATTTGTGTAGGGTGGAGTCCCAACTCTATTTTGACCGGGTTATGTCTTGTATATACCATATTTAATTTACCAATGATAGGGCTTTAATTGACAATCCTACAACTTGTGGAACTCAACTACAACGACGACGACAACAATCAAGTAGAGCAAGGAACAAGGCAAAGAAGGGGTATTGAATGAGAGTATTTGCAAAGCAAACAAGATATCTACATTAATGGTTGTAATATTTGGCAAATATCTTGGATTGAAGAAATGTTAGTTTAACATGACATGTCCTCTGAGCTTTCGTACGACGTAGAAATAAAAGGCAGCTCTACGTCAGCCTCATCGTCTATGAATTGAAGAACACGCCGATCAAAATAACGTTCTCTACTAATCGAACACGGGGATGATGCAGCTGCCTGCCTAAGGGCCTCTTCTGCATGCCATGGAGCCATTATGTAGTCTCGAGTGGGGGAACAAACGTTGGCCATCATTCTGCAAACGCCACAACCAAATTAAGGAACATGTGAGAAGGTGCCATTAGAGGCCATATTATTCTACACGTAGGGCTACAAATTTGAACATAGTAAGGTAGAGACCTTCAGAGGACTTCAAATTAAAGATGGAAATTGATTGAAAGACAGAAGGTGCTTACGTACTGAATCTATTGCGCTTAGCCACCGGTTGGATTTGGATCTCGTCGGCAAGGCGGGGACCAATGGACGAAGACGCAGTAGGCATTAGAGTATTAGGCGTTACTGCACGAAGAGGCTTCAACAAGGCCTCAAAGACATCATTGTCTTGCTCCAGAGCCACAATGTGGCGCCCAATGTCCTTGCATGCATGAATAGAATTTCCTGACAAAAGTGAAGAGTAGAGAATTGTTATTGTTTAATTGAGGATGAAAATGTAATGGATGAAAGTATATCAAAAGTATTACCTGTGGACGCGAACGCATCAAGGACAAGTGAGCCCGGCTTGGTAAGAGCTACAATGAGCATTCGTAGAACGACGGTATCCTTCTCGCGAGGACCCCTCCATGGGACGTTCCCATTCATAGATTGTGACTCCAGAGAGGTGTAGTTGAAAACAACATCAGAGTCAGAAACATCAACGTTTAATGCCGACAAAGTCTCATCAGGAGCAATGATGAAGTCCTCCGGCGGTATTACCTTGGGCACAAATAACTGAACCCTGAACCGTCGGGACTGTCAAAAATCAATGATAAAAGTGAGAAGACTGTTTAGAAGTTGAGATGAGTGTGTAGGAACTAATAATTGATGAGCATGATGATAGTGTATGACCTTTACTTTTGGATCCACACTTGAATGCAACGGAAGCTCGTTTATACCCCACCACTCCCGCAACATGTAGAAACCGTACGCATCGGCGTAGCTCAGAATATCGGTTCGGACCTTGGGACATTCAGGTGCAAAGGCCAAAATACTACCCTGACGGTGAAGAAATTCATGCCCAAACTCGAAAACAGACTCAACATCCTTCTTCTTGTAGTTGTTCCACGTAGGAACGACAGTAGGCTTTAAAGAGATTGAAGGTACCGGCATCCCATCAGGGAAATCTCCAATGATGAGATTGAAGCCACCGTGCGGGCAAGCCTCCAAACGCTCTGGGATAGTGGACAAAGCTTGGATCTGCAAGTACGTAGGAATCGAGGGTTAAAACATGCATGCAAACAAAAGAACGACTATTAAACACTGGTAGTCTTACCTCCATGCAAAACTTGTTCATGTTGGCAAGAACCAAGTGCACTTGCGGTAGAACATCCATAATCTTGGTAAGGCTTGTGTTTTCAATAAGCGTTGAGGACAACAAGTCCACGCCAGGCCTATCGGTGGATTTTCCATTGGCCATCTTCCTCTTCAATCTTTTGAAACCTATGGATAAGGGATTAGACGAGTCCATAAGCTGAATATGAGTAGCAGGGGAGATAGAGAGACGTTGCTGAGTCTCGGGGGGTGCCGCGAAGAAGGATGACTCTTGAACATCATGATCATCATCTCCATTGAAGGGCAAAACAGCATGAAGTTGTTGCGGTCCTGGTGCTGCGTCTCTTGCCGCGAGCTGTGCTTCCAAGGCTGCTGCTTTGCGTGATGCTGTTGCCTCCGTCGCATTTGCCGCTTGCAGCTTCCGCGCCACCTCTTCTTCGGCCTCCTTCAACTTCCTTGCGACCTCTTCCTCAGCAGCTTTTTTTTTTTTGCATCTTCCTCGGCTGCCTTTTTCCGTGCCCCTCTAGTCTTCTTCATGGGTTCTGTCACAACCGTGACCAACTCTGTTCCTGCTAGAGCAGGCTGAATAGAATTCCGTAGTGGAATGTCAAATAGAGGTGGTCTATTCTTCGGACAATCTAAGTACCACCCACATTTCTTCCAATGCTCCCGATCCCAGTCCTTCATTATCTCCTCAGTGAACATGCAGCTGTCACTAGTAGGATCCAAGTAGTTTGCGAAGAAAGGGGGGATTCTTGAAACTGCCTTCCTGGGAAACAACACGTAATGAAAGTACCTATATAAAGTTCGATTGACAGCCTCAGACAAAAACTTCTGCTCATCTGGAGTGTTGTTCTTAGAGACACCTTTGGTTGCCAACTCAGTGTTGAAAGCAATCTCCCAAAGCTGAATGCGCATCTGTTCAACCCAGTCAACAATAGTTGGAATGGCCTCTTCATCAACCGGATGATAGTTGATAGTCTCGTTCAGTTCAGCCAATGTTCCATGAATAAGATCGCTTGTTTCAGAAGAGATCTGAAATCACACGGAATACATAATTTAAATACACATGAAAATATCAAACATGTGATAATAGGAAATGGTAACAAAATCAACACACCTGTGCCCACCAGGTAGCCCGAGTTAGCCAAAGGGGGAAGTCGTAGTCATTGAATTTGGTCTCAGGAAATCTCACAGCTTTTCGAACAGAGGGCTTCATGTTCCACCGCTCAAGCCACTTAACCTTCATCGGAGCAAACATCGCGGATGTTGCCAAATAGAACAATTTCTCTTGCGACATCTCCCGATCATCTTCCCGCTTCTCGTAATGGATCTTAACCTGATTGAGAAAATCAGGCGTGTGCTTTGGGTCAGCCGGAGGCAGCTGCTTCTTTACCTCAGTGACAAAGTCCTTCTTCACTTTCTTCACCTTTTCCAACACTTCGTGATGCAAATCCTTCCTGTTCCACTGAACCGTCTTCTCTGGATACTTCTCAATAAACATTCTGTTGGCATGCGCTGCTGCTTCACCAATCTCTTGCTGAAATGAGTCACAAAATTCATTAGAAGACCCTGTGTAAGAGACTTGAGAGCCACAAAAAGATCCTCCAAAAGAAAGTGCCGCCAACGGTACCACCCTCAAAGGGGGTTAGAGAGAGGAACTCCTTGTTACTCCAATAGCGGCTCCCCTATTTAAAATACCCAAAGGTACCTCGCAGCCTCTAAAAAAAAAAATGAGGCTAGTGGCATTCACTCCACAGGATTCCTTGAGCAAGCCACTTGCACCGATTAAACGGTGAGCTGCTCGCAGCACTCCCTCTAGAGGCTTCTTCAAGGAAGCCATTCACACCTCAAGAAGAGGGTGCCGCTAGCGGCACTCTCTCTACGGAGTGTCTTGAGCAAGCCACTTGCACCATCAGGAGGGTGATCTGTTGGAAACACTTCCACTAGAGGCTGCCTCAAGGAAGACATCAACATCCATTAAAGAGAGTGCCGCCAGCGGCACGTACTTTGCTGGATCCATTGAGCAAGCCACTTGCACCATCAGGAGGGTGATCTGTTGGAAACACTTCCACTAGAGGCTGCCTCAAGGAAGACATCAACATCCATTAAAGAGAGTGCCGCTAGCGGCACGTACGTTGCTGGATCCATTGAGCAAGCCACTTGCACCTCCAAAAGGGTGAGCCTAAGCAAGAATTCCCTCAACAAGCTGCCCCAAATTAACCATAAACATCTAAAGAATAGGGTGCCGCCAGCGGCACTCTCTCTATAGGATGCCTTGTACAAGCCACTTGCCCTCTAATAGAATGAGCTGCTGGTACTACTCGCACTAGAGGCTGCCTCCAGAGAGCTGTGAGCATTCTGTAAAGAGGGTGCCGTTAGCGGCACTCCCTTCAGGGGGTGCAAATGACATACAACTAACTCCACAAGGCTATGTCACTAAGAATGATCTTACATTTAATGAATTATGATTGTCAGAATAATGAAATGAAATCGTAAGAGGTGAATAGTACCTGATATAGTACTCCAACGAGTCCTTTAACAGTAAGCGTGTACCATGTTGGACTTCTATCCCGTTTTGCAATCGCATCATCAATTTCAGCCTTTGTCACTAGGTTCTCAAAATAAGAGAGGGGTTGCCCAGCAATTCGTTGAATTCTATATAGCTTGTGGACAAGATTGGATTTCACGTGGCACCTCTGGTTCCGCCTGAAAAATGAGTGTATGGAGTTGAGAGACAAGGTAGACAAATTTTACAATTAGATAAATTTCATGAAATTAGAACTTACCAATTGACCTGGTGGAGTGCAGTCACGAGCGGTCCTGTCGAACCTGTTGGAACATCCAAGATAATCGACTCCACTGCGTAGTGCCAATCTATGTCATCACCGTGGTCTCTGTTGATAATTTCCAGCCAAGCTTTGAGACGATGGTTCCCATCCCAAACATAGAACATCTTACCCGAATACTTCATCAAGTCTTCATCTGCACTCAACTGTGCCTCGAACTCTTCATTCTTCTTCTTCCACAATGGACTCCATCCAAGAATAATCTCCTCACTTACGTCAAGTGTCTTCCCGTGATCATTTTGCAGTGCAACATAGAACACGCCATGACCCTCCATGTACCCGGTGCTCACAAAGTGAGCCCCTAAAGAGCTGACGTCGTTTGATAGAGGCGGCCTCACCGCCAATACTTCCTTCATTCTACATAGTGGGATATCAATCTTGGACTTCTTTCGTGGCTTCATCCGTAACTTCTCCAGGACAAGACTTGTGTTCACAGATTCCTGCAATACAAGTGTATCCATCTCTCTCCCCAAATCCTCGGCTGACATTTCCTCTCGAACATCATCATCGACGTTCTCATCCTCTAAACTGTTCTCATTGTCTTCATTGCCATTGGAATGGACCCCTGCATCAAGAGATTGGTTAAACAAATTGAAAAGAATACAGAACCGCTTTTGATAATATAGATGCATTTGCTACCTGAATTATCACGAATTAGAGGTTGCACATTGCCCACTTCGTCGAATTCTCGTTCCTCGTCCTCAAGCTCCATATCTGCAACAAAACATTTCAGTTTTCTTCAAAATATAATGCCGACAGTCTAACAAACAGTCACGAATTTACATCACTGGTTTCCTGCTTTCTCGAGTGAAACATCACTGGTTTCACGAATTTTCATCACTGGTTGCACGAATAAACGAACTCGACTCACAATAATACATTCCTGGTTTTTCAAGTGAACCTCACAGGTTTCAGGAATTTTACATCACACGTTTATATAAAAATCGTTCAATAAGTCGTCACTGCAGAAGTAACAAAGGAACAAATAGTCAACACAGTTTAAGTACGGAATCCACTTTGTTTGGAAGGACCCCTGTGATGGAGGTGCCGCCAGCGGCACTTGCTTCAGAGGTGTCCTCAAACCATGCACCTAAACTTGTTCTAGGTGTAAAATTATCAACTTCAGCTCCGACGTGGACTCCGAGAACGTTAGATTTACTAGCTCCAGCTTCGACTTGGACGCCAACAACTGGTGATTCTAGCTTCAGCATCGACATGGACACCTACAACGTTGGTTAAACTATCTTCAGCTTCGACGTGGACGCCAACAACGTTGGTGATTCAACGTTGGTGATTCAGCATTGACGTGGACAACAACAACGTTGGTTTAACTACAGGTCGATCATGAAGAATGAGGTCTGCATCATGATCATGCATGATCATGATCATGAACGTCATGCGGTCATACAAAGGCAGTTCGACAAGATCCCATCAGAACTCTAAACTCAAGCGCCTTCGAGCTGGAATAGTACAGCTCCAGGGTGACCTTCGGGGAAGTCCCGATGGTGCATCCAATTTGATCTTAAAAAATATTTCATTTTTAAAATATACATTCATCCAAGTCCTAAAGAAATTCATGTTTAAAAAAGTACATGTTCTGTAACAAGCCTGTTTGGTAGATCCACTGTGCAGGAGATGCCGCCAGCGGCACTTGCTCACAGGTGTCCTCAAACCATGCACCTAAACTTGTTCTAGGTGTAAAATTATCAGCTTCAGCTCCGACGTGGACTCCAACAACGTTAGATTTACTAGCTCCAGCTTCGACTTGGACGCCAACAACTGGTGATACTAGCTTCAGCATCGACATGGACACCTACAACGTTGGTTAAACTATCTTCAGCTTCGACGTGGACGCCAACAACGTTGGTGATTCAACGTTGGTGATTCAGCATTGACGTGGACAGCAACAACGTTGGTTTAACTGCAAGTCGATCATGAAGAACGAGGTCTGCATCATGATCATGCATGATCATGATCATGAACGTCATGCGGTCAGACCAAGGCAGTTCGACAAGATCCCATCAGAACTCTAAACTCAAGCGCCTTCGAGCTGTAATAGTACAGCTCCAGGGTGACCTTCGGGGAAGTCCCTATGGTGCATCCAATTTGATCTTAAAAAATATTTCATTTTTAAAATATACGTTCATCCAAGTCCTAATGAAATTCATGTTTAAAAAAGTACATGTTCTATAACAAGCCTGTTTGGTAGATCCACTGTGCAGGAGATGCCGCCAGCGGCACTTGCTCACAGGTGTCCTCAAACCGCACACCTAAACTTGTTACTGCTGAACTTGTCGAGTTCTAGGTGTAATCGTTATAAGCTTCAGCTCCGAAATGGACGCCAACAACGTTGGTGATACTAGCTTCAACTTCGAAACTAGCTTCAGCTTTGTGGTTGAAACTAGCTCCAGCTTCGACCTGGACGCCAACAACTGGTGATATTAGCTTCAGCATCGACGTGGACACCAACAACGTTTGTTTAACTAACTACAGCTCCGACATGGACGCCAACAACGTTGGTTCAACTTGCTTCAGCTCCGATCATGAAGAACGAGGTCTATATCATGAAGAACTACCATCATGAACGTGATGCGGTCATACCAAGTCAGTTGGACAAGATCCCATCAGAACTCTGAAGTTAATCGCTTTCGGGCCGAAATAGAACTGGTCCAGGGTGACCTTCAGGCAGGTCCCGATGGTGCATTCAATTTAATTTTTCAAAAATATTATATTTTACCAAATGTACGTTCATCCAAGTCCCAAAAAAGTACATGTTT
This sequence comes from Bryoerythrophyllum caledonicum, assembly GCA_963971425.1. Classification (NCBI taxonomy): domain Eukaryota; kingdom Viridiplantae; phylum Streptophyta; class Bryopsida; order Pottiales; family Pottiaceae; genus Bryoerythrophyllum; species Bryoerythrophyllum caledonicum. The sequence goes on from OZ020518.1 coordinate 25,566,727, forward strand.
AAAAAAATACAAGTCCCACGATTCAGATTCAGCTCGATTTGGAGCTAGATCGACAAATCAAATTATAAATCTGTCTTTGGTAGATCCACTGTGAAGTAGGTGCCGCCAACGGCACTTGCTTCACAGGTGTCGTTGTAGCATTCACAAGGCCTATTTACCCGAACTGACGTTGACCGAAATCAACAACCGAAACTCTACACTTAGCATGTAAGTGCAAGAGAAATAGTTACTGGAACTCTACATTGTTTGTGTACGACACAATTCAATACCTCCCTGCATTGAAGGTTTACGACTTTTGAAGTTAAGTAGAGTTTGGTAGACGTTTAGCGAAGATTAATTGATGTTTAGCTGGTTATTATTGACGTTTAGAGGTCTCCAATTTTAGTTTAGCGGAGTATTATAGAAGTTTAGCGGAGTATTATAGAAGCTTAGCAGAGATCTGTTGACGTTTAGTAGATAGCAATTAAAAGTCACAGGGGTCCCGACTCTTACCTCTCCCTCTACCTAACTGTCCCGACACGACCCTTACTCTCTCGACTCCCTCTCCCTACTGTCCCGACCCCTCCCTAAATCGACTCTTAACTCTCCCTCTACCTAACTGTCCCGACACGACCCTTACTGTCTCGACTCCCTCTCCCTACTGTCCCGATCCCTCCCTTAACCGACTCCTTACTCTCCCTCTCCCTTACTGTCATGACTCGACCCTTACTGTCCCGACTCCTTGCTCTCCCTCACCCTACTGTCCCGACCCCATACTGTCCCGACTCCTTGCTCTCCCTCACCCTACTGTCCCGACCCCATACTGTCCCGACCCCATACTGTCCCGACTCCTTTCTCTCCCTCACCCTACTGTCCCGACCGATTACTGTCCCGACTCCTAACTCTCCCTCACCCTACTGTCCCGACCCCATACTGTCCCGACTCCATTCTCTCCCTCACCCTACTGTCCCGACTCATTACTCTCTCTCACCCTACTGTCCCGACCCCATACTGTCCCGACTTCTTTCTCTCCCTCACCCTACTGTCCCGACTCCTAACTCTCCCTCACCCTATTGTGCCGACCCCATACTGTCCCGACTCCTTTCTCTCCCTCTCCCTACTGTCTCGACCCCTTACAATCCCGTCTCCTTTCTGTCCCTCTCCCTACTGTCCCGACCCCTTACTGTCCCGACCCGACCCATTACTGTCCCGACTCCTTACTGTCCCGACTTTGGAACTAAAAGAAACAAATATTCTTCACATTTTCACAACTCCAAGTTTCGGCCTCCTGTCAGATCCGTTTAGAAAAACACAGTCCCAGATATTCCACACGACCATTAATTCGGAGACATTTACAGATCTTGATGCCCTAGTTCAGACCTCGTTCATAACTTCGCAGTTATTATGTAAGTCTATTTGGAAACCTACATAATCAACATGAATAAGTCTTGCAAATCAAATGAACTTACCTGCTAAGATTTCCCTCGCACGCGATGAGTTCCGCTTCCACCGTAGCTGCGTTTCAATCGCTCCTTCTTCGTCTGCGACATCAACAAGAATTCAACTACCACCCTTAAACCTCCACACCTCTTTCTTACAAATCAACATCAACAAATTTCAAGTTCGAAACCCTATTCCAAGTTCGACACCCTATTCCAATATCCAAGTCGAAATCTAATTTCAGAACCCATTTCAGAATATTACCTTCTTTCAATTCTAAACTGTGACTACGTGCAACCTTCTTACTCCATTGAAAATAACGACCCGAAACACAACTGCGAGCATCCTCCTACAGGCTACTCCGCTCTCAACCAAGACCTCAAACACCAACAAGTGCTTTGACCAAACCCTAAATCAAACGCCTAAGTCTTTAAACTTGAGAATGAAGAATCACACAAGCTAACAATGAAGGAAAGTATTGATCCATCACTTCAACTGTAAATAAACACAACTCACAATGGAGAGTCACCAACATTACTCGCAAACTTCTCCAAGCTTGAAAACGACACAAAACTGTAAACTGAAGTTAAATCTTCAAAGCTGCAAATGAAAACTACTCAATCTATGGATTTCTTTGATTTAACTTCTAAACAATATGAACTAAAAATTATAGGGTTATGTCATCAAGTAAAAGACACAAGAACTTCTTGTTACCACTTCTGGTTCTCACGGTATAAATTTTTAGAGTAAACATCTTGTTGCATTTATTGACTATACATGTACAAACGTCTAGAAGGTTAATAATCATGCACATTACCTGATTGTAAAGTAGGATCCAAGGAGTATGGGTCTCCAGATGCCATGTCTGCTCCTAGTGTTGTGCTAGGACTCTCGCTTCTACTTGCGGTTCCATGTTCCAGTTGTCCTAGGCCCTGGACAATCACGGGAATACTTTCGAGGTCTAGATTATCCTCTTCACTCATTTTCCCAGTTTGAACAACATGATCGGAGAACTCTAACACTTTCGCCGTCTCACCAATCTCTGCAATTCTAGCACTCTACTTCTTTTCTCTCATCACTTTGTTCCTCAGCATGGTCTTCCTATTACTGAAACAAAACTTCTTCTTTGGCATTCTCTCACTGGTACCAATGACTCATTAGTTTGCATCCTAGCCAGACCACTTAACCAATCCAGGCAAACCTATCTGCTAGTAAACCACATCTCTACCAAAAGATAATTGACTCGGCTGCAATCAAGATTTCCCATACTAATCTTATATTGCCACCGCAGCCACCTCCTTAACTTATAAAATGATGAACCCTCGGCGAGATTTCTATTTTTTTGCATCCATCACCTTTAATTGAATTAGATAACCACAGTTCCTATTCAAACATATAGCCGTCTTTACAACACTTTATTGTGCTTTTGTCCAAGATGTATCGTATTTACTGTATTCTCCCAAACCGTCCAGCCTGCCAGAAAGGATCTTAATTCATAATTTTAATCAATATCTGACGTTGTTCCCTACTAATCCAAAATTAGAACGTAGAGCACGTGACTTAACTTAATAAACGATGGCACCACTGAGAACCAATTTTCAATTCTCGCTCTATTGAATAGATGCATTTTACCCCTCCGTTTCTTACCACGTAATTACCTTGACTTTCAGGCTCTCGAGTGAAACCTATATAAGCCTCCACATTCTCTTGTTTCTTCCTCTTCAAACTCTGTTGTGTTATTGGTTTGGTTATCGTCATGGCTACTATTGAAGATCATCTTGGCCAGAGTGTACTCATCCGAGGAGATGTGCAGGAAGTACCTATCTCATTCGATCTTTCTGAGGATGGATACGCTGTTGTAAAGTCTAGTCGACTAGCTTCGCGATTTCAACTAGCAGAGAGAGGCTTGCACATTGATAAGGATGTTCATTGTAAGGAGAGTGGAGAGATTTCCCATACTATAGCTCAGATCTCTAGTACTTGTGAGGATTACGAAGTGTGGTTGTTGAAATCAGGAGAGTACCGAGTGTATGGGACAAGGATTAGTGAATCTGGTACTCCATCTGTAATGTTGACGTCTAGACAATCCTCAACTGTTGCAGAGGTGACACCGCTCTTGTCTAAGGTGAAACTTGAACCCACTGAAGATACCATCCTTATTCTCAGTGATGACTCCGACACAGAGTGCTTCCCTAGTACCCCAATTAGCACATTTCCAAAGTCGGAGCCTAGTCAACACATTCCGATTGCGACTTCTTCTGTTTCTACAGGCCATTCTCGAATGAAACCATCCTTTGCATCGTCTAGACTAGCTCCTGCTAGTATAGTGGAATGCCTCCGAAATCTCAGCACCCGTCAAAGAGCTAGGTCGGTATTGAGTAAATTAGATTATACTGCCATGACAATAGAACAAGTGAACGTTCTTCCTGTGACTTTTGACGGTGACCGGATCTTTGAGCTTCCCTCATTGGGAAACTACACACGATCGTCTAAGGCTGGTCTTTTGGAGGGGATGGACAAAGCTTATGACGGTAATGCCTGGACCCGAACAGTCACGTCCCACATTAAGTCCGAGTACGGCCTTACGTTTAGAATGTCCTCTTGTTTGGGGAATCTCCAGTGCACCAACCCCACCTGCGACTACCTGAGTCGAATCCATCGCACTTCTCCCAGGAATGAAACTGAATGGGAGGGCACCGCGGACTCTCCCTTTAATCCTGGATGTGCTCCCCCTCTTAACTCTACTGTCGTTTGTTCGGTCTGTCGGACCCCTCCTACTTGCTTAAGAACGTGTCCCGCTAAAATTTACTATGTTCTCGGCCAAAGTCATCAGAGTCGAGCTTGTGCCCATCTGGGATTCCACAGCCATTTGGTTAGGACAGGAATTTGCAGGGAATCAGCACACATACTGAAGACTCGCATCGCAGAGCAGGTTGAGAAGACACCTACTGCAACAAACTCGTCCATTGTCCTCGAGGCGAGCAAGGACTATCTTGGAGAGTTACTTCTGTGCCCTGATGGTGTTACAAAGAAGACGTTGAGTTTTGTTGAACTTGTCCCACTCCTAGACAAATTCAAGCAGATGTCCTCTCCTAGTATCCGGAACGAGGTGACTACTTTTAGACACCTCCGCCGTTACGGTGAACAGGATAGCATCACCAAGCTCAGAGGTTCCAGCAACTGGGCCTTTGTATAGGAAAATCGCTTTCCGGGTCAAGGTAAAGAAGATGACAAGGTATTCATATTCAAGATGTCAGAATTGGGACCAGCGAGTGGCGTTGACTTGGTCAATCGAATGCAACCTGGAGGTGATTTGGAGGAGTCGTGGATGATGTTTGACCACGTCAAGCGCCACAAGACATGGACTACGATGGCATGTCATGTGTACGACTCCACGTACTGTCGAGTGATGACAATCGCTGTGTGCGACATGATGTCCGAAGACGCCAATGCCCAAGTGCTATTCTGGAAGAATCTCAACCTAGTTGCTGCTCGTCACGACGTTATAAATCCCAATTTCAAGGGATTCATGGCTGACAGCGCCCAATCGAACTGGATTGCAGTGCGCATAGTTTATGGGAATGGCGACAAGACGGTCCCCATGCCCAACTGAGAACGCACGTGCCTTTTCCATTGGGTCCAATCTTTGGAAAAACACACACAAGCAGATATCAGGGCAGACCTACGCGATCAACACAAATGGCTCTGCAAACAATATAAGGACTCTAAGTCGATGGAAGAGGCTGAAACGAAGTACCTTGCAATCCGCTCATGGTGGTTATCATCAGGAGCAGCAACAGAGGAGGGCCTCCCACGTCTTGATTTGTGGCTGGCGTTCTGGCATTTTCGATACCGTCAATGGGGGGGCTTCATGGAACTCGTAAGTCTTCCGCACTTGTTATTCACCTTCATACATTTTTTCAGCCTTACTCTTTTCCTATGATTTTGAATACCCACTGTACCCTTTTATGAAGGTGCTGCTAACGGCACCACCTCCAAGGTGGTCATTGTAAGAGTGTATGGTGACAAACCTTCAGCGGTGCAGCTGGATGAGTTTCCAAACAATGTTCACCTGTACGCCACGTCACACAAGAAGTATTTGGAGCTAACATCTTGTCCTCTTCGCAGAATATGTCCCTATCCGAGTTGGCGGAGATGCCTTCCTGCAATCTTTCCGAAACCATCCACAACAAGTGGTTGCAACAATCAGGCAAGAGAGGCAATGATTTGTAGGTGGCAACCGTCGATGACATGGTACGTGCCTTCATGCAAGTTGTTGGATACTATCAATTTCTAAAGGGTGAGAAGGCCGGGACCGGACCAACCAAGGAAGAACTTCGACTACGTACCGCACAACGTAGAGCAGAGTGGTCTGGAAATGCAAAAGTTCTCCACGCGGCCCTGGCCAACATGCCTGGCGCTGCCACCTTCTGTACTCGTGAACCTCATCTTGAAGGTGAGGAAGTCTTCTTTTCTCTAAAACGAAAGGCTGACCTTCCTCCAGGTTCTGAATTCGACTCCCACCGACCTGATAAGATTAGTGTATCACGGCCTCGGGTCAGAACACGACAAAGTAATCGCAAAATAGTGGACCTGACCAAGGAGGACTGCCAAATAGAGTTGGATGCAGTGCTAGAGGTTGAAGACAACGTCCCATCCAAGACTTCACCTTCTTCGCCTCGAATTCAGCATGTCAAAGCAGTTCAGGAGACCGTCTGCAATGAAAGGCAGTGGCATATCGCTAGACTCCACAACCGATCAACAAAGAAATGTTTTGCTCAACAAGCGCAAACGAATAAGAAATGCGTTGCCATGATCATCCAAGATGGTAAGCCCACCGCCGCCCCTACGTATATTGGTATCATGGATAACTTCAGGAAGGCTAGGGAAGAGATAATGCAATTCTTCTTTTGCAACGACGACATTGAGCGATGTGTGAAGGGCACAAGACGGAGGTGGGTAATGACCAGGCCACAAGTACCATACGTGTGGCCTATCAAGATGGGAACGAACCTCACAAAGAAGGAGATTCTTGCCTTGGAGAATGCAGGTTTTTGCCTAGCTAAACACGTGGAGCTTTCCCCTCGAAAGCTTTTTGTTGACGAAGTCGCCTCCCTGGACCTCAAGGCCTATCCTACTCCTCCCAACCCTGACGAGCACCCTAAGAAGAGGTATGGTAAAAATATCCGCAGGAACGCCAATGCACCTACTACTAAGCAGCTCAACAGTTGCGCTTCTGCATTGTCTGTTGTTGGTAAGATTTGTAGGATTCGTATGGTTCCCCCTAACGCATTGGGTTGCATTGTCACCTTCGAGTCCAAATCCATTTCACAAGTATCAAGGTATTTGGTTACCATTGGACAGTTTCCAAGCTGCGATTGTTCAGCGTTTACAGAGATGTCGAAGAAGTCACTTGGCAAGCGTGGGGCGTGGACATACTGTAAGCACTTATACTATATCCTCAACATTGTTTGTGGACTAGATCCGGAGGTAGATGTCTTCATCCACAGTCCTAGTTTTAGCTGGTACGAGATTATGCGGATTCTCCAAGTTCTGCTTCTAAAACATTATGGTCCTTAGTAATCTCAGTGTATGAGAACTTTGTATTGTACTACTGCTCATTTATGAGAATGTTGTGAGACTACAAGGGCCACAGCCAGTGAATTTTAAATATCATACCTCACTATTCTAAACCCTGCATGCACCATTTCATGATGGAAAATACTTCCTTGCTACATTACACCCAATGCCCTCATCTATATCACTTTCTCTTCTCCATCCATGCCCTAAATCCTCAATCCTAAATCCCACCCATACCTACTTCGTATTCATCGTAATTTCCCTTATCCTCAATCCTCTCTATCCTAAACTTTCCAATTGTCTCATCATCCTTATCCAGAACTCTCTGTAATTCTCCACGACCATAGAATATTCCTCTCCAAAATTGTCCCTAAACTAGACAAGGGCATCTCCTCCAATTGTCTCTTTCCAGACCTCTCCCTCATCGTAATCATCCACATCCGGACCTCTCCTTCTCCCTAACAATCCATAAACCTAAAACCTTTAGTTCTTTACATGCAAATGTACGGAATGTTCCATTTGAAATTTTTACAAAAATAACTATGAGAACTGAAACTTTTGCTATTTAATCCACGGTAATAGGTCCAAGTTTTATATTAAAATTTGAAATATCTTCATCATAAATTATTATCTTTTACTTTTTTCTCTAACTTTTTGGCTTTGGGCTCATGTCCAAAGGCTCACGGCTCACGGCTCATGGCTCAAGGCACGCAAAATAGCTTTCCCCGCCGTCAGTGTAGTAGCTAAAGTTGGGGTCAAATTTAAGGTCTGTATTAATTTGGTAGTAGGAGAGGGGGCAGCTTAATTCGGGAATTGGTGATGCGGAGATGTTTGTGTGGGGGGTTTTAGACCATTTTTTGTTGCGGTTTACACGGGTTGAAATGGGTGTGGGAGAGGCAATTGCGGTGTATACCTTGATAATGTTTAGATTTTTTGCTATCAAAGTGAGATGAATGAGGTTTTCTAGATTACCTATTTCTCGAATTTGGTGATGTATACATAGGATACGTAGGGTTGCTGGTTCAAGGCGGGGTGTTTGTATATGCGGTGGTATAGTGGGTTCTTTGTAAGTCATAGAGTCGGCTTCAAATAGTACTATGATGCGTGAGTCCGGGAATGGGCCTAAGTGTGGGTTAGAGTTGTGGTACCAATGAGTGTCGGGAGTGATAATAATGGTGATGTTGTGGTTGGAATCATTGTTTGCCGCTAGGCGTGCCCAATGTGTTGCTTGTTGTGTTTCTTCTTTGTTGTGAGGGTGTGCAAGGCCTATTCCGCTCCACCTATAATCAAAAGCTTTTCCAAGAGAACCAAAAATCTTATCACGTTTGAATGGAGAGTAGAATTGTGAGATTTTTGTGGAGCATGTAATGGGGGATGAGAAGTATGAATGTGTTATATTCAGAGATGTAATAAGGTAGTCTAAGATAGGATCCGGTGATGTGTAGTGTGCATTTTTAAGGGGGTCATTTTTGGGTGTTCGGTAGTTATATCTTTGGTATAGCCAAACAATTTCGGTTTCAAATGATTGGGATATTGGTTCAATATTAATGGGGGTTTGTAGTGCGTTGTGATATTGGTTCCACAGCCATTGTAGTCTAGCGAGTGGTATGGTTATTAGATGTCTCCCATTACCTTCGTATATGTGGGCATTATCTTGTTGTATTTTGATTGTATTTGTTTGTGCAACGATGTCTGTTTTGGGGTTGCATTCGGTTGTAAAGCTGTTAAGGAGGGGGATAATAAGAGGTGGCGTGACAAATCTTCTATCTCGAGGTTGTGCTTGAGGGTGGTGTAATTGTATGATATTTAGGTAATAATTGTTTTGAGTTCTAAGGTAGTATTGTGTGAGGATTTCGGTGTTATGTAAGGAAGTATTTGGGTTGTGCCAAGGGAAAAGATTTCTTTGCGGGAGCCATTTGGCGTAGGTGGTGTTATTGTGGGACCAATGACATAGGTATGACGTATATTGTTTGCTTATGTTGTAAGAGTCAATGTACTTTCTATGTTTGTGCGCGGTTATGTTGTTTATTGGGTGTATGGAAGGATTTTTTAATATATGTGGTGGGGGGGTATATGGTCGTGAATGTGGCGGGTTTGGAGGGATTAATGGGAGGTTGATGTTGTGGTGGATGTCATTGTGATCGATGATGTATGAGTCTTTAAGTGTGTACGGTGTGGCGTGAGTGGTGCAAGGGTTGGGGCATATAGGGAGGCATGGAGGGTGACAAAATAATTGTTTAGCAATATTTAGTGCACTTTTTATTAATTTGTGAGGGGTACCGTAGAATGTTTTGTAGCTCTTGTCGTCCATAAGGTGTGTTCCATTTGCCCCTTCGGGAACCGGCGTTCTTCTTCTTCTTCTTCTTCTTCTTGTTCCATTTGGTAGTGTAATTTGTTTTAGATCGGTAATGTTTGCAGAAAAAAGTTTTTGTAGGAGTTTGTCGGATAATTGTCGGTCAAGTCTAGGGAGGTTATGTATTTCATTTGCCCAATTTTGTTCGAGCGGCTCGGGGCCTAGTAGGAAATCTTCTAGTGTGCTTTTTAGAAATGTTTGACATTCTGTTTTGAGTAGAAAAAGTGTGCGGGTAATGGGAGACCGAAGACAACAAGTTTTTTTAAGTCTTTGGAGGTATTGTGCTCCTCCATAAATGGCAAGGATGTGCCGAAGGAGTCCACTATAGATTAGTCCTAGTCGTCCCTTGTCGTTAAGTGCATTCTGGAGTTGTTCTCCAATGCAACGTAGATAGGCATTTTTGAGGGAAACAGCTTCTAATCCGAATAGTTTGTGGAGAGTTGTGTTATGACATTGGGCGTACAATTAGGGAGTCCGCATACTTTCTTTTGTAAGGCTATGATTTTATCAAGTTTGCTTATGGCGGGCATGGAATAAGGGACCGTATAGAAACTATATGAGATACCCGGACGTATGACGGTATCAATCATTTTTATTTTTTGTTGCAATGTAGCCGGACATAGTGTAAGTTCCTTGCATTGTTTAATGAGTTTTGTAGTAGTAGCGTGAATTTGAATTTTCCATTTTAACGATGGGACTAGGTTTATTCCAAGGTATATGTAGGGTTGGTTTTGGTTGAGAACCGGGATTGGTTGGTTACGATATTGGATATTGGTGGCTTGAATGAGGGCTTTGAAGGCGGTCGGATTTATTTTGGATTTGTTTGGGCATCCAGTTACGGCACATTTCTGGACCCCAAGTTCCATCCCGGTCCATAGACAAAATTTGTCTATTTTGTGTAATTGAATTTGGAGTGATTTAAGGCGACCGGAGATGGCCGCTAGATTGTCGGCATATGCGGCCGAGTTTACGGTGGTTTTTGAGGTGCCAAACGTGTAGCCATTATTGCCTCTTTGAAGCCATCTCAATAGAGGTTCTAGAAAAATAATAAAGAGGTATGGGCTCAATGTATCGCCTTGGATGGTACCACGTTGGATGGGGATAGGGTGTGTTTTACCAAAGAATTCTCCGACGTATGTAGTGGTAGATTGAGAGTATATATTACCAACCAGTGTAACTGCGTCTTCCGGATACCCAAGATCACTCATTATGGCTAGCAATCGAGGATGGTCAATGGAACCGAATGCGTTTTTAAAGTCAATGTAGAGTATGTAAATGTCTTTATTAGTGAATTTTGCATCTTCAAGTGCGGCAATGAGGGTTTGAAGTTGCCGTGTGGTACTTCTCTCGGCTCTAAACCCTTCTTGGCTTTCGTATAATATTTGGTGTATTTCCCCGTAAGCCGATAATATTGATGTTAGTGTGCTAGTATATAATTTATAAATGGTGTTAGCTAAGGCAATAGGTCGGTGGTTAGGTAGCTCGGATGGGTTTCCTTTTTTGTATAATAAGATTGTTAGGCTTGTTTTCCAAGATGCGCGGATGGACTTTTGTTTGTAACAATGAAGGAAGAATAATGATAGGAGGTCGTGGAATCTAGAGGGCATGTTTTTTAGGATTGAGTTAGGTATATGATCCGGGCCGGGGGCTTTGTTGGTTCCCAAATTTTTTAGGCACATGTTGTATGTGTCTCTATTATAATATGTGTGGAGAGGTGTTGTTGGTACGCCTCTTTTATCAATAGTAAATCCGTCCAAATCATGCCACGGGTATTGCCTAACTCCGCACGTGCATGTTGGTGTATGTTGTGGTTGGAAGTGACATGGGGGGTGGTTGGTCTATTGTTTATGGATTGTTGAAAATGTATTTCATTTGCGATGTCATCTGGGCTGGTTAAAATGTTGTTGTTTTGATCTAAAATACACTCTAGTGGCAGGTTTGTGTTATTTTTAAAGACTTTTCTATTAATCTTTTTTGGGCTAGTTTCGTATAATTGACGGTACTTAGAAATGGCTTTTTTGACACATTCTCTTGCATATTTTGTAGTAATTTTTCGAGCTTCTTTGTTGGCAGTTTTTGCAATGGTTGCAATGTCTGTTAGCCAGTCTTCGTGAGGGGTGTTGGGAGGTGGTACTTGTGGGATTTGAGGGTGACGGAGGTTTTGTAGTTCGGAGAGTATGGGGTGGGTTTGCCAATTTTGGTTAGTTTTAGCAACATAAATTGTTTTACAAATGGTGTGGTATGTGACAAGATGTTGTTTCCACTTTTTGGCTAGTTTTCTCGGGAGATACCCCCCTTGTTTCAAGGTTCTAGGTGTGAGTTGTGGGATTGGGGGCGCGTTACAGGTCTTTTCAAGTGTAGTAGAAATTTCATTAATAAGTTTGTCAAGAGTCGTACAGGCTTCTTGCCATTGTATGTGTGTGAGGTGCTGGTGGTTAGAAAGAGTATTTGTAAGGGAGTCTATTTGTAGTGAGTTTTTTTCAAAGAATATTGTATTAAAGTTATCCAGGTTTTCTTTTGGGATGGGATTTAGTATTTTAATATCATTTAAGTTGATGGTTGTGGGAGGCCTACCTATAAGGGTGTTGTGAGGTATGTTGAGTTGGATTGGGAAGTGGTCCGAGTTTAAGTTGGTTGTGATGTTGGTGATAGATGTATATCGGGTATGGTTAGGTGTTTTAATGTAAAATCCATCAATTAGGCTAGTGTGTATGTAATTAAGTCGACCTTGACGAGAGTATTGTGTATCGGTTGGGATTAAAAATAATTCTAGGTCTTCCGTATAGTTTTGCCATTGATAGTCTGTGTTAAGTGGGGGGGGTAAGAACCCCTCCATTTTGTCTTCCAATAAGGGCGATGTCTCGATTAAAGTCTCCGCAAAGTATTATTGTATGGTTATTGTGTGTATTTATTTGTGAAGTGATGGAATTTTGAATCTCCGGAATAAGCCTAGAGTCTTCTATGTGCGAGGGCATGAATAGATGAAGAATGAGCCATGGTTGGAGGGGTCGGTTAGTAATTTCAATAATTTGAAGATATGGTGATATATTAGCTAGGGTAGGGATTTTAGTAATATTCCCGGGGAAGACATATGATTGGTGTATGAGCATGAGTAGACCTCCTCTTGCCGGTGTGTATGGCCTCCGTTGTTGGATGCATCGTGTGAGAGAATGAGTGTTGTTAAATATGAGTTTATAATCGGGGAATATTTTTTGGATGTATTTTGTGGATTTAGTAGCGGTTAGTTTAATTTCTTGGATGGCAATTATGGCTGGTGGTGTATTGGTGTGGACAGTTAGATTGTGGATGCATGGTAAAACAGTGTTTAATGTTGAGGCGTTCCATGTAGTTATGTATGTGTTTCTATTGTTTATATTGTCGTGATTACAAAGTGGAGGAGAAATGTAGACGGGTGTCGGGGTGGGGTGTGTGTAAGCATGTATTGGTTCAAAGCATCTAAGAGCTTCAAGGATAAGATTGTGCGGGAAGTAGGGGAATTTAAGTTGTAATTCATTTGGGGAAGGGGGTGGGGTTTGGCTATGAATAAAGTTATATAGGTCATTGTGTAGAGAAGTTTTGTGTATGAAGAGATGTTGGTTTACTTCTATGAATTTGGTGTATGGGTGGAGTGTATCTATATGTCTTTTGGGGGGTTATGTAGAGAGGATAGAGTGTTTAGTAATATATTTGTCCAGTGTGTTGGGTCTGTGTTGGTAGTATGTTGGCTAATGATATTGTTGCATTTGTCTATTGAAGGGTGGAGGGTGGTAATTATGGCGAATAAGATATGTGTGGATGGGTGGTTAATTTTTTGATGTATGTGTCGGGAAATATCAGGGTAGAAGGTAGAATAAGTTTGGTGAAGTATGTGATTATTTTTAAAAGTTGCGCAAAGGAGGAAGCTAGGTGTTGATATTTGGGGTGGAGTTTTATAGTATTCGGAATGAAATATATTTTTGATAATCTTTTGTGCGTTTTTGGATAGTTGTGGAAGACGTTTGGCATAGGGCCGGGGTTAGTTTCTATGTCTCCGCAAAGTATAATTAATAGTATGCAGTGAGTTTTATTTATGGCTACTAGTGGGAGGGGTGTTAAGTGTTGTAGTTGTAGTTGTAGTAGTTGTTGTTGTTGTTGTTGTAGTAGTTGTTGTAGTAGTTGTTGTAGTAGTTGTTGTAGTAGTTGTTGTAGTAGTTGTTGTAGTAGTAGTTGTTGTTGTTGTAGTTGTTGTTGTTGTTGTTGTTGTAGTTGTTGTTGTTGTTGTTGTTGTAGTTGTAGTTGTTGTTGTTGTAGTTGTTGTTGTTGTTGTTGTTGTTGTTGTTGTTGTTGTTGTTGTTGTTGTTGTTGTTGTTGTTGTTGTTGTTGTTGTTGTTGTTGTTGTTGTTGTTGTTGTTGTTGTTGTTGTTGTTGTTGTTGTTGTTGTTGTTGTTGTTGTTGTTGTTGTTGTTGTTGTTGTTGTTGTTGTTGTTGTTGTTGTTGTTGTTGTTGTTGTTGTTGTTGTTGTTGTTGTTGTTGTTGTTGTTGTTGTTGTTGTTGTTGTTGTTGTTGTTGTTGTTGTTGTTGTTGTTGTTGTTGTTGTTGTTGTTGTTGTTGTTGTTGTTGTTGTTGTTGTTGTTGTTGTTGTTGTTGTTGTTGTTGTAGTTGTAGTTGTAGTTGTTGTTGTTGTTGTTGTTGTTGTTGTTGTTGTTGTTGTTGTTGTTGTTGTTGTTGTTGTTGTTGTTGTTGTTGTTGTTGTTGTTGTTGTTGTTGTTGTTGTTGTTGTTGTTGTTGTTGTTGTTGTTGTTGTTGTTGTTGTTGTTGTTGTTGGTGCAGTAGTAGTAGTAGTAGTAGTAGTAGTAGTAGTAGTAGTAGTAGTAGTAGTAGTAGTAGTAGTAGTAGTAGTAGTAGTAGTAGTAGTAGTAGTAGTAGTAGTAGTAGTAGTAGTAGTAGTAGTAGTAGTAGTAGTAGTAGTAGTAGTAGTAGTAGTAGTAGTAGTAGTAGTAGTAGTAGTAGTAGTAGTAGTAGTAGTAGTAGTAGTAGTAGTAGTAGTAGTAGTAGTAGTAGTAGTAGTAGTAGTAGTAGTAGTAGTAGTAGTAGTAGTAGTAGTAGTAGTAGTAGTAGTAGTAGTAGTAGTAGTAGTAGTAGTAGTAGTAGTAGTAGTAGTAGTAGTAGTAGTAGTAGTAGTAGTAGTAGTAGTAGTAGTAGTAGTAGTAGTAGTAGTAGTAGTAGTAGTAGTAGTAGTAGTAGTAGTAGTAGTAGTAGTAGTAGTAGTAGTAGTAGTAGTAGTAGTAGTAGTAGTAGTAGTAGTAGTAGTAGTAGTAGTAGTAGTAGTAGTAGTAGTAGTAGTAGTAGTAGTAGTAGTAGTAGTAGTAGTAGTAGTAGTAGTAGTAGTAGTAGTAGTAGTAGTAGTAGTAGTAGTAGTAGTAGTAGTAGTAGTAGTAGTAGTAGTAGTAGTAGTAGTAGTAGTAGTAGTAGTAGTAGTAGTAGTAGTAGTAGTAGTAGTAGTAGTAGTAGTAGTAGTAGTAGTAGTAGTAGTAGTAGTAGTAGTAGTAGTAGTAGTAGTAGTAGTAGTAGTAGTAGTAGTAGTAGTAGTAGTAGTAGTAGTAGTAGTAGTAGTAGTAGTAGTAGTAGTAGTAGTATTTGTTACGAGTCTTACTGCCACCGCATTGTTTGTCAGACTTAGTTTGACGTGTCCATTCCTTCAATAGTTAATTGCACTCTCTGGCTAGCTTTTTCTTCTTCTTCCATGATAGTTTGTATTATGTTCTTCCTAAGTGAGGTCATCTCACTTCTTAGGACTTTTTTGGTGGTTTCTTGTACCATGTCAGCATAATTTCTAGCTTCCTCAATAATTTCGCCTTTCATTGCTGCCATCTCTTTGCGAAGCTCGGCAATGGTGTTTTGTGTCCCTTTGTTAACCACGGTTTCCACAATTTGGTTAAGGTCTTGTGCACAAATCTGGTTTGGCGCATTCTCCATGGCAATTACCGCATTCATGGCAGCTGAGTTCACGTCGGTCAACCCTAGCCTATTGAGTTCCTTCGCATTTAGGGGGTTTGAACCGTCAAGGCTTCTAGGGTGAGGAGTGAAGTCAACATATTTTCCATGAAGTTCTACATTTTGTTTCACATACTTCTTATACACAGCAGCATTGAGGCATTGTACATTGCAAGTTCCAACATGTCTCCCGTTCTCAAGTTTGAAGTACATGCTAACAATGTTGTTAGCTCCAAGTTTTGATTTCAGTCCTTCTTGCAAATTCTCGGTGGTTTCAATTTTACTGAGGTTTTTAGCAATTAGTATGAGTGCATTTTTCTTTAGTTTTTCATCTTCACTCATTTTACCTTTGTTAACAAGATTAGGCACAAAGATCTCATTGGCAAACGCCACTTTGTTGTTTTTGACCATAGAGGCTATTTTTGGAGATGTTGTTTTTATCCATGCAAATTCGTTTGCTGCCTTCTTTTCTACCCCAGTAATTTCAAAATTGAAACCCCTAGCAAAGTTTTCTCTAACAATTTCCTCATGCATGGTGAATCATTCTTTGTTAGCAAGATTTGGTCCTGTGATTTTGATTGAGAGGTTGTTTGATGAAGCCAGAGGATCAAATGATTTACATACCTTCCCTATATGTGGAATACCTTCATTCAAGACCAGGATAAATGGCTTCAGACCTTGGAGAAGGGCTCGTGCATCTACCTTGGGATTCTGGAGATGCAACTTGATGGTGCCACTCCAATTCTCTGACTTGTGATGGCAGAAGATGGCAATCGGTTCACCCAGTAGGTTGCCTAGGGGGATCTCCAGCTCTTTTAATTTCTCCACAACCATGTTGTAGATGACTTTTCGGGCACATATTTGATCGCCTAGCTCGAAGTTGATGGAGACTTGATAGTCTTTGGAAAATCCATCATTATCAACAACAACTTCACTGGGGATTTGGGTTAGATTAAAATGATTGCCTTTGATTCCATCTGGACGTACCATAGGCCACTCTTCTTGTGCAACATAAGGAAATGATGGCAAAGACTCAATGTCAGCTTTAGCATGTTTCTCACTAAGACCCCGCAACTTAAGATCTTCCATACTTAGAGTTGGGACTTTGGGCAAACCTCTGATTCTTGCAATAGTGTTTAGGGATCGAAACCCTAACCAAAAGTCTGCTTTTGGTATGATGGTCGCCTTCACCTTATTCTCGTTAGGATTTGAAGTGGTATCCAAATCTCTCTTCTGAGTAGCATTCATGTCGACACCACTCTCAACTACAGCATCTTTAATGGAGTGATTTTTGACAGTAGAGGCAACATTGCTGGAGTGAGACACTCTGTAGTAAAATAAACACATATTACTAACGTATTTTGTAGCATTGGGTGACTTTTTCCCTCTATCAACCTTGTGACAACCTTCGTTCCACAAATTAATTTGTGAGCTTATGGAAGGTTGACTGGACAAGGAGAGGGGAAGTGAGAACAATACACATTTATTCATACAAAGGCAATCAATCCAGGCATGTTGGTTTTGTGGTTTTCTTAGTATGGTATACACGAGTATGTAATGAGACTTCACATGCAGGTCATGATGTGTTACTACATTTTTGAATTTACAAAGGTGAAAGGATGGGGAGGGGAGTGATTTTACCTGTAATATACCTGTGGGCGGTGGATGTACAGGTACTCGATTCGTTTGGAGGCGTCTTCTGAAACGTCCCTCTCCAGGGTTTGGGCGTACCAGCTCAACGGTCCTCTGTAGCAGGTCTTGTTGCGGGGCTTCGGCCAGGGATAGGCAGCGTTCTTGGGCCTCTGGCGCTGCTTCGGGCAGCTGTTGTTCAGGGCGCTCCTGCGCGTCATCGCGTTTTTTCGAAGTCCCTGGCGGTTGCAGCGGCCAGAAGGGCCTGTTCGCCAGGGGGTTGCGGCAGGGGGTCGTGTCCGGGTTGCGTCTGGAGGTCGTGTTCGGGTTGCGCCAAGGGTTCGTGTTCGGGTTGCGCCAGGGGGTCGTGTTCGGGTTGCGCCAGGGGGTCGTGTTCGGGTTGCGCCAGGGGGTCGTGTTCGGGTTGCGCCGGGAAGGGAGGCATGCCAGCCCTGGCTCTATGGTTCTTCACAGAATCTGGGTTCGCGGGGGTGATCTGGAGCTGTGGGTCGCTGTGTCTTGAGGATGGCTTGAGAGGGTTGTTGTGTGAGGGCGCGGCGTGCGGGCGTGTCGATGTGTCTTGGCTCGCAATCTGTGTTGTGCTCTGGATCTGTGGGTGTCTACGTCTCTGAATCTGTGGGTGACTTGGGAGGGTGGACGATCGCGTCTTTGGATCTGTGGATTACTTGGGAGAGTTGTTGCATGGAGGTGCGGCGTGCGAGCGCGTCGGCGTTCCTTGGCTCGTGGGGGTGCTCTGGTACTGTGGGTGACTGCGCCGCGGGGGTGACTCGAATTGGTTGCTGCGTGGGGGTGCGGCGTGCGGGGGGGTGCAGCGTGATGGCGACTCGGGGGGCTTGAGCGTTGAGGCTCGGAGAGAATGCCGAGGAGGAGGCTCGGAAGTCTCGATAGTGTTGCTGCGGTGCGGGGGGGTGCGACGTCCAGTGTGTCTTCACCAAGTAGTGCTCCTCTGTCTTGGTGCTCCCCCTAAACTCCTCCTTACTTCTTTTCACTAAATAGTCTTTGATTTGCCTATTTCTGCGAGATACATCCATTCTACGTTAGTATACTGATATGTTAAGTATTGAACATGCAGAAAGTGCAAGAAAGGGAGCACAACATGAGGGTGAGGCGAGAGTTCTTCACAGATGAGGAGAACCCTCGCTGTACGTCTTGGCTCGTGGTCCTTCAATGCTCATTCACGATTCCTTGCGCAGCTCCTGGTAAGGCCTCCTCTCCAGTTGATGGCACCGTGCAATGGCGTTCTGGCAAGTTGAAGATAATGAGATGGCTTTAGGTGGAAATGAGGGTGTCTCTTATACCTTGTTGATGTGCTTTTGATGAATTTCACTGTTGTCGTTGATGAAGGGCTTCGTTGTAGAGGTTGCTGGAGATTAGGATTTTGGCGCCTAATCCTGTCGTTCTTGTGGTTGAGGCGGCTAGGGTTTCGTCATTCTAGTCTCCACCTTTTCAATATGTGTTCGATGGTGGTGGTGTTGTTGTTGCAGCAAACCTGGTTTTTCTGTGGACTTTGGTTTCGGTTAGGTAGGCCGTCATTCTCTGTATTTTTGCAGATACGTAGTGTGATAAAAGACAAAATCGACAAGGAGGGGAGGAGACGCACCTGATGGGTTACATACCTGAACTTTGCTTGTTGAGGGTTTGGGGTTTTGGGGATCTTGCAATATTGGTGTTGAGGGTGGCTGTTGTGTTATTGTCGGGGTGTCTTCGAGTGTGCTGCGGCTGATATGGAGTAGGGGTGCTTGTACGTTTGTCGTGGGTGATGCACTGTGGCATGTGTATATGTCTCCCTGGTCCGAACTTCACTTGTTGTATTGTAAGTCTGATGTCCTTCACTTCTGGTGTTCGTCACGTTGGTCCGAACTTCACATGGTGTGTTGTAGGTCTGGTGTACGTCATGTTGGCAGCGTTTTCTGATCCACAGCTCTCGGTGTTCCAAGCCGTACTGTTCTCTTGAGTTTGCGTGAATCCTGTGTGGAGGTCGGAGTTGTGGGATGCCGGAATCTGGATTCTGTACTCCTTTTTTGAGTATCTCCGTTGTGTGGCGTGGTGGTGTCTAGGTGCTCTCGCTGCTGATTGCTGTCCAACTGGAGCAGTCTCGTTTTCTAACCCGCCGCTCTTGGTGTACCAGGCCATACACCCGCTGCTCTCGGTGTACTGTTCTCTTGAGTTTGATGCTCTCGGTGTATTATTTTCTTGGGTTTGCGTGGATCCTGTGTGGAGGTCGGAGTTGTGGGATGTTGAGGTCTTGGTGCTGTATTTCTTCCTTAAGTGTTTTCGTTGTGTGGCGTGATGGTGTGCAGGTTCTCGCACTGCTAATTGCTGTCCTTCTAGTGCAGTCTCGTTTTTTCCTAGAGGTAAGCAATAACAAGCAAGCAATGGTTAGATGAGGGGTTGGGGGACGTACCTTGTCAATGTTCCTACCTCAATATTGAAGCAAGTGTCACTGTCAAAGACGAAGAATCATAACATTTTTGCGGCCCATGCCAAGAAAAACTAAAGGAGTCTTCAATTCTCGAAGCCAAAAAATATGCATTCAAGATTAAAAAAAAAGGTACAAAATTGTTAGACATCTGATTGGGTTCTGGAAAACTATCATCCACTATTGGTTTATGTTGATGTGGTCTTATTTGCCTCCTAGTCAACTAAAGTGGATTCAAAAACATGCACAATTTCATAGAAGGATTAAATTACAGCAATGGCTAACTTGTTCCTTGCAAATAAAGCTGACCCTTGACTATATAGAAGTAATTTAGTTCTATCAAAAGATCCTTTAAGAATAGATGTTGTAGCTACCTCTTTTTCATCCATTTTGTATAGATGTGTTGTTTTTCAAATGCCAAAGCAAAAACAAGTCAAGGATGTATTCATTTGGTATAAAATATGATTTTGCTTAATGTTTTACAAGTGTTTGTTCTCAAACTACGTATATGCTACAATGCTTCTGATTATATGATGCATCCAACAATATTCTCCTCAATTTTGACGTCGACTAAATGATGCATCCAACAATATTCTCCTCAATTTTGATGTGGACTTCATCATCCAGACACATAATTTTTAACCCCTATAGGACCAAGTGTCAAAAATGGGCCTTTTGAAAGTTTGGTCAGGTTCCTATGCTGTCAATTTCCAATACTCCTCTTTGAAATTCTTACCATAGAAAGGCATTACCAAGACCTTAGTGGAAAAACAATTTTTTTCCAAAATTGGATATTTGATGAAAAAGTTCTAGGGTTTTGAATTTCAAATGGGGAGAGTGGGCACCTCAGGCACCTCTAAAAACTTTTGCTAGGACACTCTATTGAATGTGAGATTTTCAATACTCCCAAGTAATATTATTCCCCTTCATACTGTCAAAAAGAAGTTCTTGTCTTTAGTGAAAAATAGCATCCCAACTCAAGTCAAACATTTTCACACATTGTCACTCATTGTTGGGCAAGGTACCAAAAAAACTTCTTCTTTTCCACATAAAACCTAGATACCTTTATATTTTTCACTTTTTATTTTCTCCACAACAATATGTGGTGTAAAACTTCTTATCGAACATTTGGATTATCAATCTAAAACATATTAAGTTCACAAAAAATTAAAGTGTGAATTGGCAAATTTTGAACCTCCACTCCTTGCACAGTTGTTTTGAACATGCTACACCCATCCTCTACTTCTAAAAATTGGTGTATGAGGAACTAACATCATGCTTAACAAGATGGTAATGGATTTAGACCTTGTGTAGTGCAAAAATTTGACACCAAGTGAAGTCAAAGTCTGCTGATCCACTGAACGCAGGGAAGAAAATGAACCATTTGCTTGACTTCAAACACTATAATCTATCAATCCATGCGGTCAAAGTTTATGAAATTTTGATCATATATTACTTAATAAGTCTAAATTGAGATCCTACGGTCAGAACTAGAAATCGAAGTTTTTGTTTCCTTCATTGTTCAATGCACTAGAATCTAAGATTTTTGAAGTGTTTTTGGTGTAAAACTGTCAAGGTACCTTAGGGGTTATTCCCTATGGGATAATTTGTACCATGGAGGTACAAATTGAGTTTGGGAATATTCCTAAAAATATAATTTTAAAAACAAAATTCGAAAACTTCATTGAGATTAGTAAAATGGGATTTCTTCTAGGGATATTCTTTTATTTTTCCTAACTTGTAGAACTATTTTTATGGGGCTACAATCGTCAAGATTTTGAGTCTTACGCAGTTGGGCACGATACTATACAGTTCTATAGTGTTCTTTCCCAAGGGAGGTAGCACTGAAGAAAAGTTCCTGGCAACCCTCATCATCTTCTTTTAGTACACGTGGAAATTAAGGATATTATCTTTTTCAAAAAAAATTCTCCTAGTAGTAGAAGGCTTCAATTCACCGTTTGGATTTTTTATCCATAATGAACTTCCTAATAAAAAATTGTTTTCCTAATAAATGTCTACTTTCTATCTATATACCTAGTCCTTGCAAGCCCATCTTTCTTATTCTAACACCTCCTTCACTTGTGGTTCTTGGGGTTCAATGAGCTAACACAAGGTAAAACATAGATTCATAAAACTTATGCAATGTGTGGTGGGAAGATATGCCATTCTTTGAGTCAATTAAGGACGCTTATTAATTGAAAAAATAGTCATTTATGGGGTTGGGTAGTAATTTTTTGACATTAACTAGTAGTTTTGGAAGAGACTAGTGGCAACATGTTAAAAAAAAGGGCTGAAATTGAATGAAACCGACGGAATTGATGAAATTCCATCCGCCTAGTTTCATACAATTGTGTGGATGGACAACCTTACGGTTTTTTTGGGGACGGTAGAGAGCCTTAACTCTAAGCCGAGGGCTCTCTCTTTTCTCTTCCTCTGGCATTGATGAGGGGATGATGGGAGTGTTGAGAGGCGTTAGGTATGCTATGGGGCTATTGTTGAGTCTTTAAGACTAGAGATGAGGACTTCGTGTGTTTTGTGGACTACTTGTGAAGCAATGAAACTCTTAACTAAAATCTTAGAATATGTCTTTGGCCAAAGGCTTAGTAATTAGATCTTAAGGTTAAAGGTACGTTTTTGGATAAAAGAGGCTAAGGCTCTATGGATCACGGCCTAATCTATTAGGTGTGATGTAGAACTAGGCCATCCAAACCCAACCACTATCCGATTTGTCTTGAAAAGAAAGACCGATAACCACAACAGATTGAGAGTCTTAATCAACATCAAATAGAAAAAAAACATACACTAAAACAAGTATATGTAGTACATCCTCAAGTGCCCTCCCTAGCCAATAAAGAGACCCTTTCTTCAAGTAGGACCATACAACACTAACAAGACTAAATGCCACGGTCATGCCGCTGCAACAACTATACGCATCCAATACAAGATGTTGCCCGTCGCCGAATCAATAAGCATATGGAGAAGTAACAAAGAGAGGGTAGGCCGGTTGTATTGTGAGCCCCATTATTAATTGCAATAGGCAACTTTGTTGTCAATCCCTTTGTCAATCTTCACGTTGCCTATCCATGAATCAAAACCAAGAACTCCAATTGGATGGCAACGCACCATACAGTGACAAGTCCACGAGGAATTCAAGCCGTTCCATCAGGTGAAACGTGGCTCGAAGACCTCCGACAATGAAGGCAAGTCCAGTCCCCGAACGGTAGAGTAGATAGAGGCGGCGTCAAACAAGCCATATGCCAATCAGGCTCGCAATGGTCACAAAGCAACATGGTAGCCATGCCCTTCTACTCACCACACACGAAACATGGAAGGTCGTTGGACACAACCACCAACTCCGGATGAACGGAGCCATCAACAAGTAAATGACAAGTTACACAATTCTTAAATTGCTCCCGACACTCCATGCCATCCTTGCCTTTCAGCAACAAGATGCCACTGGGCAACACATCCTTTACGCAAAGAATGGTCCGCCCAACCTTACATCCATTGTCGTGGGCGCCTCATGCTGCAGATAATCGTAATCCCCCGTGAAAAAACGTCGCAACTGAGGTCGGTAGGCACCGCTATGAATACGAGCATATCGTAAGGTGTCACGGTGTTGAGCAATGGACAAGTTCTCCATGGCCATGGACATAGCGCGCTTGGAGAACTCCGCTTAATCCGGTAGACAATGGGCCCACACCTCCGAATCGTCCAAATCCACAACCGGAGCCAACTTTTTGTATACGGAACTCGGTAAAATTGGCTCCCGTCCGTACAACAACTGAAACGGACTGAAAGCAGCCAGTGAAGCCTGTCGATTAGAGCCGTATCCCATGGCGATCCATATTATCATCAGATCCCAATCACGGTGGTCACTCTGAAGTAATCCATACTTCAGTAGGCCTTACTTAACGTTCGGAACCACACGCTCCGCCAAAGCGTCCGCAATCGAGTGATCCCGGGATGTCGTACGATGGTCAATTAAAGCCTTGGTATAAAAAGCATCAAAAGCCCCAAGGAACTCAGCCACTAATTCATCAAAACCTCAGTTGGGGCTTCAAATCAAGCCAACATCCAGTCAAAACAAGCCATGGCATCCAACTTCGAAGAATTTGTGGAAGACCGACAAGCTCAATCCACTTGCTGAAATGCTCCACCATCACCAATACATACTTGGCTCTGCGTGGAGTCACGACAAGTGGACCAACGAAGTCCAAAGACCACTAGTATTCTACCCCCATGATGGACAAAGGCTGCAACTCCGATGATAAGGTGTTGAAGCTGGATTTGACGCGATTACATACTTCATACGAAGAAACATATGTGGCAACCTGCTGTTACATGCCGATCCACCAATACTGGCTGACCAACATTAAACGAGTTCGTCGCAGAATAAAATGTCCTAGGTCTTCGTATCCTTGTCGCACCAACAAAGCTCTCTAAACAGGCCTGAGAACTATGCGCCTAGTACGATCCGGCCACACCCAAAATAGAATGCCATTCTCCCAATGAAACCTTGCTATTCAGTGTCCAACTCGATTGCGCTCCATAGCAGAAAGAGCTGGCGGAAGTGTTCCATGTTGAAGGTTGTGCAAATTGGACCGTCTTCATTTACATCGCCACACTATAAGAAAAACCATGTTTTTTATGTCGTCAAGGCTGTTATGTGTTGTGTTTTCTGTGATGTCACACGTTAGTCAAAAAATTGCTACAGTACCTCGAATTTAGTTTGAAGTTGTATAAAACGTGTTCCTGTTAAAGACAAAACGTGTTGATGTCACCGTAGACATGCACGTTTTTGGTGACGTCGAAAGAAACGTGACCACGTCAGACTGTGACATCATAGAAAACACGGGATGTCCACGTCAACCACAGTTGCATTTAATTTTACTGTAGAATGATTGCAACCCGGTGCCCAAAAGCCAAAAATTGAGGAAATGGGCAGCTTTCATCCGTAGTGGATGAAATATGTCGCAAGGAAGGAAGAGCCGAAGGGCGACTTACACACAAGCAACCTCCACAGCATCTACACTTTACTTTTGGAAGTGTGGGTGAGAGCAAATTGAACTTAGGTGATAGAAGTGGGAGGTGGGTTGCGGCGAAGCTCACTTCAACGCTAAGAGGAGGGAGATTAGGAGAACAACAAGGAGTAGAAAGAGGCAACTTGAAGGTGATGGAGCAAAACAACGGTGGCTATGGTGACGGCTATGGCGGCAGCTATGGCGGGAGCCATGGAGTGGTGACGACAAAACTAGCTGGGAGCAAAGAAGGTGATCTACGGCAGATCAAGACGGCAAGGGGAGAGCTCAAAGGGAAGAAGAACGATGGCAGGGGGAGCTTTAGCCATAGCCGGCTAGCCCAGTCATAGCTGACCTCAGCCATGGCCAGGAAACCCTAGCCATAGCCAAGTTCAGTATTCACCACCGCGGAGAGGCGCTGCAGCAGCAAGGCCGGTACGTCCTCCACTTACTTAGAACTCGTGAAACACGTCGTGAGGTCTTCGCATCGAATTGCAGGTACGTGGTTCTAACACGAACTTGCGCGGAGCTCCACCTCGCAATCATCTTCGCGCCGAATTCCTCCTCGTGGCGCAGGTCGCGCCCAGCTGCAGACCGCAGCTGTCCCATCCGCACAGCGCCGAACTCCAGCTCTGAAGATCTTCTTGAGCGCCGTAGCTATGACCTAGGTCGTCGCACACCAATGACGTAGTCTGAAGAACAATTTTTAGGCACCCTAAATCCTTCCCTAATGCCCATGCTTCTTCATCAATTGCCCCAACAAGCGCCAAATCACACATTAGGGTTTTGATCATTTTTAGAAACATGTTTAGAAAAACGTCCAAAAGAACATGCTAGATGTTCGAGTGAACATGAACTCCAGCATGAAAAAGGTCATTGACAACATATAGGCAGGAGGCGCCAACGTCAGGATTGATGTCATGAGCAACACGAGCATGTCAAAACGAACATCAAAACTAACAGCCTTGTATGGACGAAAAATGCTCTAAAAGCATGACGTCAGCTGACGTGGGTTGTCCACATCATAATTCTTCGGGTCCAAGTCAACAATTTTTAAAATTCCACGTCACTGCCCGCTCAAAATGGAATTGGATGGAAAAAACCCGCGTGGCGCGGCCTAAAGGAAAACATAGCTGATGTGGACATGGGCCCCCCTCCACGTGGAGCCCTTTCCCACACATTTTAAGCAACGTTCAGTTGGATGTCAAGAGGTTGACAACCATGTTACGACAAATTTTTTGACGTTTTTGGCCTATTCATCTTGACGGATTTTAGGTGACATCAACATTGACGCAGCAACATGTTACTTTTGACGTTCAGGCATGTTTTTCACCGTGTTACAAAAAACACGGGTTTCTTATAGTGCTAACAATTTGGTCCCTCTCCGATTCCTCATCCGTTGCCAAATTTAGGCAATGTTGATGTGGAGCTAGACGGCAAAGTGAGGTAAGTCGCTGCATGCAAGGTCTGGACTGGCTCCTCGTCATAGTCTCTATGCCACCTGGCACCACTCAGACCCTCTTTCTAAAGACTTGAATTACAAGATAGACCATTCGCATCAAAATTCGTAATGTCGGCCCAGTGTACAACCTCAAAGTCATTCTCTTGAAGAAACAAAGCCCACCTAGCAAGCTTACCAGTAAGCTTGTTACTTCAAAGGCTGATCGTTGGTCACCAATATAAAACGCTGCCCATACAAATAGGGCCTAAAATGGACTATGGTCCAAACCACGGCCGAAGCCTCCCCCTCATAGGATGAACAATGGACTTCGGGTTGTTGTTGCTCTTAGAAGCAAACCCTACGACGTACTCTTCCGTGTCCCTCATCATCTTTCTGAATCAACACTTCCCCAAGTCCTACAACACTCCAATATGTGTGCAACTCAAAGGATCGTGTAGCATTTGGACGCCGCAATTTAAGGGCTAAACCAAGCTTCAGTTCAAAGTAGCAAACGTTTGCCGCAGCCCCCATCCCCAAGTCCATGGTTGATCATTTCCCATGAGAATAGTCAACGGCTTGGCACTCCACCTAAAGTTTTTGACAAATCGGCAATAGTAATTTGCTAAGCCAAGAAAAGCTCGAAGTCGTGACACGCCGGTTATGGCAAGAATCTTTTGCAACGCATCCACCTTGGCCTGTTGTACACCAAGATCCCCTCAAAAAATCATATGTCCCAAATATGGCAATTGATTGTGGAAGAACTTGCACTTGCTATAGTACAAGCCCAATCTCCATTGTTGTAACCTATCGAACACCGCCTAAAGATGCCTCAGATTCTCCTGTGGGCTGCTTCTAAAAATGATAACATCATCAATGTAGCATCGGGCTAAGGTAAACCGGTCAAGACCTGGTCCATCACCCTTTGAAACTCAAAGGGTGCATTTTTATGTCAAATGGGAGAAACTTCTAATGATAGAGTTGATATCTTCCATCCTGATCAACTCTACAGTATACAGTCTTCACCCTACCATCGACCATGATTGATAACTGGTGGTAACCAGAGCGCAAATCTAGGGTACCAAATAATCTAGCGTGACCGACCGCATGAAACAACTCATCTGGCGTAGGCATAAGATATCATTCTGATTTGGTCTTGCAATTGACTGGACTATAATCCCTACACATTTGCTTCTCCGTCCAGTTGCCGAATATATCATTCTTCGATGGCATAATCGTGGCACAAGTGTACTCGCCGTTGGAAAACACAATCAAGTTGGCGGCCAACAACTTCTGACCTTGTAGTCTAGACCCCATTTTTCTCTCAAAGACTGAGCTTGTACGGTTGTGGAAAGATCGGGTGGTCGTTCTCCAAGTGAATGTAAACATGCTTCCTTTTGTAGCCCTCCAAATTATGGAGACTGAAGGTAGAACAACTACGATACGAACGTATGAAGACTCGTACCTTTTGTGCCTCTGCACCGATAAGATGTGGCCTCAAATCCAAACGCCAATCATCAAAATCTATTGTCTCCTTCTCCACTATAGGAGACACACCGCGTACTAGCGATTGCTACTTGATAATAGAAGGTGCATTCATGGCCCTTGACTCCTCACTCTTGCGATCCACAAAAAATCCCTTGTTGCAATGATAAAACCGAGGAAAGATATCCTGCGCATCGTCTCGATCAAAGTCCTTGGTGAAGGCTACAAAGACACAAGCTAAAACAAAAAAGTTCTTTTGCTTCTCAGAACTCTATGAGATGTGGCACCGCTGCATCCTGACCATCAGAGTTAGCCCCTAGCACGCGTGGATGGTCATGAATTCAAACAAAAGTGTTGAGGTCAATTGCTTGACCCAACAAATAACAAGGCTTGCCCTCAGAGAGATCTATTGGGGTGGTGGTGCGTGTCAAAAAGCCCATCATCCGCTCCTACTCATCGGCAGAATGCTCCTCGTAAGTTTGGGAATCCCAAACCATACCCAGACCGCGTGTCCTAAAGACAAAAGACCCCGACTAACACATCAACATGGGAAATGCCCCCCAAGTGAAACTAACGCGGTTCACCACCGCCAATGGTGGTTCATCATCCTTTGTAACCTCCGTGGAAACACAATGGTTGTCCAAGATGTCATCGACCTCATGGCGCACGGACCGTTGCACTTGAGCAAGTGTAGAGGTGAGCGTTGCCGATGATGCCATGTTGGTCCAAATCTAATGTGGCCGATGGGCGTAAGAGCCCAACGCCACGGCATCTACAAACGTGGGGGGACCAAGAAGGTGATAAATATTTGCTCCATCTTTATGCACCTCCGTTCGGGTGTCCCGAATGGGAGTATATTTTCAAAATTGTACCGCGGTGGAGTCGATTCGTGGATAGTGTACCACTAGATGAGCCTGAGCAATTTTGCAAAGAGACCCGACCATGGATCATCTAAGCAATGTCCACTGCCCGCCCGTGGATGGCCTTGGCAAGGCCATTTGGCAATCACAAAGTCCACGTGACCTAATCGGCGCAAATCATCTTCACTGATCAATGCCACATCAAGTGGAAGTTTCCCAAAACACCTCCAAATGGCAAAAGGTGGTAATTGCTCCACATACGACACCAGAAGATGTTGAATGTGATGGTGAGCAGTACGATTGGCTGCAAAACCACTATCCACGTGGATGTACCGGCGTACCTTTAGTCGGGCCTCTAACATAGCCGTGAGCCCCGGCCTGATATCGGCAAAGAGCTCCACGAGAGTAATACCCTCATCCGGCGGTTGCCACTGAATAGTGCGAGCCAACAACGGAGACGAACATGCCATTGAAAGTTGTGGAGCATCAAGAATGTTTACAATCTCCCAACTGCAACAAGTGAGCTCCAACTAAATTCCCCATAGAGGAAGTGGATCCTTGCAATGACGTGTAGGGATCTTTGTTGATATGTGGTCACGTGATTCCGCTATCCCTGACATGAAAGCATATGTCTTTCAAAAGCGTAGAACTACATCGCAAATTGGATGCCAAGGCACTACATCCAAACATAGCATCCGATGTGGAAGCCACCAAGCTAGTTGCAAAGACAATTGAAATGAGCTCCTTTCTACCATCTCCGACAGATCACCTAGGCCTAATCCAGGCCTCTTCCGTCCAGCTATCCACCTTGAAATCTAGTGGATAAAGCGCTTGCTGACCCACAAGAATTTTGTAGTTGGTGGCACTAATCACAACACACTGAAGACATACGTGTGAAAATATCGGACTTGATCTCACGCCGAACATCAACTTTAACAGATGTCAGGTGTGTCCGATGGCCTTCTCTGTGCCCCCATCGATGTAACAATCGTGAATGGACGAGGCTCGAGGTCCGAAGCACCTACACCCAAATTGTGCGCTTGTTGCTTGCCAATCATCACTGGCTGAGCTCTAGAGTCCAACATGACACGAAAGGGGGTAGTTCTAGTGGAGTTGCCATTCGTACAATCAACCAATACGACTTCGTCATCGTTCACCAAGCATAGCACCTCTGGATGTACACTGTGTCGTTCTTGTGCTAATTAGGCCGCAACGTAAGACAAATAAGCCACTCCAGAGATTAAGGACTGATCCCCGGAGGACTGCTCCATAGGTGTGGAAGTGGCATTGGTCTCAAATGAAGAAATAGCCTCCGCCGCGAACTTGGCCTGCATTGCCACCAAAATTTCCTCAATGGGTCGAGCCGTCACTGTGTGCGACACTTCCAACAGTTGAATGGGCACCTTGTCTTTCAACATACTATCCGCCAAGTGGAATACACCGGATGGTTGAAAATGTGATGTTAGAAAGTCCACACCGGCAAATACTTGCAACTACAACACCTTATATGCCAAGGTGTGTGCCGCATCTCCATGAGTGGAAGCAAATGGTGGGATCGGGTCGGAGTGGAAGCGGGAATATAAGTGACTATATCTGCGATTCTGAAAGAAAGAAGTAACCGAAGTTGACCAATGTGGTCCATCAATCATGTGTGGCATGGACGACTACTTTTACCCGGTATAGAGTAAAAAGGTGGTACTGCATGTGCGGTAGTTTGAGTACGAGTGGTCACTGCTGCCACTACCTCTCCCAAAGCGCCATACAGGTAGCAATCTAGGGCTAAAGATGAGCTATGATCCCTCATCGGAGGCCGTGTATTTGTCATTTGCCCCAAAGAGGCCATCGCGTTCATCTGCTTCTTCAGCTCCGCTAGTTTGGCTTCAAGTGTCTTCACCACATCCAGTCCAACATCAAAAGACCCTAGGCGTCATTCTCAAGTGAGTAACTAGTAAATCACAAGAGTAGTCAAGCATCTTGCACCCCGCAAAGGGAGAATCAAGGAGTGCAAGAGTATAAGCGAATGTGGAGCCTTTACTAATGATAAACAATTACTTTCAAGCAAAGGTAATCACTAAACACTCTCTAACTCACAAAGTTGAGTTGACAAAGACGTCAAGTTAAAGACGTGTGCGGCGCTATATGCTCACACACAACCCTATGTGGATGAAAACATCCACGGATGAATGGGGTGCGCCGCCATACATCCTTAAACCTGTAGAATAGTTACAAACTAATCTACGGTAAACACTACGATACAGAGAGGCTCTCGACGCCACGTCTCGTGTCAGATTGGAGATATTAGGATTAGGAGAATGCTTGCACGATAAGTATATGTGATCTATATGGTGAGAAATTGGATTGTTTGCATTGGAATTCCCCACTTCTAACTTAATTATATAACTAAAACCCTTATTAGGCCTACAACCCGGTCCTAGTCCGAATACGGTCTTGGGAATTAGGACAAATCCTGCACCTTCTAAAGTTCCGGTTATGTATTGGATTAATGACCGGATAAACAAAGGACAAGAGAAAAATCTCTTTTAAACAACGTTGACCTCGTCTGCATATGAAAGATATAAACCATATCGCACTCTTCAAATGCATGTATCTTACATTCCATGTGGTCAAAGTTCACAAATTGTTTTTGGTATCTTCTTGTAGTAGTTGACTAGAAGATCCTACAATTGATTATAGTAAAGGTTTGTTTAACCCCTACGGTACCGTGACAATTTTACACCAAAATCACTTCAAAATTGTTGGATTCTAGTGCAATGAACAATGAAGGAAACAAAAACTTAGATTTCTAGTTTTGACCGTAGGATCTCAATTAAAGCTTACTAACTAACATACTTACAAAATTTCATAAACTTTGACCGCATGGATTGAAAGATTATAGTGTTTGAAGTCAAGCAAATGGTTCATTTTCTTCCCTGCGTTCAGTGGATCAGCAGACTTTGACTTGACTTGGTGTCAAATTTTTGCACTACACAAGGTCTAAATCCATTACCATCTTGTTAAGAATGATGTGAATTCCTTACACACCAATTTTTAGAGGTAGAGGACGGGTGTAGCATATTCAAAACAAGTGTGCAAGGAATATAGGTTTGAAATTTGTTAATTCTCACTTTAATTTTTTGTGAAAATAATATGTTTTACATTGATAATCCGAATGGTCAATAAAAAGGTCTACACCACATATTGTTGTGGAAAAAATAAAAGGTGAAAAATTTAAAGATATTTTGGTACCTTGCCCGACAATGAGTGACATTGTGTGAAAATGTTTGACTTAGGTTGGCATGCTATTTTTCACTAAAGACAAGAACTTTAATTTGACAATATGAAGGGAAATAATATTACTTGCGAGTATTGGAAATCTCACATTCAAAAGAGTGTCCTAGCAAAAGTTTTTGGAGGTGCCCGAGGTGCCCGCTCTCCCCATTTGAAATTCAAAATCCTATAACTTTTCATCAAATGTCCAATTTAGGAAAAAATTGTTTTTCCACTAAGGTCTTGGTAATGCCTTTCTATAGTAAAAATTTCAAAGAGGAGCCTGACCGAACTTTCAAAAAGCCCATTTTTGACACTTGGTCCTTTAGGGGTTAAATGAGTCTTATAATGCCTCATTGCCGTATGGAATAGTTTTAGTCAAACATGATCTCCCTACTTTAGGACTTAATCAAAACTGAGTGAAGGTCATTCAAAGTAAATTGTGGATTGTTGGAGGAAAACCACCCAATATGCACCTTATTGTTCTTTATGAATTAAGATTTTTTTAGCAAACAAACAGAAGCTATTTGCAAGCACTACATAATTAACAATATCTGGTGTTGCGTTTTGATTAGTGTATTTTAGTGTTAGTCCTTGTAGTTGCCACTTCCACACTGAGCCGACAATTTCATAACTCATAACTCAAAATCCTCTTCACAATCAATACGCCACAACAAATGTCAATAAGTAAATTTTTTGGCATTCTATATAATTCTAGGTCGTATGGTTGACACTGTGTATTACAACACTGGTATGGTTGTTCACATGTAGTGTTAGGGCTCATAA
This sequence comes from Bryoerythrophyllum caledonicum, assembly GCA_963971425.1. NCBI lineage: Eukaryota > Viridiplantae > Streptophyta > Bryopsida > Pottiales > Pottiaceae > Bryoerythrophyllum > Bryoerythrophyllum caledonicum. The sequence goes on from OZ020518.1 coordinate 25,598,978, forward strand.
TTAGTGTTGCAAACACCATATTTTGCTATTTGTGTAGTTGTCTTTGAATAATTAATTTGGATGATATTCGGTATACTTTTGGTTCGCTTATCAATTTTATTGCGGTTCAAAAAAATAAAAATAAACTATTTGACTTGGTAGAGTTTTATGAAAGTCCTTCTTAAAGAGGAAAGAAAGGAGAAAAGCAGGGTGAAATTTTAAAATGAACCAAAATAGACAATTTTATACTTGATGCTATTTTTTCTTGTATGAGTTGATAATAAGGTAGGACAACCTAAGACTGACTAGTGATCCAATATTGCTCCTTTTTATACCTTTTCAGGAGATAATGTAGCCGACCAACACATCACTTATAAATTCATTGTTTAACCCTAACACGCCAAAAGGTGCCACTGGTGGCCACAATATTTTACGTATATAGTGTCCTAGTTGAACATGATAAGGTTCAGATTGATTGAAATGACCTCCAAATGAAAGATGTTAGTTGAAGAATCTTCAATCTAATGGTGTAACTCTTATTAAACTTTGAAACATTTTATGCACTCTACAAAGTAAAATACATGCACATGTATACTACTCCCAATTGACGTTGAAGGATTAATGTACGAGTCATGTACATTTTTCCCCTCGAATCTAGGAAGGATATAGAACAACGATTCCTAAATTAGCTAAAATTAGGAAAGCCTACAAGAAAAATCGTGCTGTTAATAATACACTGTTAAAATTTGAAAAAATAATGAAATTAAGCCGGAATGTTGATCAACGTATTAAGTATTTTTCCCACCTTCTGAGATGATATTCATAGGTATCACATAGGTATATAATGGGTTTCATTTAGGTATATCACAAATTATATTGCAGGGTATGACCTATGTATCTCCACATATTATTATGTCCTTGAATAGCTTTCTTATCTACTTTAAAGTGCAGGTTATAGCATTTCCACTAATTCTCAGAAATTAAGTTTAGGGCCGCTCGTATAAAAGGGAGCAGAATGGGCCGCATGTCACTTTGGGTTGTCATACCTTACCTCGAATCCCAATCAAGCGTTGCACCAAACGTTAGGCTCGGAAGGGTTGGGGACGGTAGGAACAAAATCGGCCCATATTTTTATGTTGGAGGGGGGCCCTATTTGATCTAAGGGAGGTCCTCCGCGGATTATTTGGAGCCGCATGCCTCAAACTTGGCAAAAAAATAATCCTTAAAAGCCTCAAGAGCCCTAAAAGTGAGAAGGCTAGAAAAATAAACCCACCCAAGGCTGAGGCTTGGTACAATGCTTGACTAGGGGTCAATAAAGGGATCCTTACCTCCCGTTCCAAAAGAATTGCCTGATGATTCCCCTACTTTCCCAAGCCAAGTCACCGTTTCCCCTACACCTTTCCCAAGCCAAGTCACGCTTTGCCATGTGGTCCACACAAGACGTTCGCTATATTATTGGACGACGGCTGACGAACAAACGAACGTCCGTTGAGGAGCCGACGGTGTCACCCTCTAGTCAATACCGAGACTGGAGACGCCCGCGCCCGGCGGAAAAATATCGTCGTGCGGTTGCGAGCTCGCTCGGACTGCAACGTCGCTCGGAGCCGGGCCCGCGTGCGCACGCCAGAGACGACGCGGTGCGATCATCGGGGCGAGGAGCCGCGCTTGCCAGTCAAGTTCCAGATTATCCTTAGGAACATTGCTTTGGTGGATGCGACGGACGGTTGGGAGGGGAGAAGAGAGAGAGAGAGGAGGAAGTGGCGTTAAGTGGTGATGGTGACTTGCAGTTTGCTGGTAGAGTTGTAGAGTTGGTTGTGGCGCCACCGATGGGGTTGTGGCCTCGGTTGGTTTCGCGCTCGTGGTGTGATGGCGCTGCTGGTGTCCCGACCTGGCCAGATAGCGACTTTGGCGCTGCTCGTTAGCGTGATTTTGTTGGTGGCGTACCAATTCCCCGCAGAGGAGTCATTTGCGCGTCTGCGCTCGTGGTACTCGCTCGCGGAGAACACCGACGTTTCGAATCGTGGCGAGGTTTGTGTCTCGGCGCTTTTGTTTACTTTGTTTTGTGGTTACTCTGTTTTTGGTTTACTCTGTTTCTCGGAATTGCTTCTTCCAGCGAATCGGTGTTTTCAAGAGGCTTTGTGGTTTACGACGTGTGACGATTGTCCGTTTTGTTAATAGATCCTGGATTCTGGATCCAATTCGACGGCTGCTGCTTCGGGGCCGCGCGTTGCGTTGTGCCTTGTAGGAGGGGCGCGGGCGTTTGAGTTGACGGGGAAAACTCTCTTGAAGCACGTTCTGAAAGCGTACAATAACACGGATGTTTTTCTACACTCGCCTCTAGACAAGGACTCCAACAAGTTCACGCTGCTGAGTGGAGCACCGGGGCTAGTTAATGCGCGAATTTTTGTTCCGAAAAAGCTCCCGGAGGATTGGGTGCAGCGGCAAGTACTCACGGGGGCCAATTCCCCTAATGGAATCCAGGTTTGTTGCCCTAAGTCTTGTGTGGTTTTGCTCGCAAGCGACGAAGACAGCTTTTGAGTAATATGTCTGGATTGCGTCCACGGGTTGTACTCCCGATGAACAGTGAATGGAAAGTTGGACTCAATGAACAGTGAATCCTTTAGTGCTGTTGTTGTGGATGTCGTTTCTTGTGGGATTCTTGGCACTAATAACGATTGCAGATTGTCTTTGTATCTGGGACCTTAAGTGGAAAGTAGGAATACCTGTGAGAAAGAGTCAGGTTATTGTCCTCGTTCAAGCATTTTGCTAGTTCGTTTACTGCCAGTTGTTGTTTCTAGTCTTTTATTGAAGAGTGGAACTGTGTAAGATTTAATGAGGTCATGTTGCCCTGTTTTGCATGGAACAGGGTCTTCTGCAGTACTTTAATTTGGTCGAAGGATGTCTTCGAATGATTAAAGACCACGAGAAAAAGACGGATATTAAGTACGATTGGATTGTTCGGACCAGAGTGGATGGATATTGGAACGGGCCGCTTCCACCGTTGAGTTCTTTTGATCCATCTTTCTACTATATTCCAGATGGATCCCATTACGGTGGGCTCAATGACAGGCTAGGTATTGGAAACGCTAACACTTCCAGGGTAGCACTATCGAGGTTGCGTTTGTTACCATTCCTTCACCAGCATGGTGGCAGGAATTTGAACTCCGAGACGGCTTTTAAGGCGCAGATGAAGTTTTCCAAAGTTCCGGTCCAGTTGGGGAATTTTCCTTTCTGCATAATCACTAGGCGGAAATATTCCTGGCCTCCCGCCTACTACGGTGTGCCGGTGATGTCGTTGTCCACAAAGGGAGCTATGAATGGAGCTAAGTGCAGACCATGCACTCCCAAGTCCACCGGGACAGGAGCTCAATCGGTATTGTCCAAGCTGGGCAAGAGTTGGGGATGGCCTGGGTTGATAGAAGGGCTTGAGCTTTGTGATGCTCATGATGATTGGGAACGACAGTGGCCTAAAATCTACGAGAGAGATTCTGGGGTACAACTTTGGGGTGACACTCTAAACGTTACAACAAGGTCCGTTACTGAATGTATTCAAGATGTGGAAATGTTCCGAAAGCAATGGAAGATTTGGGACGCACCTTCAGCCAAGGATATATGCTCTTTGGGGGAAAAGGTTTAATGAAGCTTTGATGCTGCTCAGTAGATTGGGAAGCGAGTATCCACTTGCAGAGTAATCTCTGGATATGCGAGGGCATGGCTCTGAGTAGGTTTGTACAATCTGTATGTTTGTATGTTTAGTGCGTAATTGGAAGTTTTGACCTGTAGAGAGCACAATTTTTTCAAAGAACTCCATGTATCGATTGGTTTTTCTCCGCTTGTTATTACAGCCAGCTCGGAGCGGTATCTTTAGTTTTACATGAAAATGTGTTCGCTCAATCGGCACCGTGGGTAATGAAGAGGCTGTGCCGTTTTTCCTCTGATGGTTCCTTCCTGATTGTTTTTATTTCTATGGTGTTGGTGTCAAATTGGTTAGAGAAATAGCAAGGTTTCAGCACTAGATTATCTGTATGAAGTGAAATTGTTGCTGAAATGATATCATGGGAAATTGATCATGGTTGCCCATCTTAACCTGAAACTGCTTAAGGAATTGCCTTGTGGGAAAGACAGCGTATAATATGTTTTTCCTGTTTCTGTGGTGACATGAATTGTGCGCTTGCAAACTCCCAAACCTGAGTCAATTTTTCAAAAGCTTGAATATCTACCTAAATAAAAGGTGTCAGTCTATCTATCCGCCGCTCCAGGTCACGTGACCTCTCTTTCTTGATTTTGACCTCTTGATGTGAAGGGTGAGGCACGGTGATGCACTCTTCTTGACTCTTGATATTAGGTAGTAACCTAATGACTCTTGATTTTGACCTCTTGATGTGAAGGGTTTTCTCCTCCTATATTAGGCAAATGATACTTATGTGCACAAAGGGTTGATCAAAATGCAAATGTAAAGCAAAAGTACTTTATTTTTGGAGTGGATTTAAACTAGGGTACCGTTTACATGCACTCCAAAAATAGAAGTTCTTTTCAAAAATATAAGTACTTTTCAAAAATATAAGTACTTTTCAAAAATATAAGTACTTTTCAAAAATATAAGTACTTTAGATTCAATTTGAGCTTATAGGTTTTAGAATACAAAACATACAAACGTAAATTTAACACACCACCCTCCGCTCTCTCTATCGGGACGACGGGTACCAACCCTAGTGATAACTAATATAACACCTAAGAGGTATTCTTGTAATAAATTTTAAGAAGGCAAATAGAACCCCATTGTCTATGGCAAGGCAAGGCCAGTCCCCCAAGCCCTAGAGATAAATTCACGTTTTGGTGCAAGACCTTGTCCTAGAGAGGAGTTACCATATCCAAGAGATATCATGTCCAAGTGATCCTTGTCCCGGGGATACCCGTCTTGTAAATACCTTGGCCCAGCTATAGCTACCTTGCTCCCCTTCTCTTTTGGCTTCTATTTCAGAGCACCTCCACCCATCCTCCAAACCAGCAAATGGTGTAGGGGCACCAACGATGGACGACCTACTGGGCCACAGACGGTAGTGGGTGACCTCACCAGGCTGAGGCAAGGCCGCCCTCCGTGCACTCCACTGCCAAGACGGCAACAAGCAGGGGTTGGCCACCTGGTCCTTGTTCATTGGTTCTTTCTTTTGGAAAAATGCACCGTCTTTACGAAGTCACACAATCGCACTAAGTAGACAAATATCAAGGCATGCATTCACTGTTGCGACTGAACGTGGGTGGGGCTTGCCCTTGGCACCTCACCACTCAGCTGCAAAACTCACCAGACAAGGGCCATTGGGGTTGGAGTCCTGGTGGCCATGCTCTTACCTAACCCTTACTTACAAGTGTTCAACATTAGCTTGCCTGTCGCGTACAATAGAGATGCCTCCAGAAATAATTGCTTGATGGAGCTCAAAAAATCACCACACCATTTTCCTCCTTTGTCAACTCCTCATTCGTAATGATCAACTTCGAGTTGAAGTAAAAGCTATGTAGCCCTTTGAAAAATCCTACTCCATTTATCCAAACTCCTTCTTCCCCTCCTTGCGAATGTTGCACTAGGGCAAAATCTTTTCATCCAAGTCTACCTCATCCCCCGACATCATCAATGCACCCTAACTCCCTCCATTTTCATATGTACTACCACCACCCCACCCATCTCCGCGCCAGATTTACTTTCTACGTCTGTTCCACGCCAAAGGTATCTGCTGAGTAGCTTCACAGGGTTTCGACTCCAACCTTCTCTCTATGCTGTACGCATCAGTTGGTTTTGGGCACTCTTTCCTCAAGTAGGTATTTTTTTCAATTCTTAGTGTTGAGACACTATGTGTATTACCTAGGTATTACACAAGTATTGCCTAGATATTACATAGGTATGAGCTTGGCATTACATAGGTATCACCCTAGATAAGTCCCTTGAATTTTCTAAAATATTGGACAATCTCCATTGTGAATTAATTATGCACAAAACTGACCAACGAGTAGGATATAATAAAAGCACGACGGTTGTTAGGTCAAGCCACGTGGACAATTTCAGCGGCCCTGGTGAAGCCAAGTGGTAGATAGTCGGCGTCCTTTCGGAGGAGAGGACGACGACTTAACTCGGTACATAACTAGGAAATATTGGGCGGCATTTCCAAAAAGGGAGATGGGGATTCAACTGGGGACAAACCATGTCTCGATGGGGACAATGAGAATCCACTAGTTTATTATAAGAGATTAAGATGTAAGGGGCCTTATGCATTAGAGTTGCATGAGAATTGTGTCATCTAAATTCAAAAGAATGTCATGGCTAAGAAAGAAATTGGCTATCTTGACATTTGTTTTGGATGTCGTCATGTCATCATCTTGTGTTATCATTTCATAGGAGGCAAAATCTATGAAGTACAATATGTCTTTAAATAGTGGCATTCAAATAGCAAAATATGTTAATAATCTATCCTCAAAATCAACAGTTATTATGCTCCATTTAAATTATCATGATAAAGATATGCATCAATACCCTAGTTTTGGATATATCCTCGACCATTTTCATTTATAACACTTTCAAACTTACCAATGAACAAAAGTTTCAACTAATTTTCAAATTTGCAATGCTTTAAGCCAATCCAGTTTTCATTTTAGATAAAATTAGTTCCAAATAGAACGCCTTGTAAAATCTAAAAGCAATATTAAAAATTAGTAAATGTCATGTTTGATAATATTTAATTATCTTTAATATCTTCTTTATATATAATTCCCTGTGAATAGTAATACCTTGTGAAGCGGAATCCAAAGACATGGTATTACACTAGGACAATAGCACTCCAAAATAGGATATCATACTAGAACTGCCTTTGCTCCGTTGGAGATGATGGGGATCTATAAATTATGTTTTGTTGTAAAAAATTGATGGATCTTCAATAGAAAACGATCTATTGTATTTCACTACCAAAAATCCCTTCAACTTAAATTTTTATTTTATACTCATTTTCAAATATAACCATATATTAAAAAATAATTCCACTAAAATACCAAATCTAACTAGTCAATTAATAACCGTAAGGTGATCCACCAATAAATCCAATCAAGTATCATAGTTTTTATGCTAATTATAAAAATAATGAAATTCCTAACTTCTTAGAAAATATTGTTGAAAATCTAATGTTAAGAAAGAGACAAATATCTCTTTTTCCTACTAATAAAAAGGATAGTTTATGTCTGTCCATCCATCCGGCAAAGCTTATTTATGTCTTTGGAAGATTATACATTAGAAATTTTTTGGGCTCAATGAAAGGCCCTTAAGGGACTTTCGGGCATGGTACTTTTGGGAATATTTGAGCTTGGGCAACTGGAATTTAGGGTGGGCATGCTTGTGGCGGTCACCATCGTCCCAACAAAGGACTGGCCATGTGAGCAAAAGTAAATCGTGAATTGAAAACAATCTGTGATGAGGTGTGGTGCATGTCAATGTGGCACGTTTAAATAATGGTAGACAACCAAGTACATTATGATGGCATGGTCCCGTCGGCAAAAAATTTATACATGAGTCGTCCTTTTATTCTAAGGAGAAACAATTCAGTATAACATGTACCATGTAATGAAATTAGTAAAATATGGGGACAAGGCCTTAGCGTATCAACTAACTAATACTATAAAATGCCAAGAAGGCACGAGTATACTAAGTAAGTATTAGTATAATATGCCAACAAGGCATTAGTGTACTAAATAATTTACACTAAAATATGCCAACAAAGCGTTTGTAGGGCGGGAAGGAGCAAAATAAAATGGCGGGAAGGAGCAAAATAAAGTGGCGGGAAGACTTGTGAGATATGGCATGTGGCATGTTTTGGCATGCTCCAAGTCTTTCTCAACTGTCTCCCTGAATTTTGCTGCAGCATAGTCTCTTTGCAAAGACATGTGATTTTACATGGAATTTTATGTCCTAGGTTCACTCTCCAATGAAACTTTCTTGTGAGCACCTATGCAGTGCCCTCTTTCCTGTAGCGCACATATTGAAAATTGAGGTATAAAATCTAACGCGCTAGATGATAGCAAAAGACCATGCTGGCCTTGCTAACGATGGATTTCAGCACATCTTGCCCTGCTTGAAACTTTTCATCCCATCGAGCATCCATCACGCTGTTCAAAATTGCGATTGATGGAGCTTTGAAGATGTACATTGTGGCAGTGCGGCGTATGTTCTAAACACCATATTCATTAAAATGAGACAAAATGTGAGATTTGAGACTAAAAGCCTATTACTTCGGAAAGAAATATCGTGAAAAATTGTTGCAAACGGAGGCATACATCATGCAACATACAAGAAACATCCCAAATCCAACAATAAATCATTGCGACTCATGATCATTCAATCAACATGATCATGGCAACTTTCCATAATTGCATTACATAAGACATACTATTAATAGATTGTCATAGAGAATATAATTCCATCCATAGTCAAAGAGGAGTGAGTACAATGGAAAATAATAATACTAAAATTTTATTTTCATGACATTATTTACTAGAATAGATAATTGCAAGAAAATTTCTATTTATAGTAGTCTAGGATCTATTCTATCATCTCTATAACAAAACATAGAAGAACTCCTAAAGCATATACAACTATTCCTACTTAGTAGTACCCCCTTCACTAGAAGGAATGGTTGAACCACCTCCTCGTGTCTGTAGAAGCAAGGCCTCTTGCGCTTTCACTTTCGCATACCCAATCATAATTTCCTTCCTCCGAGAATAGGATTTATAGTAATCATCCACTTCCGAATAATTCACAGTTTTCAGCAGAGGTGAATGACGTGATTGATGGCACTGACCACTATCAGCCCCAGAACCATCACCTCCACTCAAGCATAGTGAATTCCGACGAAACTGTGAAGTTGCGGATCTCAAAGATCTAGGCTTTAAAACGAGAGATTCAGTATGCAATCCCGTTGAACGTATGGGAGGATTACTAACTCCTACAATACCTTCAGATCTTGAACTAGGAAGCCGCCTCCGCTTAGCAGGGGTAGGAGAAGGCCGGACATGAACAAACGAACGCGGAATTATCAAATTGGAAGAGATAGGCTCAAACTCCATCACCTCGTTTAGACCAATTGCACCATTAACATAGAGCTGCCGTTTAGGAGTGCAATCGCCTACAGGCTCTATAGAAGCTCACATCCGCTTGAGTGGCAAAGGAGATGCCACACAAGGAATTCCGGCCCTTCGCTCAGGAAGGCTATCAACAACACCATCATCGACCTTCTGTGTAGAAAAGTCCATGATAGCAGAGAGAGCATTGGTTGCAGTGCACATAAAAAATGGCTTTGAATGGTGGGATTGGGAAAAACCTCCAAGAAGAGACACATAGTACTCAGAAAACGAGCCACAATTGAAGAGCGGTTTACTACGATCACTCCTACATAGAGGAGGGATGGTAGCCTTCACAACTTGCAAAAGACACACGTGATAAAAGAAGCCATGAGTAGGACATAACAACATTCAGAGCAATCCAACGCATGCTCGACCTGAGGATAAATATGAAACCAGGCGCGAAGAAATACAATATACCTTGTTTCCACAATAAAAACAGTAAGCTCGACCAAAGGATAAACAATAATACTGAAAACAATGATAAATCCTAGAACCGACCAAAAGATGAATAGAAGCACATAGGAAACAAAAAACACGAGACAATGCCAATAAGTTACAAAAAAACTTGTTGAAGTTGTAAAATATTTTTATATTGAGAATGAAAAGAGGGTGTGTACAATGTCGATACTAAATGCCTACTATAGTATTAAATAGAAGCCCTTGAAACTATGAAGCCGATGAAGTAGAACCATGTGGAATTTCATAGACAAAACCAACGTTCTTGTTCGAGAGCACCATCCCATCTACAATATATTTCATAAAAGGACTATTATGCGCCAACGGTGGAACCCCTATGCGATTGTTATTAACATAATCATGTAATTGCCCAACAGGGCATTCGGAAACCAAACGTTGCAGCCAAGGTACAAGTTCCTAAGTAAGGAACTGGTCATCACAAGCTGCATGTCTCCACGGACGAAGGAAAATGGCATTTCCGGTATGATTATAGACGCTCTTTTCCGGGCTGTCGTCGATGAAAAGGGTGTTGTCCGAATCTAGGACCATCGACTCAAGTTGGCGCCTAAATAAATTTGATGATAGGGTTTTAAAAAAGATCATCTTGTTCGAATTATTCTGATCCATCAAGAACTTATTGGTCGAGGTTTCAATTCTCTCACAGCTCTCCTAACGAAGAACCAAAGCTGGAGAAGCCATGTCCAAAAAAAGATACTTCGCGATTTCAACTACAGTGGACTTCTTCATGTAGCTCCAGACAACAATAGAGTTCGTAATGTTTCTGATTTCCGCCAGAAACGCACGAACTCCAAGGCGAGTATATACAACTTTGGGACCTATGTACGCAGGGACGGTGCAAGAATACGTTGCTTGACTCCCGGAGCCTCTCGACAACTTGGAGGCATGTTCTGTCTCGCACAAGATGCCATTAATATCCAGCACGATATTAAGCCACCTGTATAGTCGTCGGCTGAGGACAACGGACAAACTCCTCGGCAAACAGTCATGGGACAGGACGAACAAATAGTAAGCTCAACGGAAATTACTTGATCAAATGCACATTGAGCAATATGCAAAGGAAGTGTCACAGATTACATCAATTCTCCCCTACATAGCAACTTCTGTAAACCATTCCCAACCCGAGGCTTCAATGCAAGAGGTCGGTGAACAATATCATCCATTCTCATATGAGAAAACAATTGAAGAAAATTGAATTGTTAAATAATTCCATAAATTATAAACAAAGTGGTATTACAAATATGTACACTCCGCCTAATGTACATTAAAACTCATATGGATCCGATGCTTGCAAGCCAACACACCCACATAAGACCTACTAGAGACTGGGAGTAGTCTCAAAAAAATACATGGCAATTGCTCGTGGGACAGGAATAAAAGGAGGAAAAAAGTGCTAGCCAACCTTGTCAGGTTCAGACGCGCCCTCCTCGAGATTTTCCGGTGACAGCTTGTAATCCACTCAATCCTCCTCCACCGCACATAAATCCTCCGCAACCATATGAAGGTCGACAACGCGGGCCCCAACATCGCACTCTTTGGACTGGTGAAGAGGTACATGGAATTGACGTGGTGAGGAACCAAGAACAGAGGAGGCACCATGATCACGATGCATCTCATTCTGGGCAGGGACAATGGTGTCACTGCACTTTGTTGGGCTCTGTTGAGGACTAACAAGCATTCTATCACGGGTCGAGGATAATCCATTGGCGTTCTATCCTCGGTTTGAGGATAATCCACAGGCATTCCTGTGGACGAAGATGGTCCCTCAGGAACAACATGAGAACCAACCGGGGATGAATGCTGATGATCAATAGTGGATGGTTAGTTCACCGCAAAGGGTTAGCAGGTTGTCAAAAGACCAGAACCAGAGTTATCTTCGATGCGAAGATGAATTGTGGACTCAGGTAATATAGATTGTGAAGGACCTGATGAAGCAGCACCTGTAGAGAGAGGCTCAGGACATCATTTGTGCCAGGTCTGCCTTCATCTGCACATGTAGCTTAGCCCTAATAATGGCCGCAATCCGCTCCTTGTCCAAAGCAAACTCCAACTTCTGCTTCTCGAAAGCAGCCTCCATCTCAACCTGCTTGCGCTTGGATGCCTCTAACTGCTCCAGAATATCCTGATTCATCTTCTCCTCCAAAGCGCGTTTCTACGCCATGTGCTGGAAATAATCTGCACCTAGTTCATACTTCACAATGACTCCAGGTGTAGGAGCTTCTCCGGCAGAATTGATGCATATGTCTGGAATGCTGGGTCTCTCGTCTTCATCGTTACTTGAATCAGAGAGGAAGATAATGGAGGCAATAGGCGTTGAAGCTCTTGAAGGCACTAGTGTCTCAAGATTCTAAGTCTCCAAAATCGCTGTAGATTCTTCTAGCAACCTAGGAGAGCGTAATGGATCAACCATATCTTGAAGCCCTTCCTCGTCATCTCCAGCAAGAGGAGTTGTTGATCGAGGTGATTCATATGTAGATGAGGGCCCGGCGTCATGGAGTCCAAGTGTCGAGAGGTCCACGCCTTCATTACTCCCATACGGATTAAACTCAAAGACGTTGTCTTGATCATTTTCCGGCGGGTTCAAAGGAGGAGGGGACGGTTGCAAGCATGTAGAGTTGGCGTTCTCCGCAAACTCTTGAGGGACTCGTGATTCAATACGGAATCGAGAACCACTGAGATCACTGCGTCCCCGGACAGTCGAATCAATGCCTATAGATGCTCTGGCTTGAGCACAAGTACGAGAAGGCGTAGCTTGTGAGGCTGAGGCTGTCTGTGCTGCCGCTCACGAAGGCCTTTGATCAGCTCTAGCTACTGGAGATACAGCCCTCTGGACTGAGTTGGAAGAGGCCCAACATACGCACAATCCTTGTGGATAAAATCGTTGATGTCATACATGTGAATCTTCCTCGAGTTCTCCTTGTATAACTTTCGAAAGCTCTTATCCACCATACCGTAAAATGACATCTGCGGAAGATAAGACAAAACAAGTTTAGTAGTCAAGTTTGCCTGAAGAGTTAAATATTACAATGAATTAACACGACATGAGAAAAAAATCTACAATGCAAGACAGTGGGCCTAACGAACTTCAAATGGCGGGGCTTTATAGTAGACACAGATTTCTTTAAAACAAACGATGGATCGATCATTATCCTCGGGTCGAGGATAAACTCAGAAATTGAAGGGTGACCTCTTACCTTACTGGCGAGCAATAACTTTGAGCCGGAATATATTCCAAACATTCTGCTCATGGGCTTCCTGAAGTCCGTCAGGAGGTCGAGGTAGAACTCCATCAATAGTTCGTAGCCGTGGACCGCAATGCAAGCCTCCAAATACTTGTTTCTCTCCGTGTAATATGGAGTATCAACAGTAGAGTAGTTCAACTTCACTTCCTCAAGCAAAGCAACACATTCAGGAAGGTCGTCTTTGTGGGAAGGCGTTCCCACTAATTTCCGGAACTTAACAGCGAATCCGGAAGGAAATGAAGAAAAATTTAAAAAATTAGGTAGTTAGTTAGTTTGAGTAGCCCAAATAGTTTAATAAAGGAAATAAGGTTTTAATGCGGAGCCGGAATCGTTAAAAGAGGTAGTTACACCATTTTCCTGGAAGTTGCGCAACCGGAGTACGGCGGCAGCCGGATCCGGAAACGCCATTATGACGCGTAACGGTTTCCGTACAGCGCGTCAGAGATATAACGCAACTGCCAGCCCCAGGCGCCATTTTTTAGGGTTTCCAGCAATCTCAGCTCTCTTCCTCTCCGCGCATTTCTTTAGGGTTTTCACGTCCGGCCTTCGTTTGGGACGGTAGAGCAGAGATAGCGTAGCACGAGGGACTTGGTGAGGTCAGTGCGTGCAGGGTTTCCGGTCACCATTGTGAGGCGCAAGTTCACGGAGAGGTGGGCTCGAATGGCGGGCAAGAAGGGCAAGGCTCCAGCAGGCGGAACCCTACTGCTACAGAAGATGACGCCGGAGATTCCAAAGCCGGACAAGACCTGTAGGATTTTGGAGAGCTACCTGGAGATAATGGGATGCGTAGGTCTCTTGGGAGCACCCTGGGCATTCCAGAGCGAGACTATGGTGGCGGAGCTCCTGGGAGAGCCACCAAGAAAGTACAAGAAGCGCGTCCGAGCGCATCCGGAGGTCTGGACTACGTTGCTCTGGAGCGACACTTATGGACTCCGGGCAAGGACGGTTAAAGTGGCGGAGCGCGACGACAACATCCTCAAGGGCGAGTTCCACGCGAAGGCAAACCCTAAATACGGGTACGTACTCAATGATCTCACTGATCCGGATGCAAGGTTAGTGATGGCCTTTGTTAACCCCATTTTCCACCCCGAGAAACCTAAACGGGTAGTGGCCAAGTTAGCTACTTTAATATTGGGGTCGATGAGAGGAAAACTGTCCGTTGATTGGGGAGCCATTATGGACGAACAGATGGACCGGATGGTGAAGAACCTGCCGAAAGCCCGGAAAACCCCAACCCCCATCTCCACCTATGTGGCTCACATGTATGCGAAGCAGAAGATGCTGAGCCCGGACGAGCAGTCCGAGTACGATAGCCTGCTCACCATCTAGTCGTACAGAGGGATGGAGACGGATGAGGAGCCGGAAGATTCGACGGACTCTGAAACGGAGAAGTCGTCATCCCCCCTCATACTCCGAAGACCATCCCGAAAGCGGAGTCGTTCGGTGCAGAAGACTCCGGAAGCCTCGGGAGCCGGCCAGCCTCTGTCCACAATATCGGCTCAGAGTCCGTCCGCGGCACCACCCACCGCACCGGAACCGCCAGCAGAAGACGAACGATTCACGACTGGATCTGAGCCAGGACCTATGTGGGCCCCAACTATCAGTGGCAACATTCCGGTGGACGTTCATGAGCTCTGCAGACATATCGTCTGGCGGACCAGGATCCAGGAAGGAGAGATCTAGGAAAGGCACGCCATGATCGTGGCCGTCCTGGAGGCGGTAAGATTGGAGGAGTCCACTGACCTCATCCTACAACTCAGACGGATGAAGGTGAACCCGTGTTCAGTCACAAGGCTGGAGCAGGAGAACGCCACCGTCACCCAGACCAACACCCGGCTCTGGACACAGGTACGACAGGTAGAAGCAGCACGAGATGCAGCACAACATGCGAGGATTGTGGTAGAAACGAAGTTCCGGGCAGCCTTCCAGTGATTAACAGAGATTCGTGCAGCGCTAGACTTTCATGTGGATACGGACAACCGGGCCCTTCTCTAAACCGAGAGCCTGGAGAAGAATGAGAAGCTCAACAAGGGGTAGGTCATCCGGTTCCTGGTGGATCACAGCCGGAAGATGGAGAGCACCTGGACCAAGATGCAAGAGCTGGCGAGGGATCTCGCTGTGGCGGCCTCCACAGTACCAGAAGCTCCCCACCCGGACGCAGCACCTCCGGCTCGAGACGCAGCAGGACCATCTACAGGTCCATCCGAAACTGCTGCAGGTCCGTCCGGATCTCCATCCAGACTAGAGGCTCCATCTCCGCCCCAACCCACAGCCGGCTTTTCACCCAGACCTACAGCCGAAACACCAAAGATCCCTACCGGAAGATTCAACGACCTCGTGGGAATGTCGGACTTCAACTCTCCGATGAGTTGGAACGGGGTGGCCTTTCCAAGCACGGAAAGTATGCAGAAATGGCAGGAGATGTCGGGGAATCCATTGGCGGTACCCCTTTCTCCTTCCGGATTCCGTCAGAGTCTCCATCTCCGATGCCACCAGTAACGGCCCCTTTACCCGGAAGCTCTACGGCAACGCCCATGGTAGTCAGTCCCAGTGGTAGCTTCCGGGACCTTCAGAGCCTTGAAGACCGAACAGCCGTTCCATCAGCCCAGACCGCAACAACAGAAGATCCGGAAACGCCTTCCGGACCAAGAATGCGGGTACCGACCTCAGTACCGGAGCCACCAACAACCACTCCGGCACATCCAGAAGCCAGCGTAGCACCAGCGGAGGTTACCCCTACGCGCCGTAGGAGTAGGAGGAAGAATCAGGTTACTCTGTAGATAGGGACCTTTAGTGCTTAAGTGTGATAGCGATTCATGATGGGGCTCAGGGTTGCACCCGGCTATCACGCGATAGACTATAGAAAACCCTAAATTAAAGTTTTGTGTTAGATCCGAGAAAACCGGATCTGAGATCCGGAATTTCCGGATCTGAGTTTTGAATTCCGGATTTTAAGGGATAAGATCCCTTTCACTTTTAGGATAGGATTTTCCAGATTTTCAGCTGATAGGATAAGGTTTTAGGATCAGTTGTAGTTGTTACTTAATACCTGAGTCTTTGCCAGCTCAAGGTCTTGTTTTCTCTTTCACGAAGGGTATTTTCTGTTAGTATATTTTTCTTCTTGAACTTATGGTGATGGAGTACTAGTTTTGTGAATAGAGAATAAGATCCATTGTGGTTGATGTTTGGTGAATTAGTTCTTGGATGTGAAGTAGTATAGGGATTGCATCTAGTACAACCGGTTGGGACTTGCTTTGGGAGAACGCTCAGAAAAGCTGAAGGAGAGATTAGGTAGAGTCTAACAATCCACAGTGACCGGAAGGAGCCTGGAGGGGGAGGGAGGGTACCGTAGGTGGTGAGCCTGGTAGCTCCTAGGGCACGGAGAACCCGTGTGAACCCGGATTCCAGTTGCGGCCGGAATTTCCCCTTACGATAGATGGAAAAGCCTGAGGTGTATGTCTAGAAGGAAGTCTAGGTGCAAATCTACCATACGCATCTCCCAGAACCACTGAGCATCAACCGGAATGTCGTTGTAGTCCGGACGAGCCTGTGAGTGACCGTATCCGGAAGGCCTTCCGGATAATGTGAGAGAGTGAATCCGGAAGCAACAAACCAACTACCGGTTAGCGAAGTAGGAAGAGTGGGGTGTCCAGCCACTGTAAAGTCCAGGGTAGTGGGTGTCTAGCCACATTAAAACACAAGGCAGTGGAAAATCCGGCCACTTACACAAAACAGGATCAGTGGTACCTGGCCACTCGGTTAAAAACTTCGGAAGAAGACTCCGTCCGACACTATCCGGATCCGAAAGGGTTTGGAGGTTGAAAGACGGGACATCCGGAATCCGGAAGGATCCGGATTAGTAGATCAAGGGATGAATAGGAACGCTAACTGGTAGATGATAGGAGGGTAGTAGTTAGTGGTACTTATCATTTAAGAAAGAAACAATAGGTCTCTGTGGGAACAAATTTAGAGCGGATATTCCGGATACATTTAGCTTCAATTAAGTGCTATCCGGAAGAATACTCACTCTACGAACTACAACAGTCTTTAATGAGGAACAGAAGGTAAACCTCAAAACACTTCGACCTTAATGTCCCTAAATTAAGCTGCTCGTATGCGGAGGGAATGTATGGTGAGGAAAAACTATTGTACTTCGGCATCCTCCTTTCAGCATACTTCTCTACTTGCCTGGCTCGCTGCTTAGTAGAGGTGATCCACACCGAGACAGTAGGAGAGTTGAGGTTTGGAATGTTTTGTTGTGTCTTCAGGGTTTTCATAAACGCTGAAAAGTAGGGCTCGTCGGAAGAGTTGTCTTTTGAGGCCCACCCAGAGACCTGTCAAAGGTCAAGGAATCCGAGGGACCACTCTTTGTCCTCAGTAGGTGGCTCAAAATACGAACAGAACTCCATTTTTCCCCGTCGAAGTCATGAAGCTTCGAAGGCCCATCAATGGGATCGATGTGGCTCTTCACACATAAGAACTTCCGGAAAAATGGAAGAACGTTGGGAAACTTCTCCACTAAGTGAGACGAGCTCTTGAGTTTTCCTGCGTTTGTCAACCTCATGGAGAAGAACTCCTTGTCCGGACGGATAAGAAGCATATTGTACGTAGCGGACAATACGCAATGTTCTTGCTTCCACGCTTTCCACACCGGGTTGTTTGTAGACCCGTCTGGCATCAAAAAATGCAAGGACGAATCAATTCCTGCAAGACGATGCGCTTTCTCTTACGGCGATCTGCCCACTCCTTGTAGTGATAGGAGGACCCATGAACCACGTTCGTTCTACGGAGCGTGACTTTGGGGTATCCATAAGCTCGTTTACTATCTACGAGGTAGCGGAACAGATCCCTCAAGTCCTTATCGGAGAGATGCCCCAATCTCTTGAAGAATTCCCGATGAATTGGTGAAGCTCTAAACCCTCTTGCCTCCTTGTAAAGGCTCAAGGTGTCGGGGTTGATGTTCTCACCTTTTGTATGTTGTTCGAGAAAGTATTCCCACATCTTGAAGATGTTATCAGGAAAGGTGATCACCTTGATCTTGTTGGTGATGTCTGATGACTTTTTGACCTGCTTGTTTTCCTTGGTTGGATCAATATTTTGAAAGCGGGTAACGATTAGTTTGAAAAATAACTGCAATACAAACAACATAGAGTAGTCAAAATATGTAACCATTGACTATCAAAAGGCTGAAGAGATGATCGCGGGCATGGAAACCAAACATAGTGTGTTGCAATGATTATCCTCGACCCGAGCATACAATACAAAACATAATAAAACACACTATGTTGCACCAGACGGGTCCACATACGATATTGATACCAAACATAGTGTGTTGTAAAGATTATCCTCGACCCGAGGATACACTATAAAGGGAAAGCTTACCAAGTACTTCTCTTGGTCAAACACGGTACCATTATTTTGGGGTGCGGCCTCTCCTTGTTGATAACTCGGACGTCCCGAGTTTAGCCAGATTCTCTTGCAACTCAAGATCTGGTTACCCCATGTTGGCTGTGCATAGTCTAGGTAGTTTGAGTCATTGTAAAATTTAGAAATCCTCAGCAACATCACAAGATCTCTTGACCAAACTACGTAAGTACCCCAATTCCGAAGGCCGTTTTTCCGACTTTCCCCGCAGTCGACATTGTCTTGAAGTCGTTTGGATGCCTCCACGCTATGCTATTTGTTGATGAGCATGAACTTTCCTCCCTTGATCAATTTCGTCCCAAGAGTTGGGTTTGGCCTTTATCGGCTCACCGTCGTCATCGACTGGACATACACAGATTTTTTGGCGCTGATCGATTTCGCCAAGCTAGACAAGAAAGTTCATCGTGCTTAGCACAATGCCCTCTTCCATTCTACGAATCATGTATTGCGCTTTCGCGACAACACATTGATCGATCCACACACTATATGTTGATGATTCGGGTGGAAAGCATGCTTTGCACTCCTCCCAGAAAAGGCGTTGTGATTCCGTGATCTTCTGGAAGTCAACTTGGGGATTGCTCCGCGCCTTACTTGGGGTGACAACCCGCGTTACCGTGGATGGCGAGCTTCCTCCGGCAGTTGCTTTCCTCCTCTTTGATGATGGTTCGCCAGGCGTTGCGGCCGTAGTAGGTGGGCGCCTTGGAGGAGGACGGCTTGATGTTCTTGGAATGGATGAACCCGATGGATTCGCCGCATCCGCAGTACTCGCTCGAGGACAACGTCATTGCTTGCCTTCGACTGGAGCTTGTTGAGCTTCAAAGGCAGACAATAACTGGTGAACTTGAACCAACCGCCTATTGACCTTCACCGTGTCATCATTATCTCAGGGCAAGTACTTCTCAAACGCCTCCTTCAGCGACCCCTGACCGTTTCTCACCATGCATTCAAGCAATTTTTGGAAATCAAATTGCCCGTAAGAAGTACCCACTTTGACGACAATGGAGTGGCACTGTGGAAGATCATCTCCATCCTCATTGGCAGCCTGAACGCCAAGTACGATGTATTCCCGTTGTTGCTGCTCAATGAATGAAACTCTTTCATTTCGGTTGAGGTGTACATATGGAACGTCGTTGTTAACTTTGAGTGTGATTTAAATACACATTCAGCTTTTGAGAGTGACCAGCTCTTAACGACATTCTTGAATGCCCAAAGAGTTTCATAGTTCTCCACGACTTCCTCTATGAAGGGGGATGGGGCCATTGGATTCTCAAACCGCTCAATGAAATACTCAAAGGAAGAGTAGTCGTAGTTGTCATCCCAATCCATTTCGGTTGTCGCCATCTGAAATATCAAAATGTAAACACAAATTAGTGGTACATTATCAGGCTTATCCTTCGGTCGAGGATAAATCTTCATTTAATCAGTGAACGTTCTTTGATCTGTAGGCAAATATAATTTTTCTATAAATTTATTTAACTGCTTTGAGAGTGCAAGCTTGTGGTATCTAAATGCTTATTGTTAACGAATTCCTGTTTAATCTATCTTCGGCTCGAGAATACTTTTTCCTCAACTCTTGTTCAATGATACTTTGGATTAGTATTCTAACAAATATCATTGAAGCTCACGACGTTTACCTGACAAGTGAACCACATATTGAAGTTTATCCTCCGCTCGAGGATAAATTGATTCTTAGTTATGGTTGTTTTTTTAGTTAAGCAACAGTTAATTGCACAAAAGGATGGCAAATCAACAAACACAAACACACATTATGTGAACCACAACAAGGAGTTTATCCTCCGCTTGATGATAAAATAATTCCCAGATATGAT
Organism: Bryoerythrophyllum caledonicum; assembly: GCA_963971425.1. Classification (NCBI taxonomy): domain Eukaryota; kingdom Viridiplantae; phylum Streptophyta; class Bryopsida; order Pottiales; family Pottiaceae; genus Bryoerythrophyllum; species Bryoerythrophyllum caledonicum. The sequence continues at coordinate 25,619,082 of OZ020518.1, forward strand.
TGTTTTTCTAGTTAAGCAACAGTTTAGTGCACCCAAAAACGCAGGCAAACGAGCACACATACACACAGAGATTATGGAAACAAACTCACAAACAATGGTTATAGTACTTCTCCACTCACACACATATGCAATGATATACATATGAAGTTTGAACATATGAAGTTTGAAACGCGCAATGCAAAATTAAAAAAGGTATCATAAACTTACTTGGAGTGTATGGAAAAAAATCCAACGAGAAGCTGTGGTATACGAATTCGCCAAGCATTGTCGATGTGTCGGGAAGATCTATAAAATTAGGGTTTGGTTCACGTCTACAGCCTGAGAAAACCCTCGCAGGACAACCGAAACCCTTGCTAAAACAATTAAAACCTCTGAGACCTAAACAGTTTGAATACCTTACAAAACACTATCAAAACCCTCGTTGGAGTGAATCTAATTTCAGAATCCTTCAAACCCTAAGCGCAAGCAATCACGACCTCACGCGCACATACATACACCTAAGGCTCATACACACACACACCTGAGACTCGCCTACACACACCTGAAACTACACAAACACTCACATAGATATGCACACACAGACGCGCACACACTCGTGCACTCACACGCATACACAACGCACATACAACGCACACACAACGCACATTCAACGCACGCACAACGCACTCACACGCACATTCACTTCTCACACGCGCACACACAGAAAAAGAGAGAAGACACAAACCCTAGCGAGCTGAGAGAGAGAGAGAGAGAGAAACAGTATTTTTCGAGACACCCGGATATTGGGCAACTTCTATTCGAGACGGAACTATATGTTGTTATTGTAGAGACACCATGTCATAAAAATGTGACATTGGCATCTTAATAAGCAAGTGGAGGGTGTATACTAGAGATGTAAAGTCAAGGTGACGTCCTGAAGATACAAGGTGTCAAAAGAAAGTAAAAAATGGCATCCTTGGGATGGGGTTTTTTAATTGAAAAAAAAAACCAGAAAGAAGCAAAAAACGTGACGTAAGTAGAGACAACATGGTTTGTGGACAGAATATCATGAAGTCGGGAGGGTGGGTGTGGTGTACATAGTATACAAGAAGGGTGGTGAAAAAAAGGAGCGGGCAATGAACGCTCCCAACACACGAAACCCAGATTTTACATATTACCATGTAGCAAAGGTTTCAATCATGGAACTTTGAAAGCATCAAGGGAGATGAAAAAGAGATGAGAAAGGATCTGTATGATCCAAATCTGAGGATGCCACGCCTCACCTGCACCCATAACAAAAAACAGACAAGTAGTGTGTTAATTGTCGTACGCGAGGTGTCTACAGCATGGCAAATACTTGTTATCATTGTCACAGATTTGAAACATTCATCAAACTCACAAAAAATTCATGAAAAAATCGGGTATCCTACAGTCTGTCTCTTATTACAAAAGTCCATTAGTTGGACCTGTTCCGTCATGGTGTCCAGTGCGCTGGTGCTCATGATCTGAAACATGACGTATGGTCCAAGTGTTGCAGAGATACCACGTTGACGTGTAGGAAGTACTTAGATAGCTTCTGCAGAAATGGAGATCGTAAGATAATACCAGTATGTTGCAACAGACATCATTAAGGTATCACAAGGCAAGTGAAAAATCTGCACGTAACATGGCAGAACAAGAAAGCCAGGTAAGATCGTCGAATTGGGATGCATGTAGTCGAAGCACGAGGTAAAACGAAAAGTGTAAAGCTTGCATGCAGCGGCTGCAGTTCAGAAGTACATGTTCCAAAGAGAGCTCGGTTCACGTGTGTGTTGAGCCTTCCGAGTGCAACTCCTCTTGAATAGAAGCATGAGCAGTTGCGATGGAACTTGTATGTGCATGGAGGAACAGTAGTTGAACAATATGCATTGACTTCTCCTAAAGGTGGTGTCAGGTAGGAGCGCCACAAGGTGTATTCAGTCATGAAACGGTAGTTGGTGGTACTTGTGTACCCATGATTTAACCTCACGTAAAGAGGTGTAGTGATAATTAGACGCCAATATTTACTGTTTAGTGAGGAGTGTACTGGCAGATTTGGAAATGATGACTGTGGTCATTCCAACAACGGTACTTTAAGTTCCGTTCCTGTGGGTACAACCGTATCCATGTGGATGACTTATTCGGGCAATTCTCATCTATGTGGATGTCTCATTCATTGCATGCCATCATAGTGGGTGCATGAGTCCAGGTGTTTAGCTTTAAGTACATAGAAGGCTTAGAATAGTTCATAGCCGGGTATGTGAGAAGGCAAGCAAGTTGTCTTCAAAGAACAAAATTCAACAGTGGTATGAAGATGCAACCCTTGACTTGAGAGAGAGAGAGAGAGAGAGGTGTCATGCCCTCGTTCACCTTTGGAAAAAGTGAAGGGGTAGGTGGCTTTTCCACTTTTTTGCCTTCTTTCGGTAGAAACCTAATTTTAAAGCAACGCGACGGATGAATGTCCAATCAATTTCATTTTAGGAACTACACCAAAATGACGCGTTCCTTCACTACGCTTTTTCGTGATTGAATTTTTGTGAATTTAATTGAATATGTGACGTTTTCATCCGTCCATATGATTGTAGCAAGAATGATTTGTAAACTACCAACTTTGGCATACTCTTGCATGTTGAAAATATTTTCTATATTAGTTTCTTTGGATAGTTCTTAAAATTTTACTTGATGTAATTATATTTAGAATTTTTAAATTATTGTAATCGATGTGAATCATAATATTTTTCATTACGATTGTATTGTAAATTGTTATTCTAATAACTTTTAAATCGTAACTTTGTAAACAACTATTACAGACATTGTGAATCAAATTAGGATTCTTTGAGAGGATCTATATTATCTTTGATTTAATATTTAATATTTTTTTTTCATATGTGTCAATTTCATGATGTAAACTGTAAGTTTGTAAATAGTTATGATTGACTAAGACCATTTATAGCATGGATTGCAAATCGTTTTTAAGTATAAAATTATGTTCATCAATTTTAAAGACTATTGATTCTGTGAATTTTTTGTAATTCATTCAAAATTTATTGTATTACATTTAAAAAGTTGTAAAGTGTATATATGATGAGAATTGTTTATTATTTGTTTATTTAAATTTGTAAACTGAGGATTGCTACTATCAATATGAAATTACTTTATCTCCTCCTAATCATGTGTGAAATTGTGATTTAGGTGTACATTGGTTAATTCTTACAAATGACGTGAATCATTTCTATTCTCTTTTATAATGCTTGGATTATGAATTATAAGATGCAAGACTTTATTAAAAAATCATCATGTATACCTCATTCAATTGAATTATAATATACTTAACTTATACAATTTTAATAAAACTATACATATTACAAGACAAAGGTTTTTCCTAAATTTGACATTGCACTTGATCTTTCAAAGTGGTCCAAAAGTTGCATTTCAAATTTAAAGTTGCAATTGACAATTAACAATTTCTTACAACTTATGATACACAATACAAACATAACAAACCATTGGATATTATTTAAGTCGTTTCAATAGAAACTACATGTTTTTGATTTACTATTGTTTTATATTAGCAATCATAAGAAACCAAATAAGACTTAAGTCAGAAGATAGAAAAGACATAAAGAATTACAAACACCTTGATCCATGAATAGTTTTCAAATTCACAGTATATTACATTGTACAATTTAGAGATTATTACAACTTTCTACTATTTTCTAGTTTTTAATACATTGCAATTGACTATCACACTAAACAAAACATGGAAATTCAATTCAAATCATGTTTAACTCTTTCTAATTTACGAACATAAGAAAGTAACTAAAAATGATTCATAGTTTACAAATTCTAATTAAGTGCAAGATATTAAAATATTTAGTACAATAACTTATTTAGTACGACATATTCGTTATATTAAAACTTTTCACAGTCTCAATTTATGTTGACCTTATATTTGTAATTGATTTCTAGATTAATCTTCTATTTTTAATTAAATTTTAATTATAATTGGAATAGTTATCCTCGAATCAAGGATAGTCTATAATTAGAAAGTGAACAAAATGCATGAATTAGCTCAAAATAGATGCTGTAATTATCGGCATAAGTCTCAAAATTCTAATACTCTCTCAATATAATGAATATGATAATAATTTATTATATTTGATTCTTATCATTTGAACTAGTTTACAAATATAGTATTTGTTACAATACTTTTTTAGTATACAAACCTCTCCCCAAAGGAAAAAAATTGCCATATGAAGATATATTATTCCATCAAAAGTAGTAATATTCAATTTTTTTGTTATTTTAGACAGTCCAAATGGCTATTAATACGGCAATATTTTGGAGAAATCATGAGAATTGAGATCATTATGATCCAGTTAAATTTGATATTGTTATTCATAATTTGAGTTCCTAAAATATATCTTTAGAATACAATTTTTTTTAAATCCTATCTCATAAATGATTATATAATTTCTTTCTTACAAAATAAACATCGCTCTTACAAATTTCTTTTGAATACTTCAACTTTTAATATGAATTTTCTTTAGTGAGTATAAATGAATAAGTGAATTTAATGAATACACATATAGTAGGTGAATTCAATGAACTAGATGAATTTTATAAGTTCAATTAAATATAGGTTTTCCTTGAATCCTTGAGATCAAGATTTTAGTCGAAGATTACTTTCGTGAATTTCTTAAATAACACGTTTCAGTGTAATAGCTAATATTCATAAAGCTAAAGGTATTTTATTATTGATAGATTGAGCAAGTATGATCATATGGTATGCTTATTTTTATTCAATTATTTAGAAATATACGATTATTTCAAAAGTAACATATTTTAAATTTATGAATATTTAATTAAGTAAAATGTTTTTGATCCAGGTTAAGTTTGTTTGCGTTACATACTTTAGAAGAGGTTTACATAACTTAATTTTTCTATTTTAGGACTCTTTGAGATGAATATTGATTGTTTTGAAATTTAAATGAATGGAAGGTTAAAGAATTATAAATTTAGTTAAATAATTCGGAGATTATTTTTCATATAGTCACTTCAAAACTGTTATTCAACGCAAACTTGACAAGTTTTTGTAGTGCTTGCATTGTTTGAGATTGACTTAGCATTCAGCACGTATACTTTGATGACTTTTACTTACTCAAAGTAAGTTTTAATGTCAACTATCTCCTCGCTAATCAACCTTTGTTGAACCACTTAAGGTGTACAAAATACTTCAATACTACTTAACCCCAATAAAAGTTTCTGGTCAATTTCACACCAAAATTGCTTCTAAACTGTTGATTCGAGTGCAATGAGTAACGAAGGAAACAAATACTTGTATTTCTAAAATTTACCATAGGATCTTAAAAAATACTTATCAAATAATCAACTTACAAAGCTTCATTGACATTGATCGCACGGATTGAAAGATTTTAGCGTTTGAAGAAGGAAAATGGTTAATTTCCTTCCCTACATTGAGTGGATCAACAAACTTTCACTTCACTTGTTGTTAAAGACTTGCACTATTCATGGGATTCTAAATGCATTACCATTATGTTTAGCATGATTCTAGTTCCTTGTACACCAATATTTAAAGGTAAAGAAGGAGTGTAGCATATTCAAAAACATTATGCAAAGATTGGGAGTTCATAAAAGGTCAATTATTCACGTTTTGTGGTTTTTTTGAACTAAATATGATTTAGAATATTGATCCAAACAGTCATTGACAAGGTAAACTTCACATCTCGTAGTAGATTAAATAAAACAAAAAAATTATACGGATCTATATGGTTTATGAGGAAAAGAAGATGTTTTTGTGTTCTTTGATAATAAATGTGTGAAAATGTTTGACTTGGATTAAAATTATTTTGAAACCCAAAGATAATTTTGTTTTTGTACATCTGCAAACAAGGAAATATTCTTATTATGTGTGAAAAATCTAAATGTCAATAGAAACTTCTATGAACAATTTGGAGCTGCGCGGAGTCTATATTTTTAACTTTCAGTGGTACTAACTTTTGAACCACAAACCAAGAAACATAATAAAAACACCTCCATAAAGCTTTGACCAAGGAAAATCTAGTATACAATTTTAAAACACTAAATATAGATTTTTTGAATCATTGGTAATTGCCCAAACTCAAGAAATCCCCTCCAAGGAGATTTTTGCCTTTAGGGGTTAAGTATATATTTCCTACAAGAGCTAAAGTAAGCTACAAAGTTTAATTTCATCTAATATTTTATAAAATCATTTCATTATAGTTTTTATATAAGTAGTATGAAATATACATTTTTAAAAGCATGGAATGATTCAACAACAATTGGTTGTTTTTTAAATCAAGTCTATAACAATATGATATTTAGTAATATTGATATCATTTTATAGTGAAACTCTATCTTGGTATAGAAAAGAGTACAATGTAAGTTCGTCTTTGTAATAAATAGTTTTGTTTCAAAAATTTGCATGTGATATTATGCTTCCATAAAAAAATTATTTGTCTTATGTTTAATTTTTTCATTAATTGATAATTTGATATATCCAATTGTTTGGTGTTCTTTTATACCATTCTTGTGAAGATATATTGTAGAGGCTTGGTTTAGATTCTACAACGATTTCAACCAACATTTAAAAAATATTTTAAGTTGTATTCAAGATTTATAAAGATTGTGAACAAAATTAATGACATAAGTCCGGTGGACATGGACTTAGTGGTGGAACAAACAAACACTTTATTCACGCCGGCCCTTTGAACCGGAGTTCTTCTTCTTCTTGTGGGTGACATAAAACATTTATCATCTTACTTAAAAGTGATCAAAATTTGATAAAAATTTGATTTTTTATTAATGATACAAAGAATGCTTTAATGAAAATACAATATTTTTACCCTTAACCAAATTAAATTTTCTTCAACTCTTATATGAAAACAATACTAAACCAAATTATGTAGATTAAAACTTCTAATATTCTGAGAGTTATTTTCTTTAAATCAATTCAGATTTTACTACACTTATTTTTTTGAAATCAATTTTTTTGAAAACTAATTAGCAGATTTTTGTTAATTTTTATTACTTTTTTACATATGAAACCAAATATGACTTTCAGTTTTTCATTCATTAGAAAATCCAATTTTGTCAAAACAAATCTCATTTTGTTTTATTCGGGTTGGTCGCATTCCTAAATTGAAGTGACTCGGAAACCTAAAAAGGTCACCTTAAAAGTTGTGACAAAAATACATTGTTTTCCCGCCCAAAAATGTTGCCGTTGCAAAAAGTCTTTCCCGCCCACCTCCGTTTTTTGTGACCTGAAGTTCATCTCGACATTCATACTTTCCCTTGGAAATTCTCATTTCGAACTCTTCCCTCTCTGTGCCTTGCATCCACTTCCACTTCTATGTTTCAGCTCTTGCCTCTACGCAGTAAGATACTGAACTGGTTTATATTGTTCTAGGTCTTTTTTAAAGACACTAATGTCTTGGATAGGTTTTTGGAGAAGGAGTGTAAGTGTGGTTGTATTTCTTATGTTGTTGTATTTCTTGCACTTTGGTTGAAATCATTTTCATTTTCTTTTTGTCTGTGTCGCACCGGTCATTTCAATGTTTTCTCCTCTCCTTTCTATGCAAGAGTATAGGTCGACTTCCCCATCGCACGTTATTAAGTGTTGTTGACCATTGAGTATTGCAGCGGTTCTTGTTTGCACATAAACTAAATCTCTATCTGTGACACTCCGCATATGACGGAATCACTGTAGCACTGTTATCCTTGTATTGAGGATAACCTAAACTGACATAATTGGATAAGATGAATCATTTAAAAAACCTAGAAAAGACTTATCCTCCACTCTATTCTCGACTCGAGGATAAAACTAAGGAATCATAGTGCATTCGAAATCAAAGTGTAAAATATTGTACGAATACGGCAATTGATAATAAAAAAACACTTATCCTCGAGTCGAGGATAACCGATGTCAAATTATTGGATTTTGATGAAATAATAATGAATATATTGCACGAGTTCATAAGTTGGATCAGGGTTTGATGTACCTCAGTCTTTGCCCATTATGGGTGGTCTATCCTACCAGGGTGTTATCCTCGAGTCGAGGATATAAGAAGTATGGTATTTAATATTTCGATAACTTAATTTATGATAGTTATTCTCGAATCGAGGATAACTGACTACGATTTTGATATCATCTGAGATGCATGTTGAATGTAGATTGTCAAATATCAGATTTTCGTTAGGTGGTAAAATGCCTATGTCATTCATGCACTCATATCTTTGAGATATTATTTGGAGATCTATCCTCGGATCGAGGTCATCTCACTGAGGCTTCATGCAGTTAATTTTTTTTAAATAACATAAGATTAATTCCTTGCAATTATATATTTGAGGAGATATTTTTTTAGATCTGGAATTGATGAATAATTTTCTAAATGCTTGTCTTCGTTCGGAGTGATGTGTATATTTGGTGTGTTTTCTTCGGGTTTAAATCATCAGTGAGTTGTTACACCTAACTGTGGTTTTATTAAATGTTTCCCTAATTCAGTGTTGAAGTATTATATATCTGAATTTATCCTCGTGTCGAGGATAAGAGTATCTTCTCTATTTCTTTCTCCTGTCATTGGAGCCGTTCTTTATAAATATGACGATTAACTGAATGACTAACCCTCTGTCCATTTCATTGTGATATCTTAAAGATGGAAGAATGCTCATATGATGGTGTAGTCCGAGTTCCACCTACCTTGCCTACAGGTGTTGCTGCATGGGAGGGAATTCCTTGCGCGTTGTGGTTCTTGAAACGCGTTATCCTTAGAAACACATTTGAGGTTGATGTTGGAATTGGACTTTGCCAGAGTGTTGATTCTGGATTTGTTCCTGAAACTGGTGGTCGGCCACTTGGAGATGATCATGTTGCGATTCTAATTGCTGAAGGCTTAGACGAGAATGAAATTCCATTAAAGTGGATGTTTGCCCTTCGAGCGTGGCCAACTCGACAGGTCTTTCTTTGCAATGTGAGTTTGTATGACCAAGAGCAAACTAACATTTACAATGCAGCTCTGAAAGTATTTCGTTGCGGACCTAGAGTAGGCGTTTGACAGTACAAAACCACTCGTCAGAGAGTAGAGGGTCCTTCCCCACCAGAGAAGGAAGTACTTCTTACTACACAATCGATCAACACTGTAGCCAACACTCTTTGTTGTCCAAGAAATTGTACTCAACGATTTCCACGGTGTTCAATTTCTGAACTTCGCTCCCAAGTTTACCATGACATTGGAAGTGTTTTCTTTCAAAAACATGTTTGGCTTGATGTACACATGCAGATCGACATGGATTCCAATGGCAACCATGTGGTGACGCTTGATGGAATTGATGTATGCCAAAATGCATGGTGTACTATCATGGGGGTTAGCCGAGCCACATTCTACCGGTACAAATGAGAGGCAAAGGATGGGATGCGGGCGGGGACACACGGCAATACTGGTACAAAGAAGCCTCGGACTCATATCCTACAAGGAATTGATACTCTGCATGATATACTTGATGATGCTGCTGATCACAGTCCTAATAAGACACCTACACTTGGCACTAGGGAGAAGGTGGTCTCTAAACACCTTCTTGCCTCTTTTCAATGGAGTGCAGTGTTGCCCAAAGTGAATGAGGTGAATTCAAGATTTGGCCTCAAACCAATATCTTTGTCTGGTCTTAGTCAAATTCGGAGCTCTGAATTTGAACAATACTCTACTAAGTGACAACTTTGCTCGCTGCGGAAGATGCGACCAACTCAAGCAATTAAAGAAGGCTTGTACACGAGGGTCCTTCGCATACAAAATGTGAGAAGTCAAACTGCAGTTACATTAGGCCTCTCAACAGACTCATTGTATTTTATATTATGGAAACTGGAAGAACTTGGAAGAAAAACCTAATGAGGTTGTGTGCGTCATCCATGATAAAATGGATCTTAGCAAAACCGCATCTCCTCATTTTTCTCACAAGAATAAAGCAACGGAGTTTTTCATGAAATTGCATGTGGCCGTAACTGGAATGATTGCGCATGGACATGGAGATGTTAGTTATGCCCATTATAGTCTTGACATCTTCCCCACCGACTCAAACCACACTATTGGATCCATTGCGAAGTTACTTTGGGACTTAGAGAGTCCACCGGTGTATTCTTCTCGTGAATTATTTACGGAAGGAAGAGCTTATCTTCTCTCTGAGGCTGTGCTTGCGGATGCTAACGTGTGTCTTGGATCCCTTGCTGCTCCACCGGTTGAACCTGTTCCTGCGAAACAATTACCACCAGTTCTCCAAATGCAGTTGGATAATGCCACAGGGGACAATAAAAACAGATTTGTGTTTGCTTTTTTTCCCTCCTCGTTCATATGGGTATTTTCTGTGAAGTGTATGTCAACTTCATACTTGTTGGTCATACTCACGACGATATTGACGCAATGTTTGGGAGATGGAGTTCCAAACTCAAGTCAAATAGCTATCCAACGATTCTGCTCTTGATGAAATCATTCATGGATGCTGAGAAAATGCCAGTTATTCCACACCTCATTGAAGAGGTGCCGGACTTCAAGGGCTTTTTAGAAGGATATTTGTGCATTGACAAAGAGGCCCTTACGGATCACACGAAGGGCCAACAATTCAAGTCGTACAAGGGCTCAAATGGATTGCCAAAGATGCAGTACAAAATTCTTTGTACAAATAGGGATTGGTTGCTCAAGGAGGATGGAGGAATTCAGCTGTGGAAAGTGACGGCAGATGGTACGCCAATTTTTCCTCATGGACAACCGCTTCCTCTGATTTCGCAACGTCATGAGAATTATCATGAGGTTCTGAAGGGTACCTCTGGGTTTCTAAGTCTTTGGAAATCTATGGCTAACGAGGATCTCTCGGGTGAATATGGGAGGAAGAACGAGCATATTATGTACTATTGGAGAGGTGTTAAGGTGCCCTCGAGGTGCCTTTGGAAGAATTGCCTCTCCTACGAGAGGGATTCTGGCCACTATCTAGATATGCTCCATCTATGGTGGATGAATATGAGAATGATGGGTCGTTGAGGGAGGAGTATGGAGAGGACCCTCCATTCATTGGACAACGACATCATTGTCCCCCTCCATCGTTTCGGGTTGGTAGAGATGTGTACGAGGGCTATGTACTTGCAGTGCGTTCTGCTGATGGGGATTTGCGCCCATTTTGGATTGCCTTGGCATTGACTAATCCACATCCGGATTGTGAACATTCTCATGAGATTAAAGTGCAATACTTAAAACCTGCATCCCTACGTCATGTAGACTTGGAAACGTACCAAGGGTGGGATTCTAATCATGGAAATAATTGGGTTGAAGAAACTGAATCTGAACCAATCTGGTTGTATACTGATTGTATTTTAACGGCTTGGAAGCCTAGGTTGCGTGGAAACACAAGCTCTTCTAGGTTAAAAAATCCAAAATCACAGGTGGACATAATCAAGGCATCTTTAGCTAAATTATAGATTTCAATGGACTTTGTGGTTTTTGGGGACTGGAGTTATTTTACCAATATAAAATAGGTGGGGGTGCATGTCCTTATTTGAATTTTTGTTCTTCCGTACTGGACATTCTATTAAGTATGTACTGAACTTGTATATACATGATGGAATTGTAGACTTTGATTGTGCGCATAGCATAATTGTAGATAGAATTTGATTAGTGTTTGTAATTCCATATAGTGATGTAATGTGTTGCTTTTAATGTTATACAACGGAGCCGGGAATTTTGTTACAGTATTGATGTATATATGGCGGTCCACATTGTGAGTGTCATTAATTGTACATTTATCTTTGATGCATCGATACTTTCTATTGATAGCAATTATTGAATGGATTGCTACAATACATGCTAACTTTTCAATGCTAGGTATTTCAACGACCTTGTTGTTTGGAAATAATATAACCTCCTGAAATTGGTAATTATTTCTCTTTCAAATGAAAAGATATGCATTTAGGTGGAATTTAAATGAGTGTATATGTGTATTTTAGTCCAATGTTGTCCCCCTCAGAGGGGTTATCAAATTTACTGCCGCTTATATTTTCATGGAGTAATTTTATTCTTGCAATGATTTTTTATCGGATGTTTTAGTTTTTCTTAGGTAATATGCTCCATATCTTGGTACATTTTTGATAACCTATTATCGTTACACACACAATTAAATATGATATTCAATTTCATACAAAATGAATTCAACAATCCATGATTTGGCTAGATTATTTAGCATTTTCAATCGAGATTGAGTCTCAATTTAGTACATAGTCTCAAATTAATGAAATTAAAAACTGACTAAAATTAGACACCATGATAAATTGAGACTCCAAAATGTCTCATTTTAATGAATATGGTGTTCCTATTGCAAACAAATCCCCATGATGTGCACGGACATGAACCACTTCACATGGGCCACTTTACTCTGTGTTCCACCCTTCATTGCTTCCGCAATATCCACCGCAAGCTTTGCTTAGAAAGCCTATGCTGTGTGCATGTCCGGGAGGGGCCAATGAGGATCGTCAAGAGCGGGCAGTGGCAACTCTTCAAGACTCCCGTAGAAGCCAGAGCCAGACTGAGGAACATACACAATTTTCAAGAAAAAAGTGCCGAGTCTCCAGCAACTGCTTGTGACTACGGCTATTCCATATGGCCTCTCCAACCTCATGGTGTGAAACAAGATTGACATCGAGCACGGTTGATAGAGCAACCCAATCATCACAATAGAAAAGATAAAGCAAGTTATATGCGTGTGGCTCATTGGCAGCGACCAGTGGGTCAAGCTGCAATTGTCGGCACTGATATGCATATTGCACCTTAATAGCATCAAGGTGAAGCACCTCTTTTCCCCATCGTGCCATCACTTTGAAACAAAACTCTAAGATTTGGGCTTTCCATGCACCAACAAAGGAGTCCACACCATGAATCCTAGCATTCCGGGACCATGGACCTCTCTCCGCCGATCTTAATGTGATCCACGAAACGATCTCCACCCGCAAGGAAATCCACTTCCCACCGGCATCTACATCATTGTAAAGCACAACACTGTGCACCTCCTCTAGTGGCTTAGACATCCTTGCTGTAGCAAAGGAAGATGTCTCCTACTAGCTACAACAAATTAGGAAGATGTCTTTCTATTGACTAGAGCAAAGCAAGATGTTAATGAAACCGCTAGATTGTGTGACTTGATGCTTGTCATCAATTTTCCGGCCGTAGCAATATTATTTGTTTTATCCGTTTGGATAGGACGAGTCATAGAATTTTATTTTGGATAAGGTATGTCGGATGTCACTAAAATATTTAGAGTACTCTCAATCAAGCATGCCAAATTATCGTGTACATGGTACATAAGCAGTTGACTAGCTCATGTGTGATTGGTGGATTTTGAGAATGATGGTGCACATGATGCAATGTGGCTCATTACGTGCCAACACATTTTGCTTGTGTCGTGTACAGTCCTTGGTACAATAGCTGCCCGGTAAGGGACTCCAAAGGGCCTCTCGTCACTTGGGAACAATTTACACAGGCACATATTTAACTCTATAGGCTACAAAAATGTATTGAAGTTTAGCAAGATTCACACCTTCAGATTAAATATTTTTCAATTAACATCTTTCATTTAATGGTCAATCATAATGTGAACCTTATCATATTCAAACACGACACTATACATGTAGAATATTCTGGCTACCAGTAGCACCTTTTGGGATTTTAGTGTTAGCCTTTAAAGGCCGATGAGCTTTTCTCGCTAGCAAGAATCTACAAGCGTAGTACATTGTGCATATCAACATTTACACAAGTGGTACATTTCATCGCGACCCCACTTCACAAAAATCATTGTAGCTCACAAATGCTTCAACCAATTTTTGTATCGATGGTCTCAATAGATGCTCATCTCTCTAGCCCACCTTTATGTTGCAGTAAATTTTTTCATAGAGGTGGTCTTTAGCGTTTGATATTGAGATTATCGTGCTAAAAACAACCCAAAAAATGGACGATTGGCCTTTAAGGGTTAGGGGTTAAAAAAGGGGTATAAAAGAGATAAGGTAACCTAGTAGGTTTTGCGTTTCCTTGATTGACCGATCTAGAAGACGAGGATCTGCGATGCGATGTGGAATTGAATCATTACTTGAAATTTTGAAGAAATTAGGATTTGAGGTAAAGGTCCTTGCCAATTATGAACATTGTTGATATAAGAAACATCCTGATGGTTGTTGTTTTGAAGGATTTTAAAGATGGAAACCAATCATGGAGCCTCATTGAAGGAATGAGTATTGAGGTTTATGTTCACTGAAGGATAAGGGTTTAAGGTATATATTCACAAAAGGATTAGGGTATGAGGTTTATTTTCATTGAAGGATTAGGGTTTTCAAGTTTATAATAACCAAAGGATTGGATTTGAGGCCTATGTTTATTGAAGGATTAGGGTTTAAGGTTTATCATCATTGAAGCATTATGATTTGACGTTTATGTTCACTGAAGGATTAGAGTTAGAGGTTTATATTTAGTGAAGAATTAGGGTTAGAGGTTTGTATGAGCTAAAGGTTCTTTCGAAATGGTTGTTGTGTTAAACATGTTTTGAGTCTTGAGTTTAATCAAATACATGGATTTTGAAACCTCACTTAAAGATTAAGGTTTGCGGTTTAAGTGAGCTAAAAGCTAACCAAATGACATGGGCATGTCATTTGGTTACACATTGTTGGAAGATAGAATGATGAAAGTCAAATTTGTTCTGAGCCTTGGAATAACGTCAAACCCCGACGAGCAACGGATTGCATCAAATTCCAATTATTGCAAAAACTCAAACTTCCTCGTTCGAGACCATAAATCTTTAGACAATACTACAGAAGCTAAATTTCCACACACAGCCAACGAATGAATCATCTCCCTTTAGACGCATGAAACCCTACTCATCACACTCCTCCCTTTCCTCGTTCTATACCGAAAATCTCTACACAACACTACAAAATGAAGCATAACTGAACTAGTGGGCCCACAATCAACAAATCCAAATGATACCCAAAGCACATGAAAGTTGAAACCCTAATTATTGCAAAATATGACACCAACATTTCCAGATTTTGATTGACATTGCAGAAACTGAAGGCCTATGGTTCCAACCAATTACATCTTGGGAGGGGTATCTCCTGGGGACATGGTATTGTGTTGGGACAAAGATTGCACCAAGAAACAAATTTGAGGTCCCTAGGAACTGCTCTTGCCCTGCCCTTGCCCCCTCCGAGACGACGGGATTCTACACTTGTTTTATTGTTTAGAATGAGAAGAAGAGGTGCCTTGTTCAAACTAAGGATGACTTTAGAAAGAAGTCCATTTCTCATCTCTCAAGTCCCTAAAGCAAATCAGAGGAAGTCCGAGTGTGTTTATTTTGGGAAAGAGTTGAAGAAACGTGAGCAACTGTGTCAAGTGCAGCTTTTGTTCCTTGCAAGTGGGGATCTGGAAACTGCTTATTTACTACATGTCATACTTGTGTTGTTCTTTTACACAAGTATCAGATGTCCTAAGTGATGAGAAATAAGCAACAGCTCTGCGAGTTGAATCGGTCTGCAAGAGGAGTTACTGATCAAGCTTCAATTGTTCTCTCCATCGGCACATTGATTTTACATGAACCAAGACTCACGATAGCAGAAGAACACCAAAAGATTGTTCTCCCTGTGAATTGGAACAAATACAGTTTCGTCAGATGCTTCAGAACGTACATGCATGCAAGAAGAATGTATTGAGTGCATCTTTCAATGAATTCAACATTCATTCTTACATGGAAAAAACACAGATCACGTAACAAATCCGAAGGTGAATGTCTTGCTAAACTTTGATGCATTTTTTGTATTCTAGTATCAAAGAGTAGAATAAGTGGTCCACCACAGACCTTTAAGGATTAACTTTGGCAGTAAGTTAGTTTTGCTGGTTCAATTGATTGGTTACGTTTGTTGGTTGTCCGGTGCGCTTTGCAGCTTCTGTAATTTGGTGAGAAATTATGGCCATCACACGCATGGTTACTTTGTGAATTCCCGTGTAGAATCCTTTTCATGAATAAGCAACAGTACTTCTGCGAGTTGAATCGGTCTGCAGGTGCATGTGTGCGAGGAGTTTCTGATTTGAGGTGGCTAGAATTCTGATTTCTCTCCATCGTCACATTGAATTCACATGAACCCCAGCAAATTCTCAGCAAAAACGTTGTTCTCCCATGAATTGGAACAAATTTACATGATTCAAAAACGTGCATGAAAAAAGAATGTATTGAGTGCATCTTTCAGTGAATTCAACACTCATTCTAAATTTGTAAAGACTAAGGTCACGGAACATGAGCTTGTCCTTTCACCAAGTCTAGTCTGAGCTGACAAGTTATCTGTAGCGTTTCAAAAAAACCTATGATTACAGCTGGAGCAGAATAACGCTGAGGAAACAACTTCATGTGAACAAGATAAATTTATAAAAATTAAAAAAAAAGTATCAGGAGCGTGCAAGGTATCGAAACAAGCACGGTATCGAGAAGAGAACGGTAGCAAGAATCCAGAATAGTGGATCAACTGCTTGAAACTTAGTTGATTTGCTCAAGTACATATACTTCAATTTCCTTGGAAAAGAGAACTGAATCACAGACAAGTCCAAGATTAGAGAGATTGCACCGTATATACTTTAAAGAATGATGCACAATTATACAAGTTCGATATTCTCATCATCAGTCCAAGCTGGAGGTCTGTACACACAAACTAGAATTACATCTGCCCTAAGCTGATTCTCAGCAGAACCTAAACTACAAAATCATGACGGTCCGATCTCTTTCCGGATTCTTCATGAAGTACCCTATCTACTAGATCTACGCAGTCAAGACTTTGCTGCAGTCTGTAAGGTGCCACTCGAATTTCATGCAGTTCGGCTTCATGACCTGCAAATGCCAAACTATGCTACTCTTGCACTGATTCACCTCCTTGTGTGCCATCTCGCACTTCTTTTGGTAGCCTTGCAGCCCTCGTTTGCTAGCGAAATTCCGATGACAGGAACCGCACTTGAAACTTGCCTTGCTCTCCAAGCAAACCAGTGTGTTTCGACCTGCAATTGTCTTCCGGCCTCTCTTGGACTCTTGAAACTTGAAAGTCGACTTATGGAATATCCTGTAAGGAAACCACTGTCTGCAAGGAAAGCACGGTGGGGACCGTGGTTTCCTCGGAATTCTGGAACACGGACGATAATGGCATACATTGGCGAGATCGGCATCCAACTTGGAGGCCATGATGGAAGAGCGCTGTTGCAAACCAATGGTGTGACACGCACACTGAGATTCACCGACTATGAACAGTAATGAGAGGTCTGAGTGCGTGTTTCTGGACGTTGAGAATCAGAACACTGGAACAGCAATATTCTGATGAGCCCTGTTTTCATACACAAGGATGAATGAAACAAAGTGACTACAAAAACCTGCTCTTGACGAAGAGCCCAAGATCCAGCCCAAGAAGAGGAAAAGATCTGGATCGGTGGTCAACGAACAATGAATACATGTAGCGTCAGGCGTTGAGCGTGGGCACCACGCATCGCGGTCATGAATCTTCGATTGGTGGTGGGTCGACCCTTGACCGTGTTCAACTGGTACACACCGGCGAACGCCGACCAGTGGCTCGCGAACGCCGTTGCGTCCCTGACCACTCTGGTGCAGCGCTACGGCTCCGACAGTATGGACATCGACATCGAGAATTTCCCGGATGGCGGCACTGGCTTCGTCTCCATCATCGGCCGCCTCATCGCCATCGTCAGTATCCATATTCTTTAGTGAACATAAACCTTAAACCCTAATCCTTTAGTAAACATTAACCTCCAATTCTAATGCTTTAGTGATGATAAACCTTAAACCCTAATCCTTCATTGAACAGAGGCCTCAAATCGGAATCCTTTGGTGAGAATATACCTGAAAACCGTAATCTCTTAGTAAAAGTAAACCCCTATGATACCCTAATCCTTTTGTGAACGCAAACCGCAAATCCTAATCCTTCAGTGAAATAAACCTCAATCCTTCAACGAGGCTATGATTGGTATCCTTCTTTAAAATCCTTCAAAATTACTACCATGAGACTGTTTCTCATATCAACAATGCTCATCATTAGCAAGGACCTTCACCGCAAACCCTAATTCCTTCAAAAATTTCACAGTGTGATTCACATCGCATTGGAGATCCTTGTCTCCAAGATCGGTCGATCAAGGAAACCTAGGTTACCTTATGTCTTTTACACCCCTTTCTTAACCCCTAACCCTCTTAGGCCTAATGTCCGTTTTTGGGTTGTTTTAGCACGATAATCTCAATATCAAATGTCACAAGGTGCCATTGATGGCCACAATATTCTACACATATATTGTTGTATTTGAGCATGATAAGGTTGAGATTTGGTGGCCTCCTTCGCACAATGCCAACAAGTGAGAATGAATAAAAGAGAGAAGACATGCCACGGATAACCAACTCATGGAGGGTACCCAATGCTGTTCAGGCTTGTTTGACTTTGGAGGCAAGGCCACCAATGAGAGCTCAATTGAGGTGGAGCAACCCAAAATTGCACACTTCATGACCTAATGCTGAATCCCAATAATGACTGGGCTTATAATTTGAGTTATCGGTTCTTGGTTGCTTCATGCACCATCTCATGCATTTACCATTTTCATGCACCATGCCATGCATACTCTACTAATCGGAATTGGGTGGCCGATCCGAATTGGGTGCATCTACCTTATTGTTGATTTTTTTGCTATTTTCAACTTGATTGTATACAAAAAAGTTCCAACCTTATACAAATCAAAACGGAAGTTTTGTATGTGAAGAGAGATCAACAATCACAAAACAATGAAGAATGTCCAAAAGACAAAGTTCAATCAAAACTTAAGACCAAACTCAATGTGCATGTGTGTAAAATACAACATAGTATGTGGCATGATATTCACTCTATTCACTGTATTTTAGTGTATTTGATGTATTCTGTGTTGTATTCCTAGCTTTTTCAAAAGTTCTATAAATCCAAATCATGATTTGATTGTTGGAGAGTGTTCCTGTAATGTGTGCCCAAGTCTGAACCTCGTGTCTGTAAGCCTAATTTCTCATGGATTTCATGCAAGTTGAGTTTAGCACCTCCGGAGTCCCATTTCGGGCTTCCCGAGAGGTTACAGGGTTGAGGGTTGAACCCTTACCTTCAGAATGATTATCCTTTACAACTACTCAAGATTGACTGACATGAACACAGAGCTATCACGGTCGCAGGTCGAGGACCACGCAAACACGGTCAAAGGTCGACCCACCACCAATCGAAGCTTCATGACCGCGATGCGTGGTGCCCACGCTCAACGCCTGACGCGCACCGACTGACGCTACATGTATCCATTGTAAGTTGACCACTGATCTAGATCTTTTCCTCTTCTTGGGCTGGATCTAGGGCTCTTCGTCATGAGCAGGTTTTTGTAGTCACTATGTTTCATTCATCCTTGTGTATGAAAACAGGGCTCATCAGAATATTGCTGTTCCAGAGTTTCCCATTCTCTAAGTCCAGACACACGCACTTAGACCTCTCATTACTGTTCATAGTCGGTGAATCTCAGTGTGCGTGTCACACCATTGGTTTGCAACAGCGCTCTTCCATCATGGCCTCCAAGTTGGATGCCGATCTCGCCAATGTATGCCATTATCGTCCGTGTTCCAGAATTCTGAGGAAACCACGGTCCGCACCGTGCTTTCCTTGCAGACAGTGGTTTCCTTACAGGATATTCCACAAGTCGGCTTTCAAGTTTCAAGAGTCCAAGAGAGGCCGGAAGACAATTGCAGGTCGAAACACACTGGTTTGCTTGGAGAGCAAGGCAAGTTTCAAGTGCGGTTCCTGTCATCGGAATTTCGCTAGCAAACGAGGGCTGCAAGGCCACCAAAAGAAGTGCGAGATGGCACACAAGGAGGTGAATCAGTGCAAGAGTAGCATAGTTTGGCATTTGCAGGTCATGAAGCCGAACTGCATGAAATTCGAGTGGCACCTTACAGACTGCAGCAAAGTCTTGGCTGCATAGATCGAGTGGATAGGGTATTTCATGAAGAATCCGGAAAGAGATCGGACGGTCATGCTTTGGTAGTTTAGGTTCTGCTGGTAATCACCTGAGAGCAGATGTAATTCTAGTTTGTTTGTACAGACCTATCACCTTAGGGCACATGTAATTCTAGTTTGTGTGTACAGACCTCCAGCTTGGACTGATGATGAGAATATCGAGCATGTTAAATTGTGCATCATTCTAAATATATATGGTACAATCTCTCCAATCTGGCACTTGTCTGTGAGTTAGTTATTTCTTCCAACGAAATGTGAAATCGTGTTTGGGCCTAGTATACCGTAGTGCCAACTTGGTTTGTAAGTTTGGTGTTGGATGTCTTACAGTCCCTGTCTCCGACAGACCTCTCTCCATGTCCAAGTCGTAGGTGACTACAGCTCAGTGCTCGATACAAGTCCTTCAGAACACATCATGTTGTGTACAGTGTATAAGACATCATATTCTATAAATCATATTCTATAATATGTACGGTGTCGTATTTGAACAAGATAAGATTTAGAGATTGAAAAGACCTCCAAATGAAAGATGTTAGATGGAGAATATTCTATCCGAAGGTGAATGTCTTGCTAAACTTTGATGCTTTTTTGTATTCTAGTATCAAAGAGTAGAATACGTGGCCGCACATATGGTCCCCCACAGACCTTTATGGGTACTCAATACTATCAATACATTCTTTTTTCATGAACGTTTTGAAGCATGTAAATTCGTTCCAATTCATCGGAGAACAGCGTTTATGCTGAGAATCTGCTGGCGTTCATGTAAGTTCAATGTGACGATGGAGACAAATCAGAATTCTTGCCACCTCAAATCAGGAACTCCTCGCACACATGCACGGCCTACAGACCGATTCAACTCGCAGAAGTACTGTTGCATATTCATGAAAAGGATTCTACACGGAAATTCACAAAGTAACCATGCGTGTGATGGCCATAATTTCTCACCAAATTACAGAAGCTGCAAAGCGCACCGGACAACCAACAAACGTAAACCAATCAATTGAACCAGCAATACTTACTTACTGCCAAAGTTAATCCTTAAAGGTTCGTGGGGGACCATATGTGCGGCCACGTATTCTACTCTAATTTGATACTAGAATACAAAAAATGCATCAAAGTTTAGCAAGACATTCACCTTCGGATTTGTTACGTGATCTGTGTTTTTTCCATGTAAGAATGAATGTTGAATTCATTGAAAGATGCACTCAATACATTCTTCTTGCATGCATGTACGTTCTGAAGCATCTGACGAAACTGTATTTGTTCCAATTCACAGGGAGAACAATCTTTTGGTGTTCTTCTGCTATCGTGAGTCTTGGTTCATGTAAAATCAATGTGCCGATGGAGAGAACAATTGAAGCTTGATCAGTAACTCCTCTTGCAGACCGATTCAACTCGCAGAGCTGTTGCTTATTTCTCATCACTTAGGACATCTGATACTTGTGTAAAAGAACAACACAAGTATGACATGTAGTAAATAAGCAGTTTCCAGATCCCCACTTGCAAGGAACAAAAGCTGCACTTGACACAGTTGCTCACGTTTCTTCAACTCTTTCCCAAAATAAACACACTCGGACTTCCTCTGATTTGCTTTAGGGACTTGAGAGATGAGAAATGGACTTCTTTCTAAAGTCATCCTTAGTTTGAACAAGGCACCTCTTCTTCTCATTCTAAACAATAAAACAAGTGTAGAATCCCGTCGTCTCGGAGGGGGCAAGGGCAGGGCATGGAAGGGCAGCCCTAGGGATATGTCTATGCAAAGTTATCAACCTAGTGCACATGTGAGTGGCTCTTATTCAAAGGTATCAACCATGTGAGTGGCTCTTATTCAAAGTAAAAAAATTCTACTAGTTGAACCACTCAAAAGGATTAGGGTGTGAGGTTTATTTTCAGTGAAGGATTAGGGTTTGCATGTTTATAATCACCAAAGCTTTGGGTTTGAGGCCTATGTTTACTGAAGGATTAGGGTTTAAGGTTTATCATCATTCAAACATTAGGATTCGATGTTTATGTTCACGTAAGGATTAGAGTTAGAGGTTTATGTTTAGTGAAGAATTAGGGTTAGAGGTTTGTATTAGCCAAAGGTTCTTTTGAAATGGTTGTTGTGTTAAACATATTTTGAGTCTTGAGTTAATCAAATTTAAGAATTTTGAAACCTTACTTAAAGGTAAGGTTTGGGGTTTAAGTGAGCTAAAAGCTAACCAAATGACATGGGCATGTCATTTAGTTACACATTGTTGAAAGAATGAATGCTCAAAGTCAAATTTGTTCTGAGCTTGGAATAACGTCAAATCCCGACGAGCAACAGATTGCATCAAATTCCAAATATTGCAAAAACTCAAATTTCTACGTTCCAGACCATAAATCTTTGGACAATACTACAAAAGCCAATCCACACCCAACCTACGAAGGAAACGTCTCCCTCAGGACACATGAGACCCTACTCATCACAATCCTCCCTTTTCCTCATCCTAAATCAGAAATCTCTACACAACACTACAAAATGAAGCATAAATGAACTAGTGGGCCTACAATCAACAAAGTCTTGTCGAGCTCTGAGTCTTTAGATGTGGCTGGCCGTTTATCTCATCCTCGTCCCGCTCCAACTGAAGATTCGCTTGCAACGAAGGAATTTGATGCCGATGGTACCACACCATGTGAAACGGCCCTCAACGATGGCTCTCCAGCTTTAGGCTTACCACTTGATCCTCCTTAACTACAAGCTCCCCGGTTTCAAAATCCACTCAAGCTTTGTGATCCTCGTGACCGCCCAGCTTCACTGGTCCCCCGCGCTGATCCTCGTAGCACCCCCCAAGATCCTAGTGTGCCTTGTGAATGCGACTACAACCCACAAGAATTATTCCGTCCAAATGCAAAAAATTCTTGGTCCATTTCCATGTCTTGTCTGCGACCATTTCCATGTCTATTGAACGTCAAAGTAGTTTTCCGGTAAGCTTTTACAGTGCCCGAAAAGTCACTGCCCGCCGTTCTTGCAGTCCAGAGGCTACTATATCCGCAATCTAACTCTACACTTTGAAAGAGTTAAAAAAGTTGTAGCTAGTTTACCGGTCTTCACAATCTACTAGAAACTTGTCTCGGTAAATCGATCACACAAGCCTGGGTTCCAACTACAACCACAGCCAATGAATCAAGCAAAGAAGATACAAGAATCACAACAATCAAATGCTAAGCAAATCACATAATCAAGACAACCATCCACGGGGATCATCGGAATTCATCCACTGCAAGGGAAGAAATCCCGGAATACTCCGGACTCAAGCTTAGCCGGAATCTCTCCCGGAGTACCAAGAGGGGGGATATCACCCCTCCTCTCCACCAATCCAAACACTTTCCACATAAGAGAGGCTATCATAAATAGCCATGGGCAAACCGGATCCCATCCGGTAAGCAACTTTTCATGTTCCCACCGGTAAAAGGTCTCGTATATTGATCTCAGATCTTACTCCACCTATCTAACTTGGATATCCGACACCCTTCGGAAGCCTCTACTCACAATAAATCACATAACACTCAACAAGCCATAACCTTCCACATCCTAGCAAAGACACACTAGGAGGACTCAACCCTCTCCACCTCTACTCACACAAGCTCAACAAAAGACTTTAGACACAAGTAATGAAGGCAAGACACGAGCAAAGGAACAAAAAGAAGAGTACTTGATACAAGAGCCCAAGGCTCTTTAAGTACACAAAGGCTACTAGCGACCCTTCAAAACAAGATCCCCAAAAGGTGGAAATGGCATCTAGATTCCGAAATCAAGGGTTACCTAGTCACCAGTGAATTACCGGTAGACCGGTAAACCGGACGATTCCCGGTCTGAGACCGGTAAAACATTCCCTAACAAAATTAAGTAGTCGGAGAAATCACTTAAGTGGTAGTAACCAGAAGATAATGGGACCCCTTCTACATCACTACTCTCACTCTAATGTTTAAATCTATAAACTTATAAGGAAAATCAACTATAATACATAATGTATAACAAAGGCTCAACCAGAATACTCATCCGGGTGAGTGGATTTATCTCCCAGTTGATTCATAGGGGGATTGACAAGAAGATTAGGAGTACCCACGGGTACATGGTCAAGAGAATCCACTAGAAGGTTGGAAGACTCAACCGGGAGGTCTACTAGTGGATTGGGAGTATCCACCGGTAGATTGGATGTATTTAAAAATACATGAGGAGTCTCTACTAGATCAATAAGCATGGCTACTAAAGACTCAACCGAAGAATCCGATGGTGAGAAAAGAAGGTCAACCCGTTCCTTCCTAGTAGGTTTTACCAGAAGGCCTCAATTCTTCTTGAAGACTTTCCCACCCCACTCGTTCAAAGAGGGAGAATCCCCTCGACTCATTGGACATTAAGTGGGTGGATCATCCTCTTCTGAAGAAAAAAAACTATCATAGACAAATCTTCTCTTCTTCTGGAGTAGGCTCCGGGCTTGTAATGACATGGTGGTACTCGTTTTACTGGCAAGTAAATTTGTCAATGCCAGCATGGTTTCTTGAGCCTTGACCTTCGCGTCAAGATGCTCTTTCTGAAATGTCTGAAGATCTTTCTTCATTTTGGTCAATTGTTCCCAATTTTCCCGGGCTGCAACCAAGATGTCTCCAGCATTCTCTACTCCAAATACCTTCCGGAGAGTCTTCTGAAGACTGCTTGCCTGTAGAAGCTCCATCTCCATCTGCTACACATCCCGGGTCACCTCCCGGGAAAACTTGGCTATATTCTCCATAAGAGTGAGACTCTTGGGTGACCAGGGTGGTGCTGGTGATTTCTCTCGGTGAAACCGGAAGGACCTACCCTCACTCAAGATTGCTTGAGATGATGAGGCTTCCCATGGAATTGCTGGTAACACCAACCGTAGCTTAGTGTGTTGGAGAAAGGCCCGGAGAGCATGATCTTGAGGAGCCATCACTTGTCTCCACATTCCCTTTTCTTCCGGCTCCAGAGAATTGTGATACTCATACAAGTGCATGAGATATGGAGTCAAGAAAGTCTTGGAACATCCACCTTATTCAATTGCCCGGAGTTGAAGCAAAATTGCCTCTTTCAACAAAGACCTCCAATTTGGGAAGGAATCCTCAAAAAATGCATGTATGTAGGTAGTGGCTAGCCGAGCTGTAACTCTTTCTTGTCGGTTGGGGTGGAAGATTGGGTTTAAAAACTCAACCACCCTCCTCAACCGGTGGTTCGTGAAGTGATCACTCCGGTAACACTCCGACACGTGCTTGTCCAACAACTTCTAGTTGACTCCGGGTGTCCACCCTCCTCTTAACGAAGGGAATACACCTTATGGCATACTTCCGTGGTCTACGACGAGGGATCAACCTGGTGGACTCCCCGGGGTGTCCCGGGATGTTGCAACTGCCACCGCACGTCCCTTTTGGAAGACCCAAGGCTTCTCGTATAGTCGTCTGCAATCCATCCAAATGAGGTCATCCTCCAGGTGTTCACCTTCCTCAGTCCCCTCCCACTTGTTCGGGTCAACCTTCAAAAGCATCAGTGATATCGGTAGAGCCATGTTGTTCGGGATGGACTAGCTCCGTGATGTATATGTACCTCCACCAATCTCCCTATCAACTTATCACAACTTCCGGTCCGGCCCGGAAAACATAAGTATTCCGAACAACCAGTGTACCTTCTCTAGAACATACAAAGTCTAGATAGAGCCAACCGGGAGACTTTTCTCTAAACGGGAAAGGAGGTTATCGGAGTTCACCCCGGGAGAAGAAAAGTGAGAAGAGATCTAATAAACAAGAAAGTTATACAAACAAGAAAAACCCATTAATTGGCAAGAACTCCCTTTTCCACAACTTCTTGCCACCTCCTTCTTGCACCCGCAACCTCCTTGAAATCGCGGTCTAATCTCTGAATCTTCTCCCCGCAGCCATGAATCTCCTTGCACCACCTCCACGCCAGGAATCTCCATCACCATTGTGTCAAAAGCCTCCTCCACCATAATCTTCTTCCAAACCCTAGGTTTGAAGATTCAAACCCTAGGTGCCACCACTCTCCTTCAAAACCCTAGCTTCCGCGCCCTTCCTTCACGCTTCTTTCAATACCTCCTCGAAAAGCCTCCTCCAACAACTTCTTCAACAACGACCTACTTGAACGACCTCCTTCAACTTCTTCTTCTTGAAACCCCAACTTCAACCTCCTTGTAATAACCCAACTTCAACCTCATTTTTTTTTTAACCCAACTCTTAAGAAGGAAAAAAAAAAAAAAAAAAAAATGAGAGAGAAAAGAGAAATAGAGAGTCTATGAGAGAAAGACAGGGAATCTGGAGGAGAGAGAGAAGCGAGAGCAAGGAGGAAGAAGGTTGGGAGGGAGGAAGACTGTCGGCTCGCCTACTACCTACAGGCTCGAGAGGGGGGGGGCAATTGACTGGTCGATAACCGGGTCCTCCGAGACCTGGCCCGGTTGGTACCCCGGTACCCGAATACCCGGGTCCGCCGAGACCCGGCCCGGTTGGTATCCAGGTTGGCTCGGTACCCCGGTTGGCTCGGTATTCGAGTCATGCTGGTACTCGGCCCATACCCGGATTGGTACCTGGATTGGTACCAGGGTATTTGATTTTATTATTATTTTTCTATTATTTATTTATTTATTTATTTATATTTTATTATTTTTCTTATATTTTTAAATATTTTCCTCATATAAATTTAAGTGCCTATTTTTCCTCAAATAAGGACTTAAGATTTTTACCAATAAAAGAAAAACTTAATCAACTACTACAACAACTAACACTACTAAGTATAGTATCTAGTTGATGAAGACTTTGACTAGCTAGTTTAGTTTTAAGTGGTGATTTGGACTTTTGTCCCGGAGATCCTTCTGGGCATTCTTTTTGGGTTTTTCTTCTGGGCACAACCTTGGTAGTTTTAAGGCCCGGTATTATCACTACATTAAAATAGTTGGACTAATGCGTTGGAAGCAAGCCCCAATTTCTAGTATAATACTACTACTAAAATCATAATCTACGTAGTGAACTATGCAACAATCAACCACGCACTCCATCATGCAGTGAACTACAGAAGTGTTGCAGTCAACCACACAATGAATTGCGCAGTCAACTGTATAGTGAATCATGTTAATTTTTTTTTAATAGTTTGTAATATAAAAACTACATTAAAATGGTTGGACTATTGCATTGCAAAGCAAGCGCCAATTGCTAGAAAATAGTAAAATCTGAAGATTTAAGAAATCTGAAGATTAACATGGAATTTAATTTATTGTTGTGATCACTAAATCTTAAAATAAACATTTACCTCTGCATGCTCTACAGTAAACTCCAAGTCAAGAAATACACAGGAAGTGTGAATCAAAAGGCGGACCCCTCAATCCCCTCCGACGAAGCGACGCTCCGTCATAAAGGGACCTGACGTTCGGGACAAGCAACCACCCCTTCCCCCACCCGTCCCGACCCCTCCCCCCGCACCTGCACGGCCCCCATCCACCCGTCGCCCGAGCCTCTCCCGAACCTAAACCCGGTCCGCCCGCGCCCGACCCTCGCCCGTCCCCCCCTCGATATGTTGGCTCCCTTCTCTTGCATCCCATACCGCTTTGTCCTTCGTTGGTGTGATTCCTCGCCCTCTCTCTCTCTCGCGCGCGCGCTCCGTCGTCTCCGATCGATCGCTTGCTTGCGGTGCGTCTTGTCGTGGTTGAGTCATCGTTTTTGGCGCTCTTGGGGTTTCGTCTTCGAGAGGTGGGGTTTGAGGAGGAGAGGAGTGTTTGTGTTTGTTGATGTAGGTGTTCGGGGGGGTGAGTGGCGTGTGTAGGGTTTGGTGCTTGGGGAGGCTTTTGCATGTGTCGTCTCATCGGTGTTTCTGCACTTGTGGCTACCAGGTGAAGGAGAATTGGCTGGTGAGGGGCGGCTTGAAGGCGTATTATCGGCTTTCAGGCGACCATGGCGAAGAGCTCGTTCAAGCAAGAGCATCCTCTGGGTATGCCTCTATGAATTATGGGATGTCGTGTTCTGATGAAGGGGTACGGTATGGTTTTGTATGTCCATTCTGACAGATCGAGGTTTTGGTGTTTCTTTTATTTTCTGTGTCTGGTTATGTTTTGTTGAAACATGGATGTCTTATGCATGCTGTTTGGTTTTGTTGATACATGTTTCCTGGACCTCCTTTGTTGTGAAATTACTCGCCGGATGAAGGCAGGCTTACGTTATCTAGTACTGTGTGTTACACGTTTCGTCCGTGCTGAAGGAATTAGATTAGCTTCTACGCGAAGGATCGTATATGTGGCTATGTCGGGATATTTTGTGGGGGAAGAATTGGTGCTTTGATTGTTTTCCTATCTGGTACTGAGGACAACTGATTGGTATGTCTTTTGTGCGGCGAATTTCTAACCGTGTATATGGTTGTTTTGTCGATTTTCATACGCACCTTTTAGAGTAGTTGACGTCACGTATGCCCTACTCACAATTTTTTATGTGACTTCAATCGAGCAGAGAAGAGGCAGGCCGAGGCTGCAAGGATTCGTGACAAATATCCTGATAGAATTCCAGTAATCGTGGAGAAAGCTGAAAAGAGTGATATTCCGGATATCGATAAGAAGAAGTAGGTTACTTTTGCCCTTTGCATTTCGAAAGATGATATGTTCTTTGGCTTTAGGGTTGGTACCTTCCGTCTTTGTTGAAAGCGTGCTAGATTCTGATCCTAGCGTGCATAAGAGATGCATAATCTTTCGAGCTAATCGAAAGTGCATTTGTGTAGGTATCTTGTGCCAGCTGATTTGACAGTTGGTCAATTCGTATACGTCATAAGGAAGCGCATCAAGTTGAGCTCGGAAAAGGCCATCTTCATCTTTGTGAAGAACGTCCTTCCTCCCACAGGTTGGTATCTGTGTACTTTTTCACCACTTCTGTCGGTCATGAATATTACCAGAGCCGGAAAAGTAAGCATGATCTGTTTAGTTTTTGGATTTCTGTGTTAATTGGAGTCTCATGAACAAAGGTAATAATTCTGTTGCTGCTGTGACATACATTCTGACGAAGTTGGTTTGATGTTTCTGGATTTTTGCAGCGGCTATGATGTCGTCGATATATGATGAACATAAAGACGAAGATGGATTTCTGTATTTCACTTACAGCGGTGAAAATACTTTTGGGGATGTCATTACTTGTTAGCTTCGTGGGCATCGGAAGCTCATTGAGGATATGTGTTATTTTGCATGCATATTTGTATTTTGATTCAATAGCCCTTCGGTGTACTGTAGTTGATTCCGTTTCGGCTTACAGTCACCTTACGTAGTGCTTTGGGGGATTCTAATGTGGAACAAACTGTCTCTGTAAATCTCGTGGTCTAGTACAGTATCAAACAGGAATCAGACAATTGTACATAGAACTGTATTTGATCTCAACCCTATGTTCAATATTGCATATAAACAATAACATACGTTTTCCTTCCCTTTCTGGTGTCAGAATATATTGCATATTTCTCTTTGAAGAACATTGAATTGTTGGATGTGATAGTTGGATTTTGCCTGATTGTAACTGGAGTGGTTTAGTTTCTCTTGGTGTTTCTTGTAGAATGATTTCGGTAGACGGAAATGTGTGCAGTCAATTTTTCCATTTTTTAGTTTCACTGATACAAATGTATCACTTCATACTTACATACAACCGTAATTTCAAAAATACATATGCGAATTTTATGGGTTATAATCTCTATTTTTTGAAGTATTTCTCAAACAAGGAAAAGACTTTTAAAAGTTTCATGGGAATCTGTACCCTACATCAGGTAAACTAAACCTTCAGGGTGGATTTTTGTGAAATTATTAAAGAAGATGAAAGCATAAAAATGTGATTAACCGAAATCTGTATATTATGTGTTCTTTCAAAGATAATTTTGTTCTTTTGAAAGCCAAATTACCTTTTCTCTAATTATTATTTAGCATGGAGGTGTCATACCTGATCGTAGGCTACAATATTATAACAATTTTCTATTTATTTCTCACAAAATTTGACACTTTTTGTTAGGTTACTAAAAATTCAATTGTGGTCATAATTTTTTTAAATGTTTTTATAAAGATGTGCCAAAAAATCATTTTCGAAAGTATAGGGCTTTCAATATAAAAAATTTTCATACTCTTGGGCAAGTTCTAAATAAACTTTCCATTTCAACATAATAATTAGAGAACCTACCTTTGTCTTGTGCATAATGGCAATGAACAAACATTCTATTCACACCGGCCTCTTCTAGAGGCTAGAGATTTCACTATTACTTCCGGACAACATGTCATTTATTTTTATTTTTATTTATTTTGATTTTCCTTATTCATTTTGAAATTTCTGTATGATACTAGCAGTCGGCGCTTGCTTTGCAACGCATTAGTTCAACATTTTAATGTAGTTTTTATATCAAAAATATAAAAAAGAAAGGTAACAACAATCTACATAAAATATAAATATGTCTTTGAAACCTATGCATGAATTTTAATCATGTAATAGAATAGAATAGAAAAAAATAAATTTGGTTTTAGATTTTTTGCATTTTAACATGGAATTTCAAAAATGTTATGAACGTCAAATTTGTAATCAAGAGTTTCAAATTTATTTTGGATAAGCACAAATTACAACAGTCAAATGCAAATTTCACACACCCACAAATTCAACTTGCAGTTACAATCTCAATTTCACACACCCACAAACTCAATTTGCAATTACAATCTCAAAACGTGTTTACAACTCATAATTTACAATTCAATCTTTTAGTGCTTAACTCAAAAAATATTTTGAACGTCAAATTTGTAATCAAGAGCACAAATTGCAACACACAAATGTAAATTTGTCACAACCAAAAACTCAAGCTAATGCTTTGCAACGCATTAGTCCAACCATTTTAATGTAGTTTTTATATTACAAACTATATTAAAAAAAAGGTAACATGATTCACTACACGGTTGGCTGTGCAATTAACTGCGCGGTTGACTGCACCGTTATCTACAGTTCACTGCACGGTTGAGTGCGCGATTGATCGCTGCTTGGTTCATTGCACGGATTATGATTTTAGTAGTATGATTGCAAATTTTAATGAATAAAATATACAAAAATATATAAATGAATTTTGTTATTTTTAGCTCCCCTTACTTGCATCATTTGATGAAATGCCTAACTTAATTTTTTTACTTCTAAATTTGGTATAGAAAGAACCAACATCATGTACACCATAATTGTAACAAGTTGGAATTCTTTGTAGTGCAAAAATTTGGCACTTGAAATTATGTTTTTCATACACAATTGGAAAATAATCCTTTTTCGTCACTTTAACCCCTAAAGGCCCAAGGCATTTTCACACAAAAGCACTTCAAAACTGCTTGTTTTAGTGCAATCAGTAAGGAGGAAAACAAAAACTGTTATTTCTACCCCTAACCATACAATCTCAATTAAGACTTATTTAGTGCCGTCCTCACAAAATTTCATAAACTTTGACCGCATGGATTGAAAGATTATAGTGTTTGAAGTAGAGAAAACGGTTCATTTCTTCCCTGCCTTGAGTGGATAGCAGACTTTGACTTCACTTGGTCTCAAATTTTGCACTACACAAGGTCAAAATCCATTACCATTGTGTTAAGGATGATGTTAGTTCCTTATAAACCAAGTTTTAGAGGTAGAAGAGGGGTGTAGCATATTCAAAACAAATGTTTAAAGAGTGGAGGTTCAAAAATTGCCAATTCACATTTTATTTTTTTGTGAATTTAATACGTTTTAGAATGATAATCTAAATGGTCAACAAGAAGGTTTATTGTCGACCATTCAAATTATCAATCTAAGACAAGAACTTCTAGAACAATATGTTTTATTGTTGTGGAAAAATAATAAGTAAAAAATATGAAGATCTCTAAGTTTCATGTGGAAAGGAAGAAGTTTTTTTGGTACCCTGCCCAACAATTGAGTTATCCGCAAAGTACTCCAAATCCTCAGTTTCTGACCTGTAAAATGGAAAAGCTAGGGTCACCGAGTCCACTGGCGGGGTTTTACTAGAGACCTTGAATAGAACACTCGACAGATTAGTTTTTGAGCCCCAGAATTTCCAAACTCCAGTTTGAGCCTGGCTTTTATTGAGCGCTGAGTGTTGTCACATGGTATACACTTTTCAAGTCAGCCATGTCAGCAACATTTTGCATTTGTATGCACCAAACTTGTTCAATCAGCCATGTCACCGACTTTGCTAAATATGCATACCACACTGGTCCAATGAGCCAACACTGTTCTTGTTTGTTTTTGGGAGATTTGTGCCATTCGTGGTAACTGATTCCTCCATAAAACCCTCAAATCCTGAATTTATTTCACAGGATTTACTTTGCTGTTACACTCAAATACAGGTTCGATTTTCATTTCCATGAAAAAAAGAGGACAAAAGACCGGTTTCCTTTACAAATAACTCTAATGTCTGAAAATGTGTGACTTGAGTTAATTTGCTATTTTCCACTAAAGACAAGAATTTTTTTTTGAGAATATGAAACAAAATAATACTATTTGCTAGAATTGAAAATTCACATTCAATAGAGTGTCCTAGCAAAAGTTTTAGGAGGTGCCTGACGTGCCTGCTTTCCCCATTTGAAATTTTAACCCTATAACTTTATCATTAAACGGATTTAGGAAAAATATCGTTTTCCAACTGAGCTTTTAGTTGACATCTACGATAACTTTTTTAGGAGGAATGTTAGAAATTAACACCATAGGAACCTGACCCAAAATTCAAATTGCCATTTGATGACACTTGGCTCTTTAGGGATTAAACGCTATAATCTTCTAATCCATGCAAAAGTTCATTTATGCATTTTATTTCAGCACTTTAGATCAAAATTGAATGATT
Organism: Bryoerythrophyllum caledonicum; assembly: GCA_963971425.1. Taxonomy (NCBI): domain Eukaryota; kingdom Viridiplantae; phylum Streptophyta; class Bryopsida; order Pottiales; family Pottiaceae; genus Bryoerythrophyllum; species Bryoerythrophyllum caledonicum. The sequence goes on from OZ020518.1 coordinate 25,652,027, forward strand.
AGAAGTGAAGAGAAATTGTTTTTCCATGCTCTTTGCACAAGAATGGCAATTCAGACCTGTTTTTAGTGAAAAATAATCAAGGAACCAAATATATGATATGGGGAGAACAAGCTATGATTTTGACATATATATTTCAACATATTGGGCTTCTTTTTGGAATGGATGGGAAAGAAATTCAGAAATTGTGTATAGTGGCAATGAATCTGAATATTGAGGGAAATATAAGCAGTGTCATTGGTTTATTTTTCAACACTTTGAGAAAAAACATTTGATTTATTGGGTGTGTCATTTCTAAATCCAAGAACTGTGTACTCACATACATAGTAATCACTATTTATGAGCAATGCTAGGAATTGATAGTGAGTAAAAAAGAAAATTCATGCCACGAATGACCAAGACATGCATGATCCAAAACCGTAGTAGTCAATTGAATCTTTAGAACAAGGCCACTAATGATGAGTTTGTGTGGGATGGAGCAATCCAAAATTTTGCACCTTCATGACATATTTACCTAATAATTATTCCAAGTCAATTAAGAACATAAAAGATGCTTTGTCTAGGTTTTATTTAGATGAAATTGTATGAAATGACAAGTGGGATGTTTGGGAGGAGGAAGAAGATGAAATGTTACTTTGGCGGGTATTGAGAATGCCATGATGCACTACACTAAATATCACTTTTAGAGTAGTACCGAGTAAATGACTTGTAAATGCAATAAGTTTTTACTCTTGATGCCAATTTTTACCAAGAGCAAAACTCTCTATAGTATTCAAATAAAAGGATCATTATAAACATAGTTGGTAAAAATATTCACTTAAAGTAAAAACTTATAGCATTTACAAGTCATTTACTTGGCGCTACACTAAAAGTGATATTTAGTGTAGCTTGTAAGGATGATTTTGTTGAAGCTTTATCCAGGGCTCAATTTTTTTAGTCCACAGGCCATCAAGTTTTTTTTACTCTAACAGTACTTTTTCAAATACAGTACTCAATTGCATTTTGTTTTTTTAACTATAATTCTTGGGAATACTCTTTCCAAGACAAGACTACCACTAACAAGTGATACTCAATGGTAACTACCATGGATGATTTTTCTTAGGTTGAGAAAGATAATTTCAAATTTAACCCCTAAAGGACCAAGTGTCAAAAAAGGGCTTTTTGAAAGTTCGGTCACGTTCCTATGGTGTCCATTTCCAACATTCCACTTTGAAATTGTAAGTGTAGAAGGACATTACTAAGACCTCAGTGGGAGAACAATTTTTTCCTAAATCCGACATTTATTGAAAAAGTTATAGGGTTTTGAATTTTAAATTGGGAAATCAAGCACTTCGGACACCTCCAATTTTTTTTGTTAGGACACTTTATTGCATGTGAGATTTTCAATATTAGCAAGTAATATTATTTCCCTTCCTATTGTCAAAAAAAGTTCTTCTCTTTAGTGAAAAATAGCACATAAACCCGAGTCAAACATTTTCACACATTGTCATACATTGTCAGGCAAGGTACCAAAAACAATTCTTCTTTTCCACATAAAACTTAGACATCTTCATATTTTTTACTTTTTATTTTTCTCACAACATGATGTAGTGTAAATCTTTTTATTGACCATTCAAATTATCAATCTAAAACATATTAAGCTCACAAAATATTATAACGTGAATTGGCAAAATTGAACCTCCACTCCTTGCACAATTGTTTTGAATATGCTACACCTCTCGTCTACCTCTAAAAGTTGGAGTATAAGGAACGAACATCATGATTAACACCATGGCAATGGATTTAGAACTTGTGTAGTGCAAAAATTTGACATTAAGAGAAGTCAAAGTCTGTTGATCCACTGAATGGAGGGAAGAAAATGACCCATGTGCTTGACTTTAAACACTATAATATTTCAATCCGTGCGGTCAAAGTTAACAAAATATTGTAGGTATGTTACTTGATAAGTCTCATTTGAGATCCTACGGTCAAAACTAGAAATAAAAGTTTGTGTATCCTTTTTCATTCATTGCACTAGAATCCAACAATTTTGAAGTGTTTTAGGTGTGAAACTGTCACGGTACCTTAGGGGATAAAATAGGAGAAAATCACTAGTAGGATTTAATTACCATATTTGTTGTGTTGGCAATGTTATAATATAGATTAAATGTTAAAGTTTGAATACAGTTGGAACCATTATATATATGATGCTTTAACCCAAGTAGAACATTTTGGATCTAGAGGACTTTCAAGAGGTAGAGGAGGTCCAAGTATGCAAATATTCATGGAACCTATATAGAAGCTTCAGATTAGAATATAGTGCTTAAGAATATCAATATGTCCTCTCCAAAACCAAATTTTAGGGCTGGATTATTAAATCAACCATCACCACTCCTCAAGTTTATATTACAAGATAAATAAGAGTTTGTCAGAAGTGCAATTATTATAGATTTCTAACTAAATTTTACATGAAAAGATTTATTTGAAAATTTCCAAGAAATCTAAAAAAAAAAACAATGTAAGGCAACAAAGTCTCTACTATCAATGGTGTTTATGTTGTTTTTTTCTAGTAATGTTAAACTTCAATTGCTTGTTGTCAACTTGTTACTTGGAACTAGGAGGCATGCTTTAGCTTGTTCCAAAGCTCTTGACAATGTGCTTGTATCAAGACATTACTTAAAACATTTGGTGAGAAATTGAGTTGCTAGTGGCAGATTGAAACCTGTGGAAAAGAGGCGTAGTGTTGACTTATTTTGGAAGGTGACATAGCAAAAGTAAGATGATGTGGAAAAATATTCAACTTACATTGAGTACATGTGTCGTAGTCTAGTAGTTCGTAATTCTCAAAGTTAACCGAAATTAACCTTAAGAGAGCCCAACTTTCTTAAATTAACCTTAAGAGAGCCCACTAACCAGATCGTTTCCAGGGATTTTTATCGTGTGCCAAACTTTCTAAATCTAAGGATGATTCATACTCAATACCTCAGCACATTCGGGGAATGGCTTTGCCGGTATCTTAATACCCGGTAACAAATAACCACAAGTGTTTAATTTAAACTCCGTTGAATGTCAGAGTAGTTTTTTGGTAAGTTTTTACAGCGCTTGGAAAGTCACTGCCCTTCCATCTCACAGTCCAGAGGCCACAATCTCCACAAACTAACTCTACACCATGAAAGAGTTAAAAAGGTTGCAGCTAGTTCACCGGCCTTCACAATCTACCGGAAAATAGTCTTGGTAAACCGGTCACGCAAAGCCGGATTCCAACCACAACTACGCTCAATGAATCACACAAGGAAGATACAAGAATCACAACAATCTAGTTCTAAGCAGTTTACATAAGTAAGACAACCTTCCACGGGGATAAAGGGATCTCATCTTCTAAAAGGGTAGAAAATCGGGAATACTCCAGACTCAGGCTTAGCCGGGATCTTTCTCGGTGTACCAAGAGGGGGGATGTCATCCCTCCTCTCTACCAATCCAAACACTTCCCACTTAAGGGATGCTATCATAAATAGTAGTGGACTTCCCAGATCCCATCTAATAAACAACTCTTTCCGGTCCAACCGGTCTAGAATTTGAAGTAGATCCCGCATCTTACTCCACCATCTAACATGGATATCCTACTCTCTCCGGAAGCCTCAACTCACATTCAACCACATAACATTCAACAAGCCACGACCTTGCACATCCTAGCAAAGACCCAGTAGGAGGACTCAACTCCCTCCCTCTCTACTCACATAAGCTCAACAATAACTCTAGATACAAGCAATGAAGACAAGACACAAGCAATGAAGGCAAGTCACAAACAAAACAACAAAGAGAAGAGTACTTAAACCGAGAGCGCAAGGCTTCTTAAGTACACAAAGGCCACTGGGTAGCCTCCAAAACTAGATCCCTGAAAGGTGAAAAACGACATCTAGATTCTAGAATTGAGGGTTGCCTAGTCACCGGCAGATTACCGCTTAGACCGGTAAACTGGAAGACTCTCGGTCGAGACCGGTCAACATTTTTTAACCAAAGTAGGTAGCTGGAGAAATCACTGAAGTGGTAGTGACCGGGTGCACAATGGGGCTCCATCGACATCACTACTCTCATCCTAGCGTTAATCTAGCAACCTAGCAGCATCCCATCAATTGATAGAATAAATCCACAATAACATATAACATATAACATATGCTTAATCGGAAGACTCATCTGGATGAGTGGAATTATCTCTCGGTTGATCCGCATGGGGATTGACTAGAAGATTGGGAGTACCCATGGGTACATGCTCAAGAGAATCCACCGGAAGGTCGGAAGTCTCAATCGGGAGGTCTACCGGTGGATCAAAAGTATCCACCGGTAGATTGGAAGTATCTAACGATACATGAGCAGTCTCTATCAGATCAACAAGCATAGCTACCAAAGACTCAACCAATGAATCAGTTTGTGAGAAAGAAAGATCAACCAATTCCTTCCTGGGAGGTTTGACCGGGAGGCCTCGTTGCCTCTTATAGACTTTCACACCCCGCTTCTTGGAAGATGGAGAATCTGTTCTACTCACTGCACATTGAGTGGATGGATCATCATCTTCTGAAGAAAAAAAACTAGCATAGACAAACCTTCTCTTCTTCCAAATTAAGTTCCGGTCTTGCATTAGTATGGTGGCACTTGTCTGTCCAGCAAGTAACTTGGTTAGTGCCACCATATTCTCTTGTATTTTGAAACTGATGTCAAGGTGGCCCTTCTCGAATGTCCGGAGATCCTTTTTCACCTGGGTCAACTGTTCCCAGTCCTCCCGGACTGTAGTCAAAATGTCTTCGGTATTTTCTACTCCAATCACCTTCCGGAGAGCCCTTTGAAGACTCCTTGCCTCCAGAAGTTCCATCTCCATCTGCTGGATATCCCGGGTCACATCCCGGGAAAACTTGGCTATATTTTCCACCAGTGTGAGATTCTTGGATGGCCGGGGTGGTGGTGGTGATTTTTCCTGGTGAGACCCGAATGACCTACCCTTGTTCAAGAGTGATTGACATGATGACCCCTCCTATGGGATTGCTGGTAACGCTAACCGTAGCTCAGTATGTTCGGGAAAGGCTCGGAGAGCATGGTCCTGGGGAGCCATCTCTTGTCTCCAAACTCTCTCCTCTTCCAGTTCTAGACAGTCATAATACTCATACAAGTGCATGAGGTATAGAGTCAAGAAGGTCTTGGAACATCCACCTTGTTGAATTGCCCGGAGCTAAGGCAAAATTTCTTCTTCTAACAAAAACCCTCAGTCCGGGAAGGAATCCTCGAAGAATGTCTATGAATAGGTTGTAGCCAGCCGCGTTGTGATTCTTCCACGTCAGTTGGGCCGGAAGATTGGATTTAAAAAATCAACCACCGTCCTCAACCGGTTGTTCGTAAATTGATCACTCCGGTAGCACTTATGCCATATTTAACTAAATCTAGACTTTAGGATGAAATCTAGACTCTGGCACAATATTATGTAGAGGATGCTAGACCCAAAAACACTGTCAATAATACCATTACAGCAAAGTATTGAAAAATATTACAATAAATGAGCACGAAGAAAGACAGTAATAGCCATTGAGTTGTTATCATGGGTCAAAACTGAATGAGAAACTCATCAAACGACAGTTACATAGAGGGATCTCCCTATAAATACATACATTGATAGATCTGCCCATCCATGAAACACATTATCAAGTAAGCATAAAAGTAATAGGCGTTCAAGTACGGCGCAAAGATAGACAATATTAGCGATTGAATTGTTATCATGGATCACCAATACACAATAAGAAACTTATCAAATGATAGCTACATAGAGGGATCTTCCTATAGATACATTGATAGATCTACCGATCTTTGAAACACATTAACTAGTAAGCATTAAAGTAATAGATGTTCAAGGGCAATCGAAGAAAGACAATAATACTCATTGAAGACTTTATTCATAAATCAAAAGTGAATGAGAAGCTGTGGCAAAACAAAAATGGTAAAACCAACCATGTAATGCAGTTTAGTTCTACAAAGTTTGCAGTACTCGGTCACTGTGCCATGATTCAAGTAGTCTTCATTTGTACTTTCCATCCATCTGATGTTGACGTAGATAGTTTTTCACCGAGGCATAAGATCGCAGCGGAAGGATGAACGGAATCAATGTTGTAGTAATATTTGGTATGACATTGGATGCATTGGGCAAGACCATTTCACCATGCCAAGGCTTCGGAAAGTAGCAAGCCATGTCTCCGTTAAAGACATGCCGCATTGGTTGATCATCAACCATCAACACTTTGTCAGGAAGGCAAGTTTTCTTTGTCTTTTGGTCTATTGATAGTCTTCAAAGAACCTTGTAACAGTAAGGATAAAATTGTGGCATTGAGCACTTGTTTCATCCATAAACGAAGAGAAGTTTCGACCTTATGTCATCGGGGAGGAGCACTTGAAGAACCCTCTTTAGCCGTCCAGGGACCATGGACGACCATATACCAACATGAAAGGACCTCAATAGGATTTGGAAGAATTCTATGAGACCAGGTCGAACAATAATGTTGTTGTGATCAAAGCGTCGGGGGGTGTAGTTATAGTATTGCTCACAGCAAAGCAATCCGTTCACAGACTATACGATTACTTTTTTTGAGTCGTTGCGGACTGGCTGCGAATATAACAAAAGAGAAGAGCTGGAAGTTAGATGGGAAAATATTCCTATCTAGGCATCACAGAAAGAGAGGACATGAAGCGTGTTACATGTGGTAGTTGTAAACCATTGACAAGGATATATTAAAGCCATATTAACAAATAAACAAATCACCGATAGCAGTGCTTAGTCAGTGAAATTTTCTATTCTTGGAATCCCATAGTTTAGAACACCCTAATACGATATTACGTGCGATGGTAGACTTCCTAAATCCAGTACTAGCCCCACATCCGGAAAGAGGATTCTCTCGAACAAAATCAGCAACAGGGAGCTTAGAGGCAATCATAATTTGCAGCCACGGAAGCATGGTGTTCATGAGGAACCGGTCCGGCAATTCACCAGACCACTCCGAAGGATGAAAAGCGTTGAACTGCCCGTTGAGAAGGTTCTTCTCTGGGCTGTCGTCAACAAGCAATGCCCGATCAAGGTCCATATGCTCAAGAACACCTCTAAGTTTTCTAAGATCTTTCATCATGTACTTGTCTGTCTTGCCCTTGCTTCTGGGAAAGGAAGAAAATGTCACATCGTTCTGTGACAAAACCGGCAGCTGTTCTCGTTTGAGAGAAGAACCAGACAAAACACAGTCTAACATGAATTCAATGTTTCTCGGAATGGCGCAACTCCATACCACAACATTAGCCTTACTCCACAACCAGTGCAAAAACGAAACACAGTCGGGTCTAGGGATACAACCGCGACCGCTATCAGTTCTGTGGACCAGATATCCATTCAAGTCCAGGACGACCGTGTACCTCGGATCCATTACCTTTGCAGAGCGAGGGGTGACAGTCAGAGCGGGTGGAGGTATTTCACTTGCAGCGAACCAAAGAGCAAGTGTTAGTAGAGAGCGAAGGACATCGAAAGATCTTCCTATCTAGCAATATAGAGCACCAAAAGGAGGAGGTTCGGACATCGAAAGATCTTCCTATCAAGATCTATAAAGCACCAAATGAAAGAGGCGAGGACATCAGAAGATCTTCCCATCTAGATATATAGAGCACCAAGAAGGCGATGACATCAGAAGATATTCCCATCTATCCAAACATCGCAAAAAGAGGAGAGTAGTGAAGGTAGAGCGGCCTCCAAGAGATGTACCTTCAGTAGAGGGTCGACCACCAGAATGGGCACTGCAGCGTGCATTCATCTCCCCAAGAGCAGCTTCATCATGAAGCAACTCCGAGTCGACCCTGTAATCGTGGCTAAACTTCAGTGAGTCTGAATCTGCATCATTGACCGCAGACTTCAACACGTTCGCAGGAGGACTGAAGGCCTGCAGAGATTCGTTGGCCTCATCAAATATCCCAGCCAACAATTCTTCCGCAATCTCCACGCCATCTCGGGAAGAAGTCCGAGCTTGAGGAGTTGGGGAAGACGCGGAGCAATCAGTAGCAAGAAGTCTGGCAAGTGTATGTGCAGCCGAGTGTTGCTCACGATCCGAGATAGTCCCCAGTGCAGCGCTGGAACTAGGCTGAGATGATGCATCTACCTCCATTGGCATCGTGCCGGACATAGGACGCTGAACATCGTCTGATGGAACTTTTGGTGGAGATAAACGTACAATCGGACATGTCACTCTCGTCCTAGAGCCAGATTTCCCCGGGGTATACTCCGTCGTGTATATAAATACTGGCTTATTATATTTCGAAACAGTTGGATTCGGCAACGGCGCAACAACTGCCTCGATGTCCTGTGGCAGCTTTTCAACAAGGGCCTCAACAGAGTTGTCCTCGATGCCTTCATCGGCCGTTCCACTCACACCTCCATGCTCGATGTCGGACAATGACGCCACTCCATCCATCGCCTCGGTATGAGCAGCAAGACGTACCACCACGTCTTCACCAGTGCATGCACTCACGTCCAGGATATTAGGCCACCGTCAAGCTTTCGGAATGAACGATCCTCCAATCCACAAAACCCTCCATTCCGAAAGCCCCTTCGTACATAACCCCGACGGCATAGATTTAGGATAGAGAATTAGAACATGATAGAATTAGGGTGCTCAAATTTTCGTATTAAAAATGGGCAAAGCGTAAGACCAATGTGGATCGAAAGATCTTCCTATCCTCCAGTACTCACTGAGGAATGAAGGATCCTCCAATCCACAAAGACTAACCGAGGAACTTCTAAAACAAAAAAATTTACAACAATATACAAAAAAAATTTCAATAGTAAACCAAAAAAATTCCCTACTAGATTACAGAGCATCTAAAAAATTGTTATGAACCATCAGAAGATTAATTGTTCTAGTGATTGAGTTTGGAGTGAGCCGCTGCATCATACTTTAGAACTGTGCGGAGAGGAGCCTTCTCCTACAGGAGCCTGAGACGGTAGAAACTCGTCATGCTGATGGGGTAGCGGCTCCTTCGAGACTTTCTTCTTTAAGATCTTACTCTTTCGAGGCTGCCCAACTTGGACCTCCTCCTCCTCGTCCTCCGGCTCGTCCTCTCGCTCGTCCTCCCGCTCGTCCTCCCCCTCGTCCTCTGGCTCGTCCTCCGGCTCGTCCTCCCCCTCGTCCTCTGGCTCGTCCTCCGGCTCATCCTCCCCCTCGTCCTCCGTGCTCAATTCTTCATCAGATGGCTCTTGCCGACGTTTCATCCGCGTCTCCGGGTTGATGTCCTCCTCCTCATCTTCGTTTTCCTGCTGTTCCTCCTCGTCCTCATTTGCCTCCTCCCTCTGCGTTTGCCTGGACGCCACAATCACCTCTTGCTCGTCGGCAGAGACCAAATTCTTACGATCGTGCCCTCTCTTGGAGGCCCGCTCCTTCTTCCTAGATTGTCTATCCCTAGGCTCTATCATCATGGGCTCCTTCATCCTGGGCTGCTTCTTCCTGGTTCGTTTCTCTTGTTCTGGAACTGTTACAACAGCCACTTTTCGAGAGTCCCAGATACCTGTGGCCGTCCTTATGGCAGCTAGACGTTTGTCCTTTGAATATACGACCTCGATGACTTGCGCGCCCTTTGTCTGCAAGAAAAATCGAGCGACACAAATGAGAACCTGGAATGCCAACAAGCACAATGCATCAACGAGAATCACACACATCATAGCATACCGCGGGGAGATCGAAATATATTCCTATCCACTTACCAAACCAAGCCAGGTTATTGCAGGGTTTCCACCGATGTTCACAATGACATTCTTGGGCGCCGCAAGTGTCCCAATAATATCATCAACCGCGTCGATATTGAAATTCGCCCACCTGAGCTGATTCCACTGCATTGTCGCATTCTTGAAATCCGATGCGGATACTACAGACTTGAATGGCATGTCATTCCCAAAGAATCGACGAAAGGATGCCGTAGGCTGGCAACCCTGTTCATTCCCATAGACAAAATTGAAGTAGAGAGGAAGTGTCAGTTCAGGAGTTGGAGGTCTCTTGAAGCCCTCAGTACCCTCCGTGATATATAATGTCGATGAAAAATTCCATGGTTTAATCTGGTGAACCGTCGAACCCTTCTCCGCAATAGCATTCGCAACGTCCACCATACCATCCCGATGGGTGATAAACACGCCAGGATTACGAGCCCTCCAAAATTGATGCTCATCCTTGTACTCCATGGCCTGCAAAGTTCTCACGACCCGCTCATAGATCCCGTTGAAATCGGATTCACGGCCAGTATCTCGATCAACGAAGCAGGAAACAAACACCACGTTTGTATCCATCGCCAACTATCCCTTCTCCAATAATGTGGTCAAGCGGGTAGACTTCTCAACATCCCCAGTAAGCCTGTCCATGGTGTTGCACCTATAACAGGCGGAAAACGACTCAACGGCAGTCGACGGCTCGGGCAAACGCTCCTGCGATGAAATTTGCCTCTGCTGATCGAAGAGCAACTTCAGAACGGCTGGAAAGTCTTTTGGCTTCAAGGATGGCGCCAAGTTATTCCCTCGCTTTGCAAAGAACTTAATGCCACCCTTATCCTTCATCAACCTGTCATACCAAGACTCAATGACAAACTCCGAGACCTTGAATTCATTGACAGCAACACCGTACTCCGTCTCCGTGTAAGACACATCCTTCTGAGTCTTTGACTTCAGCGGCTTCGACTTAAGGTAGTGCATAAACTCATTTTTGATGAGTCTCTTCTTCTTCTCGATGTTGCACCAGTATTCAAGTCCCTTTAGCACAGGAGCCTTCTTCGTGGACTTGGTCGACTTAATCGAGCACTTCTTCTCCATGACCAGCTTAGCAACTCTGTCAATATCGGTTTCCCACATGGCATACAGCGGCTGAAGATCGACCTTTCTCAAGGCCCTATTTCGGTACCGCCTTTGCTTTGCCCTCTCCCTCCTCACCACAACATCCGCATCATCGGCCTCGTCGGCAGAGTCGCGGTCCGCACCGCCAGGAAAAGTGCATTGCACCCCGTATGGATCAGGTAGTAGACCACTAATCCAGTTCTCGTGGATGCTAAGCCAGGTCTGATAAACCCGCTCATCAACGAAGAGAAGCGGCAGCTTTGGCTGACCAGTCGCATCATCTTTTGTGAAGTCATTCTTCGTGAAAATAGCGGGAACCTTATCTAGCCAAGCCTCACTACAAGAAACCCGTGTTTTTTGTTATGTCCTTAATCATGTCAGCGTGTTTTTTTGATGTCTTGGAGCTAGCCAGTAATGTCCCCGTGAACGTGAGGATATCCACGCGTCAATAATGAACAGTGGAGGTGGGAGGGTCCCGAAACGCGCGTGCGAAATAGGAGACGCGACGATGTCTCCAACAACGCGCCCGTCTCCGAGGACGTCATTGAGGACATCTTGGGTGACGCAAAACTGCCACGCTGTCGTGGAGAGAGAATTTGCCTTGGGAAAACGCAGGGTTCTTGGCTGCTACCAATTTCAGTAAAGGAAAAAGGGAGGTGTAGTAAAGGCGTTCTTCATTGGTGATAAATTTGAAATAATACAAAGTAAGACTTAGATCTTCAATAAAGGTAAACTTCTTGACTCATCTTGACAAACCCTCGCAAGTGATTAAACAAGTAGTTTGAATGAACTTGAGGCAACAGAATCTTCTCTCATTCTATCAAGCTCTACTACTTCATACTTAACTTTATATGAGCATGCAATAGCTTCCTAGAAAGCTAATACAGTAAGGCTCATACATATAAAATTTAAATATAAAAAGATCTATACAAATACTTCTATGAGGAATCAAAGTCACTGCTCTAATTTGCTCAAGGCAGCTGACTCCTTTCCACTCAATCTAGCATAACTCTCTCAAACCAACTCCAATCCACTTACGTAATAGCTTTTTGAAAAGCTAACAACAAGATCAACAAGTAATAAAATTCTCAATCCTACTGACTTTGTATACAATGAACTATAGTTGCTCAAAGTCACTGCTTGAAACTTGTGGAAAACAACCCGCTCCTCCGAGAACACTCCTTCAATAGATCAAGTGCCACGACTCCATAACAACTCGGATTTGAGCTTATGATAGCTCATTGGAAAGCTAATACAATCAACACTATACACACAAAGATTCATTATCTCACTCTTTGTATACAAGTTTCTACATAGAATCAAAGTTACTGCTCTCAAAAGTTCATGGCAGCAGTACCCTCGTTTATTCAAATCCACACCACAGCTTCTACATAACTCCGATTGGAGTGTGTGATAGCTTGTTGGAAAGCTATTAAAAAGTTCTACAACACTCTAAAAACTGACATCAAAACTCACAAAACTCTACCTGTCCCACTGGAAAACCCGAGCGTCTTTTTATACTAAATGGAGGAGGCTTAGGCCGAGGGAGGAGGGAAGAAAAATCAAGGGCCTAAATCAGCCCATGCTTCTCTAGCCTTCCTTTTGACTCACCCTTGGACACCAAAGTCTATTTACCTCCAAATCTTATCCAAATCTTCCCACATAAGCCTAGCTTGACTTTTATTTCCTAACCTATAACTCTACTACAAGTTGGCACTATATTTCTCCCCCTAAACTAACCCCCAAACTAAACATTTCTTATTTCTACTACAAACTATAATACCATAACACTCTGTTTAAGTTTTTTGATCTCAGAAGAGTTAGAGAATAGCTTAAATATCACTAGAGCCCACGTACTGCCATCGACCGCGGCTTAGTTCGGCTGGCTAAGCTTTTCGTTGCACCTCGCCGGTCCGGGTTCGATTCCTTGGCTTGTCAGAGCGGCTGGCGCTCGCGCGGTCAGGGGACTGCCGGAATCAGCAGCAAATCCAGCTGGTGGACGCTCCTAAGCCCTGAGCTAGTGACAAGATGCAGTAAAGATCCTCTAAGATAAGCTTCTGGCCTGGTAGGGTAATTGAGGAAAAAACCATTTATACTCCACAATTACCTTAACCAGCTAAATTCCCCATTTTTCTTCTCAATCTTATTTTTTATATCATGAACTATATTGCATCACGACATCCACCCCCTCTAAACCTGCACATCGTCCGTGATGTGCCAAGTTAGTTCATTTCCGATGTATCTTCCATGCCTTCGCCCTCTTCCTCAATGTATGAATCATTGTCTTCTTGTTGGCTTAGGCTTGAATCATCTCCTGACATGTCCTCAAAGCAATATCTGCCATCTCTCTTCTTGAATGCCTTGATTCTCTTGCCAGCTACTGGAATTCTCAATAGCGTTCCATCTAACTCACGAAGTGTGTAAGTAGCATTATTATGTACTTCCACCACTACATATGGTCCAAACCATCTACGTGCAAACTTTCTGAGAGTGCTATGTTGATGCTCCAGAGTGCTATCAAACACTAATACCCAATCCCCAACTCGAATCTGGTTTGTCCTCAACCGATGAGTTCTATCAAATCTGGCTTTGTTCTTCAAGCGCGCTATCTTCATCCTTTCGATGGCCACATTGTGGTCTTCAGGCAATCTTTCCAATTGCTTTATACGGGGTTCTAATAATCTTTCTGTGCTAACTCCATCTTCCCAATCCAAAAACACCCAAGTAGGCAATGAGTCTTCTACAGGCAATATTGGTTTTTGTCCCATCATAAACTCAATTGGCATATAACCAGTGACAGTACTATGTGTAGTCCTGTCTGCCCACAATGCAAATGGTAGAAGCCTAGGCCAATGCTTTGGTTTTCCTTTACAGGCTTTGACAAGTGCGTTGATGATTGGAGGATGTCCTCGTTCACTCTTGCCATTAGCCTCAGGGTTATAAGCGGTAGTTAGCCTCAGTTTCACACCATACCTTTGAAAAAAACTTCTAGCTTCAGCTGCATTTAATTCTCCACGATCTGCTCTCATTCTGCCAACACTACCATATCTGCTGAAAATGTCTTCTAGGATGAACCTACAAATTCCTTCGGTAGACTTAGTTCTTAAGGCTCTACCTTCTACAAAATTTGAGAGTTCTTCCCTTGCCAAAACAAGGTACTTCATACTCCACAAACCTGATGGCATCGCGACTAAGTCAATTACCCATTGAAAATGTATGGCAAGTGGGTAGGTTGGATGCAACTCATCTCTGTATCTAATTTTTGATTGGAGTTGACAATCAATGCATGAAGCTACAAATTCTTCCACATCCTTGTACAAACCCTTCCACCAATACCGTTCTTTGATTTTGTTGTAAGTGGCCCAAATCCCTCTGTGTCCTGCCCAAAGTGTGTCATGAAATTCTTTGAGGACTTGATTTTTGGTATCAGTATCATCAACCACTCTTAACGGCACCCCATCTTTCCTCTTTGGCCTCTTCCATAACAATCCATCTCTCAAAAGATAACCATAAGACTGGTGTCTAATATCTTTATATGTCTTGTCTGACCAGTCTCTATGTTTCTTCAAAGTGCTGAGATATAAGCCAATATCCTTCAGCCTTCCTTCAAATAGATCTACCTTGAAAGGTAAATCCCCATCACTTAAGTCCAACCCATCAAGTGTCATAACATAACCATAATCCCTTTCCTCATAGTCCTCTCCAATCTCTTGTGCCACCATCTCTTCCTCGCACATAAATCTGGCTCTCGATAACATATCTGCCACTGAATTCATCTTGCCAGTAATATGTGTTAACACAGGATTCAGTGATCTGATATATGCTATCCATCTCAGCATTGCAATATCTGGAGTAGAGCAATTAGCCACCATTCCGAGTAATGGTAAACAATCAGTCTCAAGCACAACATCAGCACCAATTAAATAGTTTCTTTCTGCCTTCAATGCTGTAAGTGCCCCTAAAAGTTCTCTCTTCACTTGTGGATACGCTCTTTGACGTTCTGTGAGAATTCTTGCTCCAAATCTTATGGCATACCTTCGTCCTTCTGCATCATCTTGACCAACAGCCCAACCTGTAGCAATTGGACTGGTATCAACTGTTATAACGACTGGTCTACCACAGTTGTAATCCACTTGCTTCAAAATTGGTGGAGACATCAAAGTTTCCTTCAAGCCTTCCATGGCTAATTCTTGTTTTTGCCCCCACTTGAATTTAATCCCTTTCCTCAAAAGCTTGTACAACGGATCAGCAAGATGAGCAAAATGTGGAACCCATATTTGGTAGAAGACACAAGCCCCTAAAAACCTCCTTACTTCAGTGATGCTACCACATGGCTTCATCCTAGAGATAGCATCTACTTTCTCAGGGTTAGGTTTTCTGCCGTATATTCCACACAAATGACCAACCACAATAATCTCATCAACACCAAACTTGGACTTCTCTATGGATAATGTCAAGTCCACCTCTCCAAGTCTGTTTAAGATCATTTCCACATCTTTTATGTGGTTCTTGACAAATACTCTGCAACCATCGTCATCCGTAGTCAAGTCCTTGATTTCTTCTTTGCAGCCTTTAATGGGAATATCATCTACAAAGGGTATAGTTTTCTCAGGCACAAAATTCTTGAGGATCTGGTTCATCGCGTTTTGCATATGCGCCACCGAATTAGTGGCTCCCTGGGGCAATGTGCACATTCTAACAAGTCCTAATGGAGTTTTCATGGTAGTCAGATCTCTGCTTTCGTTCGCAAGTTGGAACTGATCATAACCAGAATATAAGTCTCCAATGGAATAGATGGCATGTCCTGCAAATGCTTCAGCAACCTCATCCACAATTGGTCCTGACCCTTTGTTTCTAATAGTAACCTTATTGGCTGGCTGCATATCTTGTATAAATCTAAGTGCACCAGACTTCTTTGGCACTGTAAACCAACGGTTGGAGTATGGAGCCATTGAAGGCTCAAGTATACCCATCTGCATCTTCTCTTTCAACAAATTCACCAACTTAGGAAGTAATGTTCTTGGCACTGGTATAGGCTTTAAGTCCCACGGCACATGAGGAACTGTAAAAATCACCATTGGTACAACCACACTAGGATGGACACATCCAATTTCTTCTGGTGAAGAAGAAAACGATTTCCCATGTTTAGAGAGCATATCTTGGAACATTTTTCTCTCTTGTGCATGTAAGAAATCACCCCCTCCAATCTTTAGTCCAGCCAATGACTCCTCAGTAAACTTGTGCCCAATTTTCCTTGTTTCTCTTAGCCCTGGCTCCTTTTCAGCTTGCTTGATATGTTCCTCAGTGTCTGGTGGCAATTGAGTTGCCACCGGCCTCACTTTCTTCGCCACGCTCTTGTATTTGGTATTAACCCTAGCCTCAAGATGAAAAACATAACTTCCGGTAGACTCCATGGTTGTTCTTGTTTCCAGTACCTCGTCATAAAGTTCCCTTGAATGAATCTCGATTATAACATCTCTTGGTCCCGAGCTTTGAGCTAACACTCCTTCCAAAGTCCTTATTATATCGTCTGAAAAACCTTCCTCTTCTATAACTCCTGTAATACACTCATCACTCAATACCACACCCACTCTTTTTAATTTTTCTTCAGTCTTTCTAATCCATCTCTTATGTACACGGTCCAACTCTGTAATTTTTGTAAAGCTGACCAAACCATCCTTTGCTAAACTTAAAAGTCCACAACCACCATTTTTTACACTGGGGAATGTAGTATTCGATGATCTGTTAGCACCCGTGGATCCCCAGTCTCCACGCGTGCAATCTAGAAATCCTGAAAGTCTTCGTTGCCACGGTCATAACCCATAGGTTCATCTCTAAGCTGATCCCTATGTCTCTCATTGTTTGATTTCACGGTGAGAAACTATACAGCTTGCATCCCATCTAAACTACGAATTCTTGCATAGTGTGAGCCATCATCCAAAACCTTGGTCTCCATCCTTGTTGCTGTAATATATGGCTGACCAAGAATAATAGGATAAGACCCATAGTTTTGAACAAAGTAGTTTTGTTCCACCTCAACATTTCCAATCTTGGTCTTGACCGCTGGACATGCTCCATACAACTTGCCTTTCTCATTGTTTGCCGCCCGCATCACCCATCCATGGTTAATATCAATAGGCCATTTTCCTTTCTCATATAACTTCCTGGATATGATATTAATTTCTGAACCATGGTCCACAAGGGCTAAAAAAGTCTCATCCAAGTCTCCAAGTTTAACACGTGTCTCTGTAGTGGCTCTTGCCCAAAATGGATGAGTAAAAGCTGTCATTGCTTCACTCCCACGCATCACTTGAGACTTGTTGTGCAAACAACAAGAAACATTGGCTTCTATAAAAGCCTCTTCTCTACTGACTCGCTGTAGTGTATCGTCCTCCACAAGTGCTCTGTCTTTCTCTTCCACCACCCTCTCTTCTTGGTTCTTGTTAGAATTTGCTTCAACCATATTCTTGCCACTACAGCTGCAAGCAAACATCTTCAAAACCTCATCCTCCATTTCTCCATTCAATAGTTCTTCAATTCCTTCATCATCTTCATCAGTCTTTATAAAGACACACTCTGTCTTCTTCTCTTGGCCTTCTGTATCCACATGGTCATACATCAATGCAAATACTTGACCAATTTCTTCCTCCTCATCTTCTGTCATATGAGTGTCCAATGCTCTAGTCATCACTGTTTCGACAGTGATCTGTCTCTTCCTCTTGATGACATCAATGATGAGCTCATGAAAGTCCTTTTTGGCTATGCCAAGGGCTTCCCTCAGAGTAAACTCTATCTTGGCATCCAAAATCCTCTCTTCTAGAATACCTTTCATATCGATAGAGGTCTCAATATCAGACTGTAGTCTATAAGCCGGTGCTTTGCCTTTCCCCTTTACTCCATCTTCCTTCGCTTTCTTCTCACCACTCATTCTTTCCTCCCACTTCTCTTTCGGAAGCGGTGCACCTCCTGGATGAGAGGTAGAAGGTCGTCCTTCTTGCCTTTGTCGTGTTTGACCTGCTGGGCCTTGATTCTGAACATTTTCCTTCCCAACAGGTGTCTTCTTCTTGCTAGCAGGTTCTTCAGCTTCATCTTCTGTATTTCTACCTCTCTTCACTTCTACAATCACATCCTGAGGCTCTTTCTCTCCATTCTCACTTCCCAAGTAGGCTTTGATGGTATTAGAGTCCACAGGATCATCCCAACCCGTTAGACTTCTGATAATTTAAGCCCCCCTGATCATAACTTCTCGATTCGGATTTGATAATGCTTCCACCCCATTCTGTACTGCTTGAATATTGTAAGTTTCAGCATCTCTGAGATGAATAGAGCTAGTCCTACCTAGCTTATCATCCACCAATTTCTTCATCCCTCCTTTACCAAAATTCGTGGCCAGTGGATCACCTGATGTAGCATCTCTGATCATCCCTTCTATGAAAATGATGATACCCGCCTTCAAGTCATCTGCAAAAAACTTGCAGTCTCCACGTTTGTGACTCGGGTCATCACAATAAATACATCGCACAACAAATCCTCTTGAGCCATCAGCAGGGCGGGTGTCGTTCATCATACGGCCTTTTTTCAGAGCACTCATCTCCACCTTCAGTTCCTTGAGGCCTTTCACAAGATCTTCAAGAGTGTCATTATCAAGGATTTTTCCACTAGACGAACTTGATGGCGTTGAAGATACCGAAGATGCTGGAGTCTTGGAAAACGATACCACTGGTGCATCACCCCTCGATATAACTCCACGAGCCTTTACACGTTGCTGCTTGGCAATAAGGCTCACTGACTCCTCCAATCTCCTCCAGTTGGGATCAAAACCTCCCTCGGCTGTCACGTCTTGAAGAATAAGAAGGAGTCTGTCTTCCAAGACATCATCAGCAGCTTGGAGAAATAACTCGGACTTCCTCGTATCAAGAAGCCGTTTCTCAGATAGTGGAAGTTGACCGTACTTCTTCTCAAACTCTCTCAAGAGTTCGTTCGGCCCCATGGTCTTTCCAGGCTGCATTTCCACCCACTCCAAGAATGCCCTCTTAGACATTCGCTGAGAATCTTCATCAAAATACTCTTCCTTCAACCTCTCAGCAAACCTTGCCCATGTATTTACATTCACTGCATCATGGAGTTCTCTTACTCTTTCTCGAATCTCGGGCACAACCGCAAGATCAAACGTCTCTATCATTCGTGCCTCAGGCACCTGATAAATCTCCATCTCACAAGTGTATGCCCTGAAAAACCTCGTGATATTCTTGCCATCAAATCTTCCAATCTTACTGATGACATCCCTCAATGCTTTCGTAGCTCTTTGTCCTGCCATATTAGTAGCCTGTTGGCCCATAAACAACTGCATGGCCCGAACAAAGTCTGCCGTGAAATTGACACCACCACCAATATCTCCAACACCACCCCCAGAGGATGACCCACCGTCATGATCTCCCATCTTGTCTTGACCAAATAAGTAGCCCCAAGGCTCTCTCAGTGGAAGCACCAAATGTCGTGGAGAGAGAATTTGCCTTGGAAAAACGCAGGGTTCTTGGCTGCTACCAATTTCAGTAAAGGAAGAAGGGAGGTGTAATAAAGGCGTTCTTCATTGGTGATAAATTTGAAATAATACAAAGTAAGACTTAGATCTTCAATAAAGGTAAACTTCTTGACTCATCTTGACAAACCCTCGCAAGTGATTAAACAAGTAGTTTGAATGAACTTGAGGCAGCAGAATCTTCTCTCATTCTATCAAGCTCTACTACTTCATACTTAACTTTATATGAGCATGCAATAGCTTCCTAGAAAGCTAATACAGTAAGGCTCATACATATAAAATTTAAATATAAAAAGATCTATACAAATACTTCTATGAGGAATCAAAGTCACTGCTCTAATTTGCTCAAGGCAGCTGACTCCTTTCCACTCAATCTAGCATAACTCTCTCAAACCAACTCCAATCCACTTACGTAATAGCTTTTTGAAAAGCTAACAACAAGATCAACAAGTAATAAAATTCTCAATCCTACTGACTTTGTATACAATGAACTATAGTTGCTCAAAGTCACTGCTTGAAACTTGTGGAAAACAACCCGCTCCTCCGAGAACACTCCTTCAATAGATCAAGTGCCACGACTCCATAACAACTCGGATTTGAGCTTATGATAGCTCATTGGAAAGCTAATACAATCAACACTATACACACAAAGATTCATTATCTCACTCTTTGTATACAAGTTTCTACATAGAATCAAAGTTACTGCTCTCAAAAGTTCATGGCAGCAGTACCCTCGTTTATTCAAATCCACACCACAGCTTCTACATAACTCCGATTGGAGTGTGTGATAGCTTGTTGGAAAGCTATTAAAAAGTTCTACAACACTCTAAAAACTGACATCAAAACTCACAAAACTCTACCTGTCCCACTGGAAAACCCGAGCGTCTTTTTATACTAAATGGAGGAGGCTTAGGCCGAGGGAGGAGGGAAGAAAAATCAAGGGCCTAAATCAGCCCATGCTTCTCTAGCCTTCCTTTTGACTCACCCTTGGACACCAAAGTCTATTTACCTCCAAATCTTATCCAAATCTTCCCACATAAGCCTAGCTTGACTTTTATTTCTTAACCTATAACTCTACTACAAGTTGGCACTATATTTCTCCCCCTAAACTAACCCCCAAACTAAACATTTCTTATTTCTACTACAAACTATAATACCATAACACTCTGTTTAAGTTTTTTGATCTCAGAAGAGTTAGAGAATAGCTTAAATATCACTAGAGCCCACGCACTGCCATCGACCGCGGCTTAGTTCGGCTGGCTAAGCTTTTCGTTGCACCTCGCCGGTCCGGGTTCGATTCCTTGGCTTGTCAGAGCGGCTGGCGCTCGCGCGGTCAGGGGACTGCCGGAATCAGCAGCAAATCCAGCTGGTGGACGCTCCTAAGCCCTGAGCTAGTGACAAGATGCAGTAAAGATCCTCTAAGATAAGCTTCTGGCCTGGTAGGGTAATTGAGGAAAAAACCATTTATTCTCCACAATTGCCTTAACCAGCTAAATTCCCCATTTTTCTTCTCAATCTTATTTTTTATATCATGAACTATATTGCATCACGACAACGCTGGCAGCGGACAAGCGTTTCACCTGAGGTAAGAATGTCGAAGTTACTGTTGTACAAGGTAGAAAGCAGCCCAACGTTAAAAAAAACAACGAAACGGGCAGCGGTCTGCAAGAGGAGAAAAAAAAAGGCTCGAGCCTTATAAAACTAGATTTTTTTTTTTAAAATAAAATAAACAAAATATATAAAATTGAAGAATATTCTGATTATATTTATTAACTTTGATCCTCTGAAATTTTTGATTTGTCCACTTCGTATCAAAATGGTTTCCAAAATCAAATTTAATTTTAAATATTAAAAATACAAAATATTAATTAATATTATAATAATATTTTATAAAAACTGATTATTCTGTAATTAAAGAGGACATATTAAATTCAGTACTATATATTTAAATATTAAATAATATTTATTAATTAATATAATATTAAAATACCACTTTTCTACCAAAACCCGAATTATAAGGAATTTAGGGTGATTTTGTAAAGTCCTTGGTGGCTTACCCATGTGGACATAATATATATTTTGTAGTTTACAGCACTTCATCTACATGGCAAACACAATTCCATGTCGGACAAGGTGACACGTCATTCTGTGTATAGGTCCACGTCACTTGAGACATCCAATTGAAGATGTCTCGAGTAACGTCTACATGTCTTTGAGGACATCCCACAGAGACGTCTCTAAAAACATCAGCAGTGTTTGGCAAAACATTGACATGTCCTGGAAAACATCGACATGTCCTGGAAAACATCATCGTGTCTTGCAAAACATAACCATCAAGTAGGATGAATTTCGTCAAGTTCATTGGATGAATAGAGGCGGCGAGGGTTAGCTGCTCCAGCCATAGTTAGGTCATGAGGCGGCTAGGGTTAGCTGCTGCAGCCATAGTTAGGTCATGAGACCTTTAAGTAGAATTTGAGGTTGCACAAAGCTCACTTTGGCCTTCATTTCTCCAAGTAGTTAGAGTTTAGAATGTAGAGGTTGGAGTTTTAGAGTGTAGACTGAGTTTACAAGTTAGAATGTTAGAGTTTAGAGTGTAGAGGTTAGAGTTTTGAGTGTAGAGGTAAGAGTTTAGAGTGTAGAGGTTAGAGTTTTGAGTGTAGAGGTTAGAGTTTAGAGTGTAGAGGTTAGAGGTGCAGTGTTGGACATGCAATGTGCTGTGAGCGACATATAGACGTGACCATGTTGTAGAAGACGTATGCCGCAGCACTTAGGAAACGCAGGGACGTCTTTTGAAACATCCCCGTGTCTATGGAGACATATTTTAAATTGCGTGTATATCATATTACCACATTTGCAAGTAGGCCAGTAAGCATGAATTTGGATGAATGTACATGTTACATGTAAGATGAGGTATTCATGTCTTGTACTCATGTCTTGTACAACATACTCACGTCTTGTACAACATACTCATGTCTTGTACAACGTATTCATGTCTTGTACAACATCTCTTGATGTCCTTCAAAACACCATCACATACACAGCGTCAATAATACCATGCATCAGGGGATGTCACGTCAGACACGCATAAGTTCTTTGAGACGTCTGCAATGACACCCTCAGTGCCGACGACCATGGGTCGGCAACGTATTGGAGGACGCGATCATGTCCATCGCCACGTCCTCTAGGGCATGGCGATGTTCAACGAAATCAGCATCAAAATCCAGGTAGCGTTGGCGTAGACGTCGAGCAGGACATCTCCACGTCAACCCGGGACGTCTTAAAAAACACAGCCATGTTACCAATGACGTCCCCGCAAACACGAATCTGAAAAAAAAACCACGCAAATCTCTGCTGACGTGGCACGCCACGTCACTCTTTCCCGGGTCCACATCAGAGGCCACGTGGGTCCACGTCACATGCCACGTCAGATGCCACGTCACCAATGGAGAGGATGAATTTCCCGGCCATGTGGCACTGCCCGTCATCCTGCCGCTTAGGTGTTGTCTACGTGGCGCCCAGTTGGCACCATTTCCAGCCTCCCAAAATCTCCGAAAATCGTCCCTGTCGCAGGGATGTCCTCGCGTTTTTGGTGATGTCTCCACGCGTTACAGCGTGTTACACGCGTTGGTACATCAGAGGGATGTAAATTCGGATGTCTACATGTCTCCTGGGACATGATTCAGGACGTGAAAAAAAACACGGGTTTCTTATAGTGCCTGCACGAAAAAATCGATACAAAAAACATCATCAGAGACTCGGATCGAAGAAAGCACGAGGGTATGATAGGAAGATCTTCCCATCTAGTGAGACGCTGAAGATAGGAAGATCTTTTGATCTAAAAGAATTATGCGAAGTCTAAAGGCAGAGAAGATAGGAAGATCTTTCGATCTATAAGAATGACGCGAAGTCTAGAGGGAGCAAAGTTAGAGCATACGCTAATGCAACGGGGTCAAAAGGTGCATGGAAAAATCCTTAGAACGACAACATCCAACAATAATAACAGACGTCAAAGGACAGTGCGGATAGAAAGATATTTCGATCTCTATGACCACTGCGGTGATTAGAGGACCCTTGGGATAGGAATATATTCCGATCAATTCCGTGGTAAACATCATAACAACGCGGACAAGAAAATGCAATTTAACAAATGGTTTCAGACTTACATTGAATTGAGGCGAGTGTGCCAAACCATTTGGAGACGGCTTTGGACACCCCGCCTGGGCCCAACTCTTCCGTGCAAGTCCCAGTTGAGTAAGATAGTTGCTCTCCGCCCTAACTCCGGCAATATCTTGGTTAAGGATTCTTGAGTAATAGATTAACTTCCCAAAGTTGGTTGGATCTGCCCAAACGATAGTAATTATGAAGCTTTGTGCGTCAGCTAGTTCATCATCACTAAGAGACTTCTCGGCAATAAGGACTTTTTGCGCAGCGACGCAGTGCTGCCCACCGATGATAACGTAGTGCGTATCATCTGTAATGTCCCGTCTTGTCGGCTTTGTCATAAAATACTCGAATAAACTATCGACGGGATCTACACCAAAGTCGTCAGCAGTAGGCTTGTTTTTAATCGGTATAACGTACAGATGCTGAAGAGAAGCTTGAAACGGCATCGTCCACTTGTGGTCAACGATCTCGCCAACACGTTTCTTCTCGAGCTTCCGATACACCACCACCCCGGGTGTGGCCCTATGTAGACGTTGAATTCCGACGACGAGGTCAGTCTTCGCATCGTTGAGTCTCTTTACCAGGCGCATACCAAATATATGCAGACTCGAGAATTCTTTCTTGTACAACGCCCTCACTTTCTGCAGGTCCTGTGCTGAATACTTCGAAACAGAACTGCTCGATAACATCACGGCCTGAGCCAATGAGAAGTCTTCAATGTTGGGATCTCACTTCTTCCGTTGTTTCTTCGTGTCCCCAGCTCCTGAAGTCTCCCCAGCTGCCTGTGACGGCCTCTTCTTCTTTCTGGGAGGTATAGGCGGATCCTGCTTGGCCAACTCGCTATTGGCAGCATCATGACAAGCTCGGAGCTCCGCCCAACTGTCAATAATTCGATCAAGGTCAGGTCCCGTCCTAGCAATAGAAAAACCATGATCTCTGACCGAAGCACAAAGTCGGGAGACCATATCCTTTGTTGATACAAAAAGGCCGTAGATCCTCGAACACTTCGCACTTGCAACAAACTCCTTAATTACAAGAACAACAGTGTCTGGAATTCCAGGCACGTCCACCACATCTAGCACCTCTACGTTCTGAATTGTGAGCGCTATCGTTTCTTCACGTCCCTCGGCGACATCGGCTACAAACATAACTGGCGCAATTTGGATTGTCCGCTTCGAATCATCCCAAACCCAAGCAAGACCCCATTCGGTGACATTACTTGCTATGAGCAAGGCGCTCGGTTTAGGTTCTTCGAATGTGCGGCCAACGGCCTTGACACCACAGTTCACCACATCACGGAGGCAGTCAGAACGCCAGTCCTTGTTCGTCTCCAACCACGGAATCAAGTTTGCACTGCTCATACAAACAGAATGGTTAGATCAAACGGCATGATGGAATAGGGATCTACCGATCAAAACTAAACCAGACGTCGCAAAGTATCCACGCGAACGGATAGGAAGATCTACCTATCCACAAACACACAAGTAACCCAAGCCCACCGCAGTGTAGGATAGGAATATAATCCGATCTACGAACACCCTCTGCACCCATCCCGATCCCATGCCCAACAAGGAGAGATGGGAAGATATACCGATCCACAAACTCTCAAGCATCAGAAGCCCACCGTAGTGTGGGATAGGAATATATTCCGATCAACAAAGAGCCTCTGAACTTATACCGATCCTAAGACCCCACATGGATAGATGGGAAGATCTACCGATCCACAAACTCTCAAGCAACCCAAGCCCACAGCAGAGTGGGATAGGAATATATTCCGATCAACAAATAGCCTCTAACCTATTACCGGTCCTATAACCCCACAAGGATAGATGGGAAGATCTATCGATCCACATACACTCAAGCAACCCAAGTCCACCGCAGTGTGGGATAGGAATATATTCCGATCAACAAAGAGCCTCTCAACTAATACCGATCCTAAGACTCCACATGGATAGATGGGAAGATCTACCGATCCACAAACTCTCAAGCAATCCAAGCCCACAACAGAGTGGGATAGGAATATATTCCGATCAACAAATAGCCTCTGAACTAATACCGGTCCTATAACCCCACAACGATAGATGGGAAGATCTACCGATCCACAAACACTCAAGCAACCCAAGCCCAGAGCAGAGTGGGATATGAATATATTCCGATCAACAAATAGCCTCTGAACCAACACCGATCCTATGACCTAACAAGGATAGATGGGAAGATCTACCGATCCACAAACTCTTAAGCAATCCAAGCCCCCCTGATTCTAAGTAGGATAGGAATATATTCCTATCATCTAAAACCCTAAACCTCAAGGAGATATCGCTATATCCACTGATAAAGGAAGTGCTTTGGAAACCTTTCTCTCAATAAGGAGAGATACATTGAATTTTCTATCTACTGCACCTTGAATTGCAATGCATAACATAACTAAGCGTAGTGAATATCATATGATATTCATTGATCTAAGTTCCTGTGTATCACAACAGAGATAATTCAGAGCATGGAATCTAACTTGACGGGATTTTCTGAGGTGGTTTCGGACATCGTGCTGCATCCAAAACAGTGCGCAATCTGAAGATCACAAGAAAATTAGTCGTTATTGATTAGTTACATGATTAATACGTAACTAGTATAATCAGATTGATATTCATTTGAGGAACTCTATTCCGAAGTGAAAAAAAAAATAACTCGAGAGAATCATAACCTAGGTTTAGAACGTTGTTTTGGTTCTAAAATCCTTCAAGCATGCAAGAAAAAGCTAAGGAATAAGAATGAGCGCTGAAATTACCTTTGTCTGTATGAATCAGCACGTCGAGGCACCCGCTGGTTAGCACTAGGGTTGCACCCGTTGGACGCACCCGTTAGCTGCAGTCGCTCGCTCGCTTTGTCTGTAATCAGAGCGCTGAAATTACCTTTGCTCGCTCGAACAATTTCTCGCTTGCTCGCTCTCTTAGAACCTTCAAACACCGGCGCTGCTCGTGCTCCTCATGGAACGTCCGACGATGCTCTTGATCGCGCTCACGAAATCGCCTTCGACCGAAACTAAGACCTCGCACTCCTGCTGCTGCTACTCACAAATACACCTCGCACTCCTGCTGCATCTACTCACAAATTGACCTCGCACTCAAACTCACGCTAACGTACTACAGTCCATACACAACGCAGGAAAAAAAAAACATGAAAAATCAACACGCGGGAGGAGAGAGACGAAGAGGGGAAGCTAAGAAAACAAGAAGCGTTTGAAAAGCAAGAATGGGAGGACTTGGAAGGGCTGGAGTTGGTGGTGGCGGGAGGGAGGTAATGGAAAATGTAATGATGATGGAACCAAGCCGTCGACCACGACAGCTAAGTTACCATTATGCACTTCTAATGATGACTTTTTCATCATTTGTCTCGAGTGAACTTCTCTACAAGCCGTGAAGTTCTTTTCTTGATTTGACTTTTCATTACTTTCTTGTGTGATTTGAGTCTTCATTACTTTATTTTCATTACTTTTCATTACTTCCTTACGTGAACTTTTTTGAATTGTAAATTCAAATTGCAAATTTTATTTGTAGATTTGATTTCCAAATTTAATTTTACACATTTCATTTGCAAATTTAATTTTACACATTTCATTTGCAAATATAATTTTCACACATTTCATTTGCAAATTTTATTTTCACACATTTCATTTGCAAATATAATTTTACACATTTGATTTATGAACTTACTTTTCACAATTTAATTTCCAAAGTGGCGGCCGTGGTAATCTACATGTATTATGGTGTATTTGAACATGATAAAGTTTAAACTTTGGAATAACTTTCATATGAAAGATGTTGGTTGAAAATTAACAAATGAATGAAGTAAGTCTTGTTAATTTGAATACAATGTCTAAATACATCAAAATCCAAAAGATTAATTGTTATTAAACAATCAAGGTATATACATCTCCATTTGTGGATTAAAATTTTTAAACATTGAATACAACAAAAAATACTAAACTTAAACCCTAAACTCTAACCCTAACCCTATTTCTAACCCTAACCCTATTTCTAACCCTAACCCTAATCCATCGTCCACCCCGTCCTTGTCCCCTTGTCCCCCGTCCCCCGTCCTCCGTCCCCGTCCTCCGTCCCCGTCCTCCGTCCCCGTCCTCCGTCCCCGTCCTCCGTCCCCGTCCTCCGTCCCCGTCCTCCGTCCCCGTCCTCCGTCCCCGTCCCCCGACCCCGTCCCCGTCCCCATCCCCAAACCCTAATCCCCGCTCCGTCTTTTTATCCAAAACCCTAACTTTTAGCTGTCCATCCAAAAGCGTTATTCATCGACGCGTTCATCCATCGACATGTTTGTCATCCTGTATTCTTTTATAGATATAGATTCTTTTTTTCTATATAAATTGTATGAAGATATAATTGTACAATAATATATATCGTATCGAGAAACAATTAGATATAAATCGTATGGAGATATAATTGTATGTAGAATATATATATATATATATATAACATCTGTGTATGTAAAGTTGTAGGTTGGAAATATATGTATATATATATAAAATGTATCCACATATAATTCTTGTATGTTGTATATATGAATAAAATGTATGTATGTATAGTTGTATGTTGTATATATTATACATAGATATAAATTGTATGGAGATATAATTGTACAATAATATATATCGTATCAAGAAACAATTAGATATAAATCGTATGAAGATATAATTGTATGTTGTATATATATATACATATAACATCTGTGTATGTATAGTTGTATGTTGGATATATATAAATATATAAAATGTATCGGTATATAATTATTGTATGACATTGTATATATGTATAAAATGTATGTATGTATAGTTGTATGTTGTAGATATAAATTTGTATGTTATATAGATATAAATCGTATGAAGATATAATTGGGTGTTGTATATATATATAACATCTGTATATGTATAGTAACATAGTTGTATGTTGGATATATATAAATATATAAAATGAATCGATATATAATTCTTGTGTGTTGTATATATGACTAAAATGTATGTATGTATACAAGTATGCTGTATATAAAGATATAAATCGTATGGAGATATAATTGTGTGTTGTATATATATATATATATATATATATATATATATATAACATCTGTGTATGTATAGTTGTAGGTTGGAAATATATATATATATATATATATAATGTATCGATAGAATATTATATATATATAACATCTGTGTATGTAAAGTTGTAGGTTGGAAATATATGTATATATAAAATGTATCAATATATAATTGTATGTTGTATATGTATATACATATAACATCTGTGTACGTATAGTAACATAGTTATAGGTTGGATATGTATAAACATATAAAATGTATCGATATATAATTCTTGTATGTTGTATATATGTATAAAATGTATGTTTGTATAGTTGTATGTTGTTTATAAAGATATAAATCGTATGGAGATATAATTGTGTGTTGAATATATATAAAACATCTGTGTATGTATAGTTGTAGGTTGTATATATATATATAAATATATAAAATGTATCGATATATAATTCTTGTATGTTGTATATATATATACATATAACATTTGTGAATGTATACTAACATAGTTGTATGTTGGATATATATATATAAATGTATAAAATGTATCGATATATAATTGTATGTTGTGTGTATAATTCTAGTAATTTCTATTCAATCTTTCATTCTAATTCTTAATTCCATTTTTTTATTCCAGTTTTTTTCATTCAATCTTTCATTCTATTTTGTGATTCTAATTATCTCTATTCAATCTTTCATTCTATTTCTTTATTCTATTTTTTGATTCTCTTTTCTATTTTGTGATTCTAATTATTTCTATGCAATCTTTCATTCTATTTCTCTGTTCTATTTTGTGATTCTAATTATTTCTATGCAATCTTTCATTCTAGTTCTTTATTCTATTTTTTTATTCTCTTTTCTATTTTGTGATTCTAATTTTTTATATTCAATCCTTCATTAGACTAATTCTCTATTTTATTTGTATTCAATCTTTCACTAGACTAATTCAAACCGTCGGATGTCAATCAGCACTTGTGGTGCACCGTGGGATGCACATGAGAACTACAGATCTTCATCATTAAATTCCGACCACTTAATTGTCAAGAACCGTTACACTCAAGATTCCATTTCATCTGCCAATCATTACAACAAACGCTACTCTCCATCCCCGCCAAAATGGTCAATCATTCTATGATGCCAAGAATTGGACGTACAATTTCCCGCTCAAGTTTGAAAGAAGACGCTCCATCCCTGACTTGAAGCAATTTCAAGTCTTATTTTTCAGCACTACAGCAAGTGGTAGGCATCTTGTGTAGTAAGGCGCAATTAGGTTGACAGAACATTAGAGCGAATGTTAGACGGAGAACGTGAGGGATGTGGTCAGGGAGTTCGTATTCAAGGCAGCAGAGCTTGAGCATGCGTTGTATCGAGTGTGGTGTTGGAGTATGAGCGCTTAAGCGTTAGTAGATGCTGGCGCCTTCAGCGCAAGCTTGGTCGTGGGTGTTCGTGCGTGGAGTTGGATTGTGTTCATTGATGCTATCGTCTGGAGCTCGATCGTGATCCATCTCTGCATAGTTTCGCCTCAACAACGGTACCGTCGCCTCCCTCTTTCAGCATTTCTTCTGCGAGTGCGTTTGTTATCTCAAACATTAGGAAATTGCTATGACGCCGTTCATCCGATGTGTTAAGGTTGATATTGTCTCCTGAACTTCAACGTTGATCACTTCCATACTATTCAATTCTATATACGAGTAGAATTAAATTGTTGAATGCCTCGAATTCCGAGGCTCTCTCAATTTGTATGTGAATGTAATAAAGCTTGTGGTATGGATTCATACTTTGCACAATTCTATCGATTTTGCTCCAGTGACAATGTTGTCCTACAACATTGACTTCATTGACTAGGCACATGATTCCGTTCCACTGTCGACTTATTTGTATATGAAATTAATCTTGTGGTATGGATTCATACATCGCACAATACTATTGGTTTCGTTCCAGTGTCAATGTTGTTTCCATTCCGATAGAACACACTAACTCGAGGTATATTAATAACCACCAAACCCTCTCGTTGCTTTCGTTGATTGAAAGATCTTTCGATCTCCTCATCAAAAACTTCTTGGAGAGGAGGACCTTGCAAATAGGAAGATCTTTCGATCCTCTACAATTCTTTAATAGTCCATCGCTCCTAAATATTTGATAAGAGTGAGACAGTGTGGATGGGAAGATCTTTCGATCCATTTCATCGACCCTCTTGATTGAAAGATCTTTCGATCTCCTCATCAAAAACTTCTAGGAGAGGGGGACCTTGCAGATAGAAAGATCTTTTGATCCTCTACAATTCTTTAATAGTCCATCGCTCCTAAATATTTGATAAGAGTCAGACGGTGTGGATGGGAAGATCTTTCGATCCATTTCATCGACCCTTTTGATGGACAGATCTTTCGATCTCACTTGGTTCGTCTAAGGTTTTTTCGAGACCTCGTGAATTGAAGTTTCTTTCAAACTCCCTCGTAGATAATTTTGTTGTGTTTGAGACCTAAAGATCGGTAGATCTTTTGATCACTGTCATGGTTAACTTTGATTTGTGAGGGACCTTAGGGATTGGAAGATTATCGATCCGCTTAATGTTCCGGTAAGTCTCTAGGATGACTCTGTAGATAGGAAGATCTTTCGATGTGTCTTATGGTTTACTATGGCTACTGAGTAACCTTGAAGGCTGGATGATCTTTGAGTCCCTTGGAGGGACCCACTGGATAGGAAGGTATTTTGATCTTTCCTGTGGTCGACTTGTCTCTCAGGGTGAGTGTGAATTTTGTCGGATATGTTGATCTATCAATCTCTCTTCTGTGCCTGATGGTGTTCTTGTCCGGTTCTTGATGGACTGTTTTGAATGCTTGCGCAGGGCCATTATCGGACCAGTTAGGATGTTTTCTTCTTGTGCCCGTGACAATGGCATGCGAGACCGCCGAGGTGAACTAGCGCCAGGAATGGTTGTTCTGCTTTCCTATGCCGGCCATGGGGTTGTGGGACGCGCCACTGTTATTGAAGCAGCCCCCTAAGGGCGTTGGCTTGGCGTTGACATCAACGTTCACATGCCTCAGATGACTCTTCTCCGACCTGTGGAAATTAGTCCTACGGCTCGATGTCTTTTGATTCACCCAATTCAAGAGGGTCTTACTTTGTTGGCTGATTCAATCGGTAGAACTATTCTTTGGGTGTCAGCATGCGTTGTCCTTCCAGATGAGCCAGTATCGGTCGACCCAGAACTTGATGGCAGTTCCGAATCTGCGGACTCTCATCCGTTCTTTCCGCAGGAGGAATGGGTGGGGATGGTGGTGATACGCTATAATTGCGATGGACTTCCGATTGCATCTGGTCGCATCAATTGCGCCCTGCCTGCTGAGCCTTTCCAGGACAGTACATTGGGGGAGGGGAACATTGGCGTCACAGTCTTTGACGTATTCATCGGAGACCGTAACGACATCATGAGCCATCAGAGGTGGCCCATTCTTGATTGTAGATTCGATGGGGGGCGTGGTCTGAGCGAGACAGTGGACCACTTCATCCGACTTCCTCCTCCTGTGGACCCCAACGCCCACCTTGGTGGTCGTCCGAAAGCAGCATACCGCTTTGTTCGTCGCAAACCGCGAATCGAGGAGAAATTCACCTCTTATGCAAAAAAGACTCTCTCCAAAGCAATTCAGGCGGTCAATTTGTTGCAATGTTGTCCTGACGAATGCGTCAGATTATTCCGGCGCCAAGATACGCTCCTCATTCGGCAGAAGTTCTGGCTGAAAGATTTCGATGACCCACGGGAGTATGGTAGAGCTGTGGATGGGCAATTGCGTTACTTGGGAAATAATAGGAAAAGAAAGTTTGTGACTCTGCTTGGACAAGATGTCTGCTCAACAGCATGGTACCAGATCCATGGTATTCCAAAGTCAACGTTCCACACCTATATCGACCAGTACAAGGAGGGCATCATTTCGTCAACGCACGGGAACAAAGGCGTCAAACGTCCGCGCCTCGGAACCGTACAAGCCATGGGTACGATTTCTGCTATCATAAGTGAGAACGCTCATCACATGCCTCATCAAATGCGCACGACTATACCAGGGCGGATGGGCACATTGAAGTTTCTGCCCTCTGGGCATAATTGGAAGAGGATCCAGGCTGACGCCACAGAGGTATTACTTGACACAGTTCACCTCAATTTAGTCTTTGACTCATTCATGTGGATGCTTTAGAGGATTGATAGATCTTCCTATCCTATTCATGAGTTATTGCTTGGATTTTCTCACCAGTAAATGGCATCAATTCCATCTCTTGGTAGATAGGAAGATCTTTCGATCCCTTCACTGCCCACAATGACACGTTTCCTGATTTTTGTTGTTTGGCTTTGTCTGTAGACAAATCTACAATATGGGTTGCCCATTGTTTCGCAGTCTGCTGTGAGTAGAATCAAGAAGGAGTTCTTCAACAACGTTGCGGTTAAGCCTGTTGGGAGTTCCTTTGCCAAATGCACCGTCTGCGACACTCTTCAACAGTTCGTCAACAAATCGGTGAAGGGCTCTGCCGAGTATGTATCCTTCGTGAAACAACGGAGTCAGCACTTGAATCTTCAAGCTTCATGTAGGCGTGTGTACCATAGTTGGAGAGAGGAGTCAAAGCGCAATAAGGGGGAGATTCTTTGCATTATCCATGATAAAATGGATACAACCAAGACTGCAATCCCGCGCATGCGTGTTTCCACCAAACTCACTTCACCTCTTGGTCAGCTCCCAATGAACGTCACCGGTATGGTGACGCATGGACATGGAGACGGTGCGTATGCCCACTATCCTACCGACTTGTGGCCAGGGGACTCAAATTACACAATCTCATCCCTAGCGAGATTGCTTCGTTGTCTTGAAGAACCTCCCATTCGCGTTACGGGTAAACTTTTTCCTCACGAGCCGGCAAACTCGTTTTTTGAGGTTTTGCTGAAAGGAAAGTCTAGATGTATGAACCTTTTACCTACGGTGGTACCAAACCACTCAACTGCAGTCGTCCGACTTCCCAAAAATCTGTATTTGCAACTGGACAATTTTGCAAAGGACAATAAGAACCAGTTTCTCATGGCTTTCTTATCGATGTTGACTTATGGTAGGATGTTCAAGGAAATCCAAGTTGGATTCTTATTAGTCGGCCACACGCATGAGGATATCGATGCTTACTTCAGCCACTTATCCAAGGCCCTTAAGAATCGGAATACTTATGTGGTAGCGGATTTGATGAGGTCTTTTATGGAATCGCAGGAGTTGGGCTTTATGCCCGAGTTTGTTCAGGAGGTTGCGGATTTCAAATCATTCGTCAAAGGCTTTCTATGTGACGGCCAAAATATCCTTACTAGTTTAGGAGATATGCACCTCTTCAAATTCTATGTAGATGATGATGGTTGGCCCGTCATGCGCTACAAAGAGAATGCAGTTGACACTCACTCGCTACTCGGAAACAACTCTGGTATACGGCTTTGGGAGTCGGATGCCGACGGAAGTTCCAAGATACCTTCCGGCCTCCCAAAGCCAGTGCCTTTCAGGCGAGTGTGGGGAGACGAGGTTCCTTCTCCAACTAGCAATCAAGAAAAGGCAATTGAGAAGGCAAGAGAGAGGGTTTCCAAAGCAATTGATAAGAGGTCCTTCAATAAATCTAGAATTCAAGGTTATATAAAATTCTGGGAGAAGGGGATGGAAAAATGTGAGGGCTTTCGACGTGATTTTCCACCGTATATTGCATACTGGAATGCAATTCTTGAGGAACTTGAGAAACCTCTTCCTTCCACACCCCCGGCTTTGGTAGAAGGATTTTGGCCGATTCAAGATTGGAGTGCAATAAATTCTGCTCCTTTGAGCCTTATTACTAGAGGAGATGTCACACCTGAAGATGAGGAGCCTGAACCTTTCTGTGGCCCACGTTCAAGCAGACCAAAGGTCGCTTTGAATCCATGGCGAGACGTCGTTTCCGGATCTTGGGTCCTTCTCTGTCCATCTGACCCTGAGATTTATCCTGTCTGGTTAAGGAGAGCACAATCAGCAGTCAATAGAGTAGTTGGTGATGAGCAATATGGAATTTTTATTATCCAATTTTGGGAGCCAAGAAATGCGTTCAAGAACCACAAGAAGAAGTACAAGGATTGTTGGTCGGCGACGTGGGTTCCGGAGAAACGACGTCCGGTGCACGTTCATGTTGATTCCGTCGTATTTTCTTCTTGGTCAAGTACTTGAACCCTCAGACTCGAACAATTCCACGGAGGGACGGAATAGCAGCAATGACAAACCTTGAAGCTGCAATCGCGGCGGATCCTTGAGTTCAAAGACTAGACGACCTATCGATCCTCAGGCGATATCCTATATCGACCCTAAGTCTAGAAGATTGGAAGATCTATCGATCCCTACTCTATCTGAATGTGTAAGATTTCACATCCTAATACATACGATATTGAATCGCTTGTTGTTGTGATAAAAATTCTTTAGTAAATCAATCCTCTTTGGAAAAGCCTTTTGTGCCTACTGGGACCGATTGTATGTTACATTTGTTGGGTGCTTTTGAGTGTAGGAGATAGGAAGATCTATTGATTGCACCTATACCAGCATGTGTATGATTTGCGTATCTTAATACATTCGGTTATGAATTTGCCTATTGCTGTCATAAATTGTCTTCAGTGAATTAGTCCAAGAGATAGGAAGATCTATCTATCCCTCCTATACCAACATGTGTCTACTTTGCGTATCTTAATACATTCAGTTATGAATTTGCCTGTTGTTGTCATGAATTGTCTTCAGTGAATCAGTCCAAGAGATAGGAAGATCTATCTATCCCTCCTATATCTGCATGTGTTAGATTTCTACATCTCAATTTATTCTATTATTGATTTGCATGTTGCTGTCATGATTTATCTTTAATGTCTCGGCCTTTTTTTAAATTGCTTGTTGTGTCTACTGGATCCGACTGTATGCCACATTTGTTTCCTACCGGATTGTTCTCGCATGTACTACTAGCATGTCCCCCTTGATCTGCTTTGGAACATCATCAGTTGTTTTTTAAAGGATCCATTCACCCTTATTTATCATCAGTTATTCTTTCCTCATACTTTTGAGGGATTCACTTCCAAGTTCTCTAGGTACAGTTGGTCACATCGGAAGATCCTCCTATATGTGAATGCAAGGGCACATGGTACCATTTCACACCCATTAATGTTTCCAACGCTTCTTCCATAAAGCTCCTTCCTTTCAGAAGAATTTCACCATCTTCGATTTCTTCGATAGATCTCCCGATGCACCTTTGTGCCATATTTTTTGCACATTCTCTTGATGACTGAATCTAGACTTTGACCATTCTGGACTATTCAAAGTCTAGATTTAGTTAAATGTGGCATACTTTGACAAGTCGTGGAATTTGATAAGTGCTTATCCAACAACTCCCGGTTGATCCTCGGTGTCCATCCCTCCTCTTGTTGAAACAAATACACCTCACGCCATACTTCTGTGGTCCATGTCCGAGGATTAGCCTGGTAGACTCTCCAGGCTGTCCCGGAAGGTAACAACTCTGCAGTCGCATATCCCTTCTGGAAAACCCACGGTTTCTCATAAAATTCCATGTAGCCCATCCGGGTGAGGTCTGCCTCCAATTTTCCTCCTTACTCCGTTTCCTTCCACTTATTAGGATCAATCTTGGAAAGCTTCAACGTCCCTGGTGGAGTCATGTTGTCTGGAACTCCAAGATCTGCCCGTACTTCCACCAATCACCCTACCAACTTTTGACAATTTCTGGTCCGGCCCGGAAAACACAAGTATACCGGGCGACCGGTGTACTTTCTTCGGAACACTTTTTTAGAATAACGTGGATGTAGGCATCTCACATATCTAGTAATACAACTAACAAAACAACATCACAGTTGACCACTTTAAGCAAAAGAGATGACTTAGGAGAACAATTTTTTTTCAAGGGGGTTTCCCGGGTGATCGGAGAGATTGGGAAAAAGATGAAAAATTTTAGGCAAGACCTAGGAAAAGGGGAAGAATAAGGAAAACACAAAAGAAGTCTTGCCACAAGGCCAGGATAATGGAAAACAATTGATGGGACAAAACGTAGAAGCTCAAGTAACCAGAACTCAAGATCTAGGACGTATGAGGTCAAAATAAAGTCTACTGGGAGGCTTTTCCCTAGAACGGAAAGAAGGCAACCGGAATTCACCACGGGAAAAGGAAAATGAAAAGAGATCTTTCAAACGAGGAAGTTGTGCAAACAAGAAAAATTTCTCAATTGACAAGAATCACCTTGTTCACAATTCTTGCCACCTCCTTGTTGCACCCGCAACCTCCTTGTAATTGCAATTTAGTCTTTGAATCTTCTTGCCGCGGTTGTCAACCTCTTTGCACCGCCTCCACGCCTAGTAATCTTCACCTTGCAATGTCTAAAACCTCCTCTACCACATTCTTCCACAAACCCTAGTTTGCAAAATTTAAACCCTAGGTTGCAAAATCAAAACCCTAGGTGTTTGCAAACTCAAACCTTAGGTGGTTTCAACCCTCCTTCCACCTTCCTTCCTTCCTTCCTTCCTGTTGCTGCTGCTGCTTCTTTTTCTTCTTCTTGGTCTTCTTCTTCTTCTTGGTCTTCTTCTTCTTCTTGGTCTTCTACTTCTTCTTCTTCGTCTTCTTCTTCTTCTTCTTCGTCTTCTTCGTCTTCATCTTCTTCTACTTCGTCTTCTTCGTCTTCTTCGTCTTCTTCGTCTTCTTCGTCTTCTTCGTCTTCTTCGTCTTCTTCGTCTTCTTCTTCGTCTTCTTCGTCTTCTTCGTCTTCTTCTTCGTCTTCTTCGTCTTCTTCTTCGTCTTCTTCGTCTTCTTCGTCTTCTTCGTCTTCTTCGTTTCCTCTTCTTCTTCTTCTTCGTCTTCGTCTTCGTCTTCGTCTTCGTCTTCTTCGTCTTCGTCTTCGTCTTCTTCTTCGTCTTCTCGTCTTCGTCTTCTTCTTCTTCTTCGTCTTCTTCTCTTCTTCTTCTTCGTCTTCTTCTTCTTCTTCTTCTTCTTCTTCTTCTTCTCTTCGTCTTCTTCTTCTTCTTCTTCTTCTTCTTCTTCTTCTTCTTCTTCTTCTTCTTCTTCTTCCTTCTTCTTCTTCTTCTTCTTCTTCTTCTTCTTCTTCTTTCTTCTTCTTCTTCTTCTTCTTCTTCTTCTTCTTCTTCTTCTTCTTCTTCTTCTTCTTCTTCTTCTTCTTCTTCTCTTCTTCTTCTTCTTCTTCTTCTTCTTCTTCTTCTTCTTTCTTCTCTTCTTCTTCGTCTTCTTCTTCTTTCTTCTTGCTTCTTCTTCTTCTT